>JPKZ01002272.1:102706-133688 GCA_000803305.1 Toxocara canis
CCCCTCCCTCCCTTCCCGCTCCTTTCTCCCTCTCCTCAACCCCGTCCATCTCACCTTGCTCTGATGAACTGCAGACTACTTCGAATTCCTTCTTTAGGGCATTTCTGTTACGAAAAATTTCTCATGTTGACATTTCGATTTTTCTGTTCAGCTTTAGCTGTTGTGCGAAATGATAAACATTGTTTGTGTTGAGGTGCTACGGGCAGCGTAACCAACGTCGTTTCTCTTTTTTCATCGAACGTTGGTATAGTTAAATGTTTGAATGAAAATGAAACGAGTAATTTTGGTTCATTTATGTCCATGCAGTCAGCAAGGTTTGATCTTATGGTGGTAATTTGTAACATAGAAGTACTTCACTTCCATTACTATTTATTCCGCTCAATACAATCGTGCGCTGTAGGATTTGAGCTTCGTCTTCAGTTATTGGTCAACCGTTGAACGAAGTTTGCCAGTCATTTGATTGTCCGCTGTGCTGCTGAGGCACAATGGAAAATCGCACGAAAACTGCTTTACCACTACCCTTTTTTGTTGAATGTTTTGTAAATGGAACTTGGGTCTTGAACGAATGGAGCTATCAACTAGCACAATTGCCGAATTGTGATTCCTTTATAATTTGTTTTTAAAATTGTCCTAATGTTGCGATCTCTCGAACTATTATAAATAGTTTGATGTTGAAATGGATTTGGCGGCATCTGTTATGTTGACTTATATGTGCAATAAATGTTCTCACGTTTTTAGATGGCTCAAGTACAGCCGTTGCCGGTCGCAGCCGTAATCGTCACCGCAGATCTTCAGGTCAAGGCGCTCGATCAGGCAATTCGAGACGCAGCGAGGGCAAACTCGTTAGCACATTGTAGGTTCTTTTTTGCTTCATAGCACGTTCCCTTTTATGATTAATTTTTCTTGCAGAGTGATGGTTTGTGAGCTCATTGCAGTGCTTGTACCACTGCTGTCTTTTTCATATGAACTGCTAAACAGTATTGTGGAATTCCGTAGTCTCCAGGCTTTTTTCGACAGAGAGGTCGTGGCAAATTTGTAATTTCTGGACAGGAAGTACACACGTTAACAAAAGTTGTAGTGAGCTGTTCCTGCGATCCCAGTTGTGTAATGTTTCAAAGAAAAGAATTGTTGCCTTCAGCCTGCTGTGATCACCTTACAATTTTTTTTGGCAGATTTTTTCAAAACCTCCCCTCATCTATTACGTCTTGTTGCTTTCTCATTGGGTATTGCAGAGTATGGATTGTTACTACTTTGTTAGATTTCTTCTGGACGTCTCTTAGCTCACAATGGCTGCAGCAGGCTGTTTGAGGTACCTCGTTGGGGAGCAGTTGGCTTGAAAAGGAGGCCCACCAAAGAGCCATCGGCTGACGGGTTTCCGGCAAAAGAAGACAGAGGGCCAGAAGAGTGAGATTAGAGCAGCACAGTGCTGCCAACCGCTCTTGTTTAACTAACGTGTTGATTTTAACTCTCGATTTTAACTAACTGTTGTTTAACTAACCTCTAACCGCTCTTACATCAATGGTTTGTAGAAAGCGTGTTGATTTTCTTTGTATGGCATCGTAGCGTATAGCACAATTTGTAGGCGTCGACCAAATCGTGGAAGGTTTCGCCGTCACCGGAATTCCTTTAGGAAGCGTAGCCGATCACGAACCAGGTCGGAGTCAAGGTCACGGTGAGGCAACCTTAAGAACTTTGCTGTATAGAGTACGCGTATTTCTTCGCTGTTTCAAAGCTTTTCCGTGACCTCGTTCTCTTTCGTCATTTTCTGGTGAACTCAAACAATTTATCATCCAGCCTCTTTCGCATCCCATTTCAGCAAATAGATGATTTATCGACACTTGCGAAACACCTACACAGTAGTCATTTTTACTGTTTCTGGTTTCCAAATTGTCCTAGTTACACGACGTTCCCTTCAATGCGGAAGCCATACAATTCCTTTGCGCTTAAACATAGCGCAATATCATCCTTATCCCCAGCGCACCCATACCGGCTGTATTCCCTCTATCTTGCTCTAATGTCGTCAGCGGCAAAATAAATACCGGTTTTTTGTATCTCATTCAGCTGCTGTGTTGATATTGGAATGAATTTTGGTTGTGGAATAACATTCAGCACGTGTCTTTTCTCAACATAAATATGCTGCATCTAAGTTTTCCTTTCGAGAATTTTGAAATATTTTGGAAGTTTGTATGGTGGCTTCCAGGTTAATTGTTGTCAGCTTCCAAGTTAATTGTTGTCATTGTTTCCAAACTAGAGACTTTTATATGTGTGACCAGTTGTGAGTGGCGGTTTTCTTGATATTCTAGTTTTTAAAACTGTATTTGCAAATTGATCATGCCGAGCAAAGAGAATCGATAACTGTCAGGGGTTGAGTAAAAGTGTTGTTTTGATAACAGAATAGCTTGTACCAGTTGTTATTCTTGCTGAAGTATGCCCTCATATATTTTTGCCGAGCAAACACGTTTAGACCTCGCAGTGGCTCATCTCTGTCGTCTGAGCGTTCTCATCATAGCAGGAGTCGTTCAAGGCGCAGTTATAGTCGAGAGCGTCGGCACCGAAGAGATCGAAGGAGGCGAAACACCGATGAAAAATCCGATGATCACAAAATCGACAAGAAGAAGCTGCTCGAAATCGCACAGCGTAATGCTGCTCAAATGGCACAGGTGAGGAGATTAAGAAAGCATTGCAAGTGCAGTTGCGTTATCATTTGTTATGAATCGTTCTGGTGGTACGAAAGGGCCATTGTGCTGCGAGAGATCCTGATGAAGTTTTTTAGTATGTTGGAAGAGGAAAACGTTGGGACCCGTTGGGGTCGTCTAGCTTCTTGGCGGCCTCTCACGTCAGGAAAAATGCTCCCAGGAGGGGAGGGGCGGGAGAGGATGCTCATGCAGGAGCCGAATATTTCGTGGCTAGTTAATGTCATGCTTTAGCAGTTTTAGCACACGTCGGAGTGTTTGGGGCTGAATAGATTCTCGTGCATTACAAGCTGTTGTTTACGCTGCAGATTTTTTCTAAAATTTTGGTTTTTTATGCCAAAGTTTACTCTTCACATTTATTTTCTTTTTTTGCTCCCCTTTTATTTTATTGGCGTGGAGGCAGTCGACCCATGATACCTTCACATGGTTACACTTTTTCATCGAACACTGCTTTACGATTGCTTCAAAAACTAATTGTGTGGGTTGTCATTTGGCTATACGCCAACCGCGTGTCAAAGGTGGTGCAGGTCCTCCGAAGAGGCAACTGGTCAGCGGCGTTTTGAGGGCAACAACCACAGTCATCGCGTAACACTATAGTGATGCATTACGAAGCGGCGTGCATATGATGCGGCACAGCAACGTAAACTTCGTCATGCTGAAGTACCAGATCATCAGGAACTTTATTAGTCAGCATTTGGAGTGAGCGATGTCCTTTCATGCCTGAAAGGAACTGCCAAAAACTACATGAGAACCTGACCTACTATTGTCATACGTGATCTGTATTCCCGATTGCAAGGATATGAGATTTTCCGGCTAAAGGTGACGGCGGTGGTATGTGAAGCTGCGAATTCGATTTCTTGGATAACATATTCCACAACTTATGGAGATGGGTTTGGAAGGAAAAAACGTGTGCATTAGAGTGCGGTATCCAGGGCTGGCTGTGAATAGCTAACACTCACAGGTTAATACAAGACTAGCGATTAGCGAAGGGACTTTTATCAGAGAACTCTGCACATCCCAATCGAATGTAGTGAATAACCACCTAGCCATCGCTGGCAGAGGCTAGAATGCAGATCGGCAAGAGGAGAGGGAAATTAAGGTAGTTTGGTTGGTGGTATGTCCAGGATAAAGAGGTGATAGCTAGTGGACGTTGACTGCTGCATTATCATGAACAAAACAGTTGACTGTCGTGCCAACTTCCTAAAGAACACAAGGAGGCGGCGTTTCGCATGTGATTTAATGTACGAGTAGGGCAAAAAAAAGGCGAGAACAAAAATCAGGCGTTACACAAACAGACTGATTGGTCGAGCTCAGTTCGGAGGGAAGATAGCGTTTAGTGAGCTTTTATAACCTCAACTTATACGCGGATTTCGGTTCTGTACAGATGCGGTTAACTGATAAGAAGGCTGTACTTAAAGTCCGCGCAAAATTTGATGCGGTGGGTGAGGGGAGGACAGTAACAGTAGGTAACCCAAGAGTTTTCCTCCCAAACTTCGTCATGCTGAAGTACCAGATCATCAGGAACTTTATTAGTCAGCATTTGGAGTGAGCGATGTCCTTTCATGCCTGAAAGGAACTGCCAAAAACTACATGAGAACCTGACCTACTATTGTCATACGTGATCTGTATTCCCGATTGCAAGGATATGAGATTTTCCGGCTAAAGGTGACGGCGGTGGTATGTGAAGCTGCGAATTCGATTTCTTGGATAACATATTCCACAACTTATGGAGATGGGTTTGGAAGGAAAAAACGTGTGCATTAGAGTGCGGTATCCAGGGCTGGCTGTGAATAGCTAACACTCACAGGTTAATACAAGACTAGCGATTAGCGAAGGGACTTTTATCAGAGAACTCTGCACATCCCAATCGAATGTAGTGAATAACCACCTAGCCATCGCTGGCAGAGGCTAGAATGCAGATCGGCAAGAGGAGAGGGAAATTAAGGTAGTTTGGTTGGTGGTATGTCCAGGATAAAGAGGTGATAGCTAGTGGACGTTGACTGCTGCATTATCATGAACAAAACAGTTGACTGTCGTGCCAACTTCCTAAAGAACACAAGGAGGCAGCGTTTCGCATGTGATTTAATGTACGAGTAGGGCAAAAAAAAGGCGAGAACAAAAATCAGGCGTTACACAAACAGACTGATTGGTCGAGCTCAGTTCGGAGGGAAGATAGCGTTTAGTGAGCTTTTATAACCTCAACTTATACGCGGATTTCGGTTCTGTACAGATGCGGTTAACTGATAAGAAGGCTGTACTTAAAGTCCGCGCAAAATTTGATGCGGTGGGTGAGGGGAGGACAGTAACAGTAGGTAACCCAAGAGTTTTCCTCCCAGTGTTATAACAGTGGGAATGTGAAGTAGTCATTAGACTGGTTCGAATCAAAAGGCGGCAGGACGCTAGCGGTGCGTGAGCACTGCCTCAGTCATCGAAGCGGTTATTTTAACCAGGCGATAAAACTACTCGTCACCAGATCTACATTTGCCAATGCTTCTTGAACCGATATACGAAATCAACTATGAATCCGATCGTTCGGAGAGACCACGTCAGCAGTCGTAAGCCTAAGAAACAAGCAAGCCACTGGGAACGAAGAAATATTCCTTGACTAGTTCGAATACTTTCCGTCATCCGGGATATCGTTAAACTTAGTTTTGAGAGCTGGACTGCTAAAAGCATCTCAAAAAGCTGGAACAGCGCGATCTTCATACGCTGGCGTTAGATAGACTCCTTAATTTCTCGTTCAATTTACCGAAAGGTTTTACATGTGTCGAGAAAATGAAGTTCCAGGTCTGCAAAATGTTTTGCTACCTTTTCCGACATACGCGATATTTACTTGAAGCCTGACAGGCGTTGATATCACGCAGCTAAACATCGTTGAGAGATAGTTCCATCGGGTCATACTCCTATACATCTGATGCGACCAGCAATAAGTATTCTCATGCCAATTTAAGGAAGCTTTCAAGAAGCTAAATAAGGCTCAGTCCGGTTGTTGGGTCATATAGCGCCTAGCAGAGTCAGCAGCCACCAGCATGGATAGTTTCTTATGTCTGCTTGGCAAAAGAAAAGGCGAGAAACACTTGCTGAGGGCTAGGAAGATGCTGTGCAAGACTTTCATAATAGGCGTTTTGATACCACAGTTGGGGAGTTAGGTGGCTGTACGGACGAGAAAAAAAAAGTGCAAGCTGGCAGTTGTGACTACTTGAGGGTATCCGATGATTTCATCGTGGGATTTGTGAACGACAATTTGCCACCAGCACGGGGAAGGGCTTCACAATATCCCGCATGAGTAATTGAATGTTTTCTTATTTAACTTAGCTTGATCTCTGTTACTTCAAAAACGTGGCTTCTGCAATATTTGCACTCGTTTAACTTTGCGATTGTCTCGGAAGAATCGTTCGCCCATGGTATCCTAGCCACTTGATTTTGGCGTTTTTTTTTTCGAGATCGCTGCCTCCCCATTCAAGAAATCTGGTTAATCATCATCATCGCTTAACGAAACTTCGAAAGTCTCGATCTAGTTTCCAATAACGATCGCCTTTATAAACGAAGAACTAGTGTCTCCACCAGGCAGATGGCAGCAAAGGTTTAGTTCACCATCAGAATTTTCACATGACATTCATTTGACCACCAGCAATTTTACTCGTTCGTATGTTGTCCCTCCTTCCATCCCCCCCCCTCCACCTCTGTCCGTTGCATTGTACAGGGCATAAAACTAAAATGTGATATAATAATTTGGACGGTTGCATTAGAATAATCATTCTTACATCTTTCCCGGAATAGATATTTCATCCCACAGTGAGTAGTCTAGCTCACGCAGCATCTGCTCCAGTATTTGCGTGAAAAGAATAAATGAATATGCCGAGGTACTGAATACATTCGTTCAGATTGGTGGCCTACCGAACGCGGCTCCAGAAGTAGGTGGTGGGATTGCACAGATCGGTGGGCAGTCGGTGGATCAGCTTGTTGGTGAGCGTTTTATTTCTGCCACTGTAGTATTAATTTGTTCTATGCGTAAGGAGAAGTAGCATTCGAAGTTTAGAAGCTGGCTTCGAAAGAGGGAATATTACGTTTGTCATTATTCGTCCTAAGCATACATTCTGTGAAGCCAAGTCTTAGCTCTTCTCTTTGTGCTTCATCGAGTAGGGCTTTTCATATATGAGGAAGTGTTGTCTCGTAATATGTTACACTAATGTATTAAAAGCGGTGAGCTAGATGATGCTGTCGCTGGAGAATTCTGAAATTCATCCGCTTCCAAGCAGGAGAGTTTTCTTTTGAGTACGTGTTGTTCAGGCGAACCGGATGTTTTGTTTATATTTTCGCATGCTAATGAAAGCACGAGTTTTGTATCTTTCGGGGCTATTACTAACTTTGTTTTTTTAGTTGTGAAAAAGTGTTTTCCACTTTAATTAAGGTGAGTAATTGGAGAATTGGTTTCTTGCCAGTTCTTTTTGAAGTAACTCGAAATTTCTGCAGATTTCTGCCAAAAGCTACAACGCTCTCAAGAAAAAGCGGAGAGACGAGAGAAGGGAGAGGAGGTTTCGAGTGACGAGGACGAAATTGCTTCTATGAAGAAACGAAAATCCGAGGATGATACGGACTTCGTGAAACATCCTTTTGCCTTGAAGCCTTCTGCTCCGATAACGATTAACATAGCGGTAAAGTGTCTGTTTTTCCGAAGTTGGAGAAGGAGGAAAGGATGCAAGTTGTGCTTGAGCGTTCAGCGGTTGAAGGGTTTCACTGTTCGAAGAGATCCATGTCGACGTTTTGGATTCTTAAAAGTTTTTTGCTTTCGAAAAATAATTCTTATAAAAAGTGGTCATTTTGAAGAAATCCAGTTTTGCAAAAAATCTGGGCTTCGAGTCTAAGTAGATTTGCAGAAGCATAAGATGACGTGCTGAAGACGACTAAAATAAAGAGGGTATAAAGCTTAACGACAATTGCGCTCAACGCCTTGAAAGAAAATTGTGATATGCAGGTGAAATACAGATGATCAAAATATAGCTGCAGTGATTTTAGGGTGTGACTAGTCTTGTCATCCCTATAGGAGGGAATAACTTCTCGCAAAAATTAAAAATCTGAAACGTCTGTCTAAAACTGCAGGAGAAATGGGTGTCCATGTGCGTTGTGGTAACATTTTGCCTGTCGAGCCGTTGTTTTTATTTTCAGAATTCCATTCCTTTGCCTATAAAGACCCCAACGCAGCGAACTATGGAGGAGACCCAACTGCGAATATGTTATCCTGTTTCGTCGGGTCAACAGCATCGAGAAAAGGACGTGGTATGCGTATTGACTCAAGTATTTGCATTATCTTTTGCCTATAGTGCATTGTCGTCCACACACTATGTTGTCGCATTTAATTCGGCTGGCGGTTCTTTCGTATAGCGTTGCTCGGTTTCCAATCAAAGATGCGTTCGCATGTGAAAAGAATTAGTGAATAGGGCGTCCGTTCATCTCCTGTTAAGGCCCTTTTTTTTATCATGTGGAAGGCGAAGGCTATGGATCAAATGCGATCAAGCCTAACGTTTTAGTGCTAAGCGAAATTCTTCAGTTGTAAAATTAAGATGTTAACCTGGCGTAATTCAACAAGAAATGAATCAGTCAATGTGTACATTTACCGAAGTTTGATGGTAATTTGAATAAAATTGGATTGTTTAAAGTAAAAATTGCGTTAATCATTTCTTAAGCCGCATTACTTCTTTTAGAGCGATCAGGGCCCGTGTTGTTCGAACCTACTGGAGTTGATTTTTTCGTCCTCTTCTGAAATGCGTGTTTGCACTGTAAAAATCCTTGATATCTCCAAATGAGAGGAACTGTGTCAGTGAGCAGCTTTGTTAGAAGCAATATGGTGAGCACACGGCACTCTTTATGCCAATCACAGTAGGTCAAAAAGTACCTCACTGGATAAAATGCTGCCCCCACTTCGAAATTTCCTTCGTCCGTTTGCGACGTCAGCGAAAGTGAATTAATTGATGTTGCAGTCGGTCTTGTGTAGCTCATAGTTAGCGCTAAGTGTTGACTGGCAGTGAGGAAAAGCAGAAGAATTCGGTAATCTTTCCATTGCGACACCTTCCTGCTTACTGCAAACTTAACTTTCGAAAAGAAGCGCCTAAGGTCACTGCTTCATCATGCCCACAACTTAGTGTGGTCCGTATAAAGATGCAATGCGTGCATTTTTCGCCGCGGTCAATCAAGATTTGGAAGACAGTTTTTTCGTTATATTTTTGCATTGCTTTCCTGCGATACTTCAAATGAGGCAACTGCCACGAAGGGTGAATACAGCCAAGCTTGAATTTGTGGTTTCAGACGACTGGGAGCGCACTCCCGGAGAAAGGAAGCTCTTATCGATTGCCCCCACCACCACCACCGCCTCTCTTGGCACCTGTTACATCAGAGTCGACGTCGAATTCGACGAACGTCGGCAGTAATCCTCCACCGATCAGCAGCTCACCAACCAGTTTCTTAGGCTGTTTGCCACCTCCACCACCCCCTCCGGAGCTTCATTTGCAAGACAGCACGGGCGCAGATACGGCTGGTCCTTCAGGCTTACCATCTGCTCGCGCTCAATCTGATGATGGTTCTGTCTTTCAGGAGCCAGCACCGGCACTTTTAGCTAAGACGGTTTGTTCATCATGTCGATATCATCACCATAGAATGTAGAAGGGATCGACTGTTGAAATGTTAGAGTATGCATGATGCTCACTTGATTGCTGCCTATAAAATGTCTCCATCATTGTTCATTAATGTTATCGAACAATATTTGTTCATACAAATGTGCATAATAGAGATGTTTCAGAACGGTGAAAACTTCGTTATTTCATACCATATAGTACTTAGGTCGAGTGATACGCATCACGGAGAAAGGGAAGCTCCCGAAATTTATGATCTTTATGATCTTATGAGGGCGCTTGAGGCGGGTCTAATGAGTTCATTTGAATTCCTGGATGTACGGCTTATGTACTTTAAAAGGGGGCAGTGAGATAGAACGTGGAAGCACTGGGAGAAACCACTGTAGTTTGCGAAAGAAGCCGGTTTATTCGACATGGTGACGGTGGTTTGACTGCGGTCCCGAAAGTGCCTAAACCGTACCATTCGATGTTAGAATCTGTTAGGTCCGACTAGAGCGATATCGGACTTTTCCTTACGGCTTTCTTATCGCTGAGCTCTTTCACAGTAGGATCGTTATTGCGCAATAAGTTTTGGTTGTTTCGTTCGAATTGTAATGTCATCAGCGTTCAGTTTTATTTTCCATTATGCTAAGGTATTATATGATACTGTTTTCACTTTTCTGAGGCATTTTGTGATTTTATGCAAGGTGAGGAAAATATTTTGTGTCGATTGTAGCCGGCAAATGTTGGTAGAGTGTTGGCGAGACGGGTGCAGGCGAAAAAGCGATTGACCGAAGATCCTAACGACGTCGAGGCAATGAATATGCTCAAGGAGGCTGACGATCAGGTGTTTTATTTTTTAGACTGTATTCCTTTCAGTACGTCAACTTTACCATTATCTTTAAGCAGTTATTCGATGTGCACGTAGCGCGCAGGGAATTGCTGGGCTGTTGAAATTTGAAATACTGAAGTAGTGAATTTTCAATATGCCCAGATTGACAAAATGTTACTATCAAATGGCTGGTTTGGGTTGCACCACACAGGAAGGATGAAGTTCGAAACTGCAGATGAATGCTTGGGCAGCTAGCAAGTACGTTGTTGGTCAGTTTACTGGCACCACTGGCGTAAATATTTTGACTGCAGAACAGCTCGCTCCCGATGATCCTCGTTACAGTGCTTGGGCAAAGAAGGTTTGCTTTTATTTCTCTTCTCATTCATTTTTTACTGGTGGTACACTTCCACATCGCATAGTTACTGGTCGCCCTTTGCGACTTTAGGTCTTTTTCATATACCTATTTTTTTGAAGCCAACATCGAAATGGTATGTTTTCTGCAGTAGTTCTGAAACCGTTCATTATGAACCTGGAAGACTTTTTTATTTACGAAAAAGAACGATTCAGGGGAAAGAGAAATGAAAGCTTTACGATTGTAATGGTGTATTGCGAATCACAAGCATTCTTCTTGCTTGCAAATCCGTTCGCCATTTCTGAAAAATTTTTGCATCCATCGTCGTGAGCAAAAGTTGAGTCACGATCTGAATGTCAAGGTGTGAAATTTTTGATGTCGAGCAGTTCGAAAGTACTTTCACACACGGAGTCTGCAATCAACGTTTTAATCAAACAATTTTGCATATAGACTTTGGATTTGAAAATTTTTCAAACTGAGCTAGGGATGCCATAAACTGCGAGAGTGCGAATCGAATTAACGACAGCACTGAACACGTACGGTGCGCGTTGGGCGTTGGGCGTTGCGTTAACAACGCCGTACGCGTTGAACACGTAGGGCGTTGTTAACGCATGGAACGATGATTGATTGTTTCATATTCCTGTATTGCGAATTGCTGCATTGGAGGTGTGCTTCCTGTGATCCATATTCCTGCGATATTCGGGTGCATAATGCACAACCACTGTGCTGATTCAGTAAATGGCCGGGTTGTCGGTTCGGCTCGCCATTTTGTCGTCGATATGTTGATGTTGTTCGAAGCGTTGAGACAAACGCCATAAGCCGAAACGCTATCACAATGACGGTGGCCCCGATATGTGTGGTGGTTGATGCATCTCGTGCGTTTTCTATTCGTGCCATGCAATAATGCGGTCGACTCGATACTTTCGGTCGACCGGGTGTATTGCATCGTCGATGGTGGCGTGATACGTGGTAACGATTGTGCACAATTGCGCTGTAGCGTTTAATCCCGTGGCACTTTTGCAGTTTAAGGCGTGAGCCATCGTGAAACAATTCCCAAGCCCGAAGATGCGCGCAATCACAGTGTGAAGTGGGCGAACTAAAGTGCAAAGAAGTTTCATTGCGCTTAACTCGGCCCGTGCTACGATTGCTTGCATTTTTGGTTTTTGAACGACGGCTGTCCTAAATTGCAAGAGCACTGATGTTTTTATATGCGCGAAATCTTCGTGCGCTGCATTCTGCGTTTCATTTACCGTCTTGTGGATCTTTTATTTCTTGACGCACCTACCTTTCACTACCAGAATGAATACTCGTCGGGTTGAATAGTCTGTCGTGTCACCTTATTTGCAAAGAATGTGTCGTTGGAAGTTTCATCAAAGCGGGATATTCGAAGGGGCGCTGTGTAAAGATGTCCGGCCACATTTCTTGCTGCTGAATTTCGTACTTTTTCAAAAGAAGCACGCTGCATCGGAAGAGAAACTTGCAGCTGTTCTCGGAAAGGGAGGGATGAGAGGGGAGAGGCGGTGCACTTTTGAGAAGCTGTTTCGGGAAGGGATTTAATCATGGTAATATGGTTTTTTATAACTGTTGGTTGGTGTAGCAGGGGATGGCCTTGAATGAGCTTGCGGTTTTCGTGCTGAGTATAGGTAAACTCGACGATAAATACTGAACTGCAGAAGCAATCAGTGTGTGATTGAGGTGGGTGGGGCTGAACGTTTTATTCATATTAGTTTATTGATTTGATTAGTTAGTTCACTGGCCTGTATGTTGTCTTTGTGCAGTTGACGTCTTTAAGATTTCCGGTGGTGATGTTCTTGACGTCAAGCAGTGTTCCTTCCTCATGGACCTCCTGAGGAAGGAACACTGCTTGACGTCAAGAACATCACCATACGCTTTATGGGGATGGGAACTGCAGTTGACGTCTTTAAGATTTCCGGTGGTGATGTTCTTGACGTCAAGCAGTGTTCCTTCCTCATGGACCTCCTGAGGAAGGAACACTGCTTGACGTCAAGAACATCACCATACGCTTTATGGGGATGGGAACTGTGAGATGCTATCATTTGTTGCTGCTGTTGTTGCTGTTTTAAACAGATTTCTAAGCGGGTCATAGGTATTCATGGAAGATTAACTAATCAATGAAAATTTTTACGTTCAGTTTCGCTGAGGACCGGTAACATGAAATATACCGAAATTGGAGTATAATAAGTGATGCACTTCTGGACGTAAAATTAACAAATTTAATCGGTTGAGCTTGAGTCAGTATCTTGAGCGAGTAGGTAGGTGATTGAACTTTTGTCTCGAGAAATTCTGTGGTACCTTTGGACTGTTTAAGTGCAGTTCATTATGTTGCAATCCAAGTCTATCTTCTATCACACAGTTTTTCCTGTCTGTTGACGTCCTGTATGGTTACTCACATGTTTTACCCTTTAAAAATATTTTTTAAAGTTGTTGTGAGTTTGAATTTCGTTACGACTCTGGGTTTTCTGCGGTCTAGGTGGACTTGTTCTGAGAAAATTTAGAGCTGCATAAAAGTAATTGAATTATTTATTGTTTGAGTTAATTCAAACTATGTTGCCACATGGTTAGGTTTAAGACTGTTTAAGTGGCTATGTGCGGAATCTATAAATTTACACTGAGCTACATATTAATATAATAGCAACACCAAATTCATGAGACCTCATTCTTCCGCAAAGAGTGCTGACTAATTTTGACCCAAAATTCACATGCTTTCACTCTTTTCAGTTGGGGGAGGGGGGGGGGGGGACTGGCGATGCCCTGTTACTGTTAGACAGTATGTTAGAAAATAATCTTCATCGATCCAACGGTGGCAGTTAATGCCTTTTTTTTTAGCTAAGAGTGCAAAATGGAAGCCGGATATGAAAGAAAGATTGTCGTTTTTCACTGTCCTGTTTGTTTTTTTTTTCCTTTGTTCTAAATTCATCACAAAGAGAATCGTGCTCGGAATATTCAAAAACACGCGCTGATCTCTGTGATTTTAGCGTCAGTGTTTGATCCCAATCGCATTTTGAAAATCTCAGACGTTTTGTCTTTGTTATTTGCGGCCGAAATATTAACATAGTACAGGGAAGTGTTTCTTTTCACACTTCACAATGGCAGTTCGTGAATCTCGTCTTCATCAACATTTGCATCTTATCGTTAATTGAAAGGCATATCTTACTGCGCTTTGTGTTTCGTTAAAGTAGTTTGTTTGCTCGATTTGTGTTACCGACTTTGCGAAAATCAATGAGCAATAGATTTTTGATGTGAACTGGTTTTTCTTTAGAAGAGCATTGCGAACTTTTAGAGCACATGTCATATAAGAAATGTGCGAAGTTCGGAGACAGTTATATGAATATAACGGTCAGATTTTGCTACTCTGCTTATTAGTAATTTTGCGAATAACTGATAATATGCGTTTCGCGTTTTTGTGTTCTTAGAAGTATGGGTAAGCGCATTATGCTAACAAGACGTTTTTTGCCGTATAGATATTGAAGTGTGCAGACGTTATGGCAATGCAGCCCGTGGGCATATGGCAAACAAATGCGTATTGTGGCATCATGCAGCCAACCAGAGATGCGGCTTACCCGACATTCTACTTGCAACGGCGGATTTCTATCTCATTCTCCTGGCTGCGTTCTATGCTGCACTTCCGTCATCTGTTAATGCAGTTGTTTTTTCTTGGCATCAGTCATTTCACTAGCATCGATTTGCACTCTGCGAATTGTTTATGAACCTACAAACGTGCAGCGCGAAGGGGCATCGCAGTGAGTGCTGTTATTGCTGTTCGTAAATCTCTGAAGTGAAGTGCGTTTTTGGGAGCGCACACGCTTGTTTACTTTTGATTAGATGCTGTTTTGTTATCAGTAAGGAGTTCTGTTAAAAGAAATTTCTAGGAGTTTTTATGCTTCGTTCTGTTTTGCATTTTCAGGAATATTACCAAAGACGTTACATGAAAGCTCAGTAGCGTGCTTGGAATTGTTGAGGTTGACTAATTCGAAAGCATTTATTCCTGTAGGCCTTTAGTTGTAATTTGCACAGGAATTTTGCGAACGTGAGATGTTGGAGGTTTCATATTGTATCGGTAGTTGTCACGAACGATTGGAAATTGTTGCTTTAGTCTTTTTTGAGGTAGGGTATGCTCAGACACGGTTTTTCCATTAGCTTTTTGTACAGTTATATGAACAGCAAATGCTTTCAGGATCTGTTCAAGTCTGCTAACAAGGTCACTGGAGGCGTAGGTCACAAGTTAATGCAGAAGATGGGTTGGTCACCCGGGGAAGGACTGGGAAAAGATCGGGATGGGCCACTGGAACCGCTTACGTTGGATGTTAAGTCAGACAGAAAAGGTACGGGTATGCGTTTATCACCATTTTCCTTTTATACATATGTGGAAATACGCCGTTTTTGACAGAGAGATGAAAAGTTGAGGAAGTGGGGGTCATCGCATCTGCAAGTCTCTTATAGTTGTTTATTATTTTCTGCTGATGTGTGTTTACTTCAAATTTCAACATTTTTTAAAAGTTTTTATTGATTGTTCATCCGATTTTTTCCTGTTTTCTCACTATGACAATCTGTAAAGGTCTGGTATCAACCGATGAACTGCCGCCACCAAAGAAACCTCATGCAGTTGTTTCAGTGGATGTTGCAGGTATGTTTTGCTTTCTTATCCGCTCTTTTTCGTTGGAAAATAATTGTTTTAACTCGTAACTGAATAGGCATGTATAGAGATCTCAAGCAATCGTAAACATCATTCTCGCAGTTAGTCTCAACGAATCTGCTTTACCACTGAGTCACTACATTATAAGATTTTTATCGAGCAGTTAAAATCGCGTTTAGCCGACATCATGCGGCTGCTTGTATGCATATTATAAATGCTTATGTGGCTTATTTTTCTCGTTAGATAGTTACACTTTTTTTTTGTTTTCCGGTATGCATGAAAGGGGGTGCTCACAGTTTTTACTTGTTTAGACCTTAACGTTAAAAAGCGTTTTTGAGGAACGAATCGAATGCAGTAAGACAAAGGGAGATGAAAAATTGGCGGCGAAGAGGCTGAAGGCTAGTTATTTGTTAGATAACTGTTCATTTCATGTGCAGCTATGAACTTCAAACTGAAGTGTCCCAAGTAAATCGAGTAAATAGATCGCAGTTTAAGGGAAACATCCAGTTTCGATGCTGATGGAAATTTGCTCCAAGAGGCATTGGTCTCCTCCCCAGTTCACATGCATCGAAAGTGGACCATCCAATAATCGGCGTTTTATGTGGAAGGTAATTTTGTTGTTGTGTTGACGTTTGAGGTGTCAGTGAATTCTGATGGCGTATGCAGAAATTGTTTTGGAGGAAGAGCCGAAATTGTTGGCAGATTTTGGCACAACGACAAGAAGGGTCGGAGAGTGTTTTGACATTGAAGACAGGGAAAGTCGTCTTGTAGGAGGATTACTTAGAGTTCATGCCTCTGTTTCTATATCTCCAAAGGGGGCGGTAGCTGATAGCGAGGCGATAGCAAATAGCCTTAGGCTGCTTGTGAATTTAGTCGAACATATTCACAACATACAATCAACACTTTCTTGAAGTGTTTCAACAAGCATGAGCAGTAAACAACTTCAGTTCGATTCTAGTTGCTCTATGCCTATGTGAATATACGAGCTTAAAGTGTCAGATATTGGCGTTTTACATTCTTTGTGCAGTTCAATCAGATATTTCGAGGTTTTTCACATATTATTTACACTTGCAAAATATTTCGGAGAGCACTAGTTTCTGTAGATGAAAATGTGCGTCGCGGAAGAGGTATAGGGGCCTCTATAAGTTTATATATACTTGAAGCAGTCGTAGAAAAGCCATTTATGGAGCATCTTAAATATAGCGTCCCGTAACATCAATGCACTCCTGACATCTGTCCTTCAACGATTCAAACCAATAAAAAAGAAAAATCTTGATCGCATTCGTATCGCTTTCCTCAAACACGCTATTTCAATTTTCCAAAAAGAAAATAATCTTCGGAGGTTAGGTCTGTAATGTATGGTGGGTGATGGAGCTGAGCAAAGCCGCAGTCTTGAGCTGCAGTGATCGAAAGCTGAGATGTGTGGCCCAGAGGTGTTGTTGCGCAGAGACAGAGTTCCTTGGGTCAGCTTGCCTCTTCCTTGACGTTCTTAGGGTCTTCGAAGCGCATTGGTTTAGTATTCACCGGCATTTGTCTTCCTTCTTTTTAGATGGCCGATCAACAGGATCCCGTCTTTATTCAAAAAAAAAACTGACGTCAGAACCTCCGCTGAGGGCCACAACCGAGGTCTGACATTCAGGGAACCAACATATCTTCATTCCCTGTAGCCTTTTGATTCCGTACCCCAGTGATGATTACGATTAAAGGTCTCATCTCTGGGTGCTATCCAACTAAGAAAATCATCCTTTTCAAACAGTTATGTCTCTCGATTCCGAAGCGTCGAAGGATTTATCGGCACCAGCTTTCCGAATAGTTTACTGAAGTGAATATGCCCCTGAAGAAAGGTATTGACGAAACCATGTAGTTGCGCTGTATTTGTTCTTTCGTCTCTCCATAAGAAATATGCCGATTGCGATTCAGCGTTTCTTCCACATGGGCTATTGTTTTAGGATTCATCGCTTCAACGGGCATCCCTGAATGGGGGTCATCTTGATTCGATTTTCTCCTACCTTGCCCAAAAGCGGATGTGACTGAACTCCTTCATCGACTAAAAAATCGATGATGCTGCACTGAGTGGGTCACACCTCTTGTGCTTTATCAATAACCTTGCAAAAAGTTCGATAACTTTTTGTCACATCAACTAGAAACGTGATTTTAAGCGCGTAACATAGGTACATGTAAGCGATATGGTTGGTAAGGTAATTATTTCAGGCGACGGCAGCCTACGATTACGCATACTTTGAAATCCCTGTACGGGTGTCTTAGGGGCTCTGAAGTTGTACAAATGCGGGTGGAGTAGATAAAATGTTATATAAGTGAATGTTGTATGTACACTGCGTAGTCTGACGAAAGAGGGGATAACATCTGAATTTCGCGTAAATGATAAGCTGTTATATTGGGACATGTCTCATGATACTTCGCACGATTCATGCGATCTCTTAATTAATTGATATAGAGATAGTTGGGCTAAACATGGTTTGATGAAATACAAGTGTTGTATATATGATCGGAATCATAGTAAGTTACAGAATGCAGTCGTGCGGAATAGTATGAGCTGATATAAAGTTTTTTGCAGGCTGTGCTTAATGAAAAGCCTTGCAGGCTGCTTAAAGAAAAAACTTAATAAAATGACTTTTTGCGTTTTTTTTCTTGCACAGGAAAACTTCTGTTCACGTTAATTGTTGTTGGTTTTATTTTGACAGCAAGCCAAGTTTGTTTTGAGGCTGTTGTGAATGGAGTAGAATACGAGCCGTTGACAACTTCTACCAGTAAGAAGACGGGCAAAGCACAAGTTTGCGAAGTTGTCTTACAGTCTCTTGGCTTTAAACAAGGCGACTCATCTTCATGGTAGAAATGATGCCGAACCAGCTTTGAACTATTTTTCATTATTTCGTTTTCTTTCTACTTCGTCAGAATGCTTTTGATTAATCTTCGTTCATGATTACGTTTATCAACGAATTTTTTGAGATGCTCATTTTCGTTTTTTGTGTTTCAAATGTACATCCCATGAGTGCAGTGAAATATCATGATAATCTAGTTCGTTTTATAAAGAATTTTTACATTGCCATGTTGTTCTTGTTCCCTTTTTTTTGTTTGATATAATTTTGATTTCTGGAGCTTGAGGTTGTTTCGTATTTGAAATTTTTATGAGGAATGAACTAAATGGCTTGTATCCTTGCTACGTATGCATCTATGCAGCATTGTCCGTACAGTGTTCTTTAGCGGAAAGTTGTCTTTTAATCATCGAGTTGCCAGTAAATTTTAATATTCTTAATTCCGCTAGTTGGCAATGAGTTCAAGTACGGTTTGTAAAACAAGTGTAATGCGTTTGGTCTTTACTGTCGATGATCACAAGTTTCACTGGTTTTGGGGCTTTCATAACATTATATCAGCCAATGGTGAATGCGGCAAAAATTGCAGGAAGTGTGACATTTTAAAGGTAATTCAAGAAAAAGAAAGTTTTTGGAATTGTAAATTCAGGAATACGAAGAAGCTTTTGGAATTGTATCTGGCTCGGAATGTTTCTTGCTCCCCTCCTTCGCATACGCAACTATTGCAGGCTCTGTGCTCGTCTTTTCGCAATTATTAAAAGTTTGCTTACTTGGCCACCGCATCATGTTGTTTTTGCAACGTCTAAGTCCTGCGCGTCTTACTCGTCCGCTCATCATTTTTTATATTGTCTCAAAAGGTGTTGCATACGTTCGAGTTGCCGAATTCGAACGTATCGTTATTTGTAGGTCAGCGACATGAATGTGATGCCGCTATTCAATGAAACTTTTGCTTTTCGCATTCCACAAATTACTGTGATGTCTATGTTGGCGTGGCAAGGAGTTGAAAGGGCATTTGCGCTACGGCATATGGATGAGCACGTGAGTTTTATAACCTATTTGTTTCTAACCTATAGTGACTCAATAGCAGCGGTGCGTCTCCTTGCCTCGTACGGTTACCACATTTAACCGAACATGACAGTTATCGTGCGTCTTTTTTTTGGTATTTCTGAAGTATCATATGCGTTGTTGAATCGAAAGCAATCTGGTCCAAAATTCTCACTTGACGTTCTTGAAGCAACACTCTCGTCTCAAAATTTGAACAGAATGCACTGTTGCTGAGATGTGCACGATGTGCAGACGAAGCATAAGAGCCCATATTTGAAGGCCAGAGTAATACATCAGAAAAGTGAAGATGCAGTTTGGAGGGAATTGGAGATGCGGTGAGATTGAGAAACGAGTTTCGTACTTTTCAGAGAAATTACTATGATTTGCCAGATAGCACACTGAAGCATGCCACATCCGAATCAGCTCGCCGATGATGTCTCGTTCCGTCGCAATAACCATGATGAGTCCATCGGCGTTAGGGACTGAAGGATTTTTTTCTGCAATATGCCTTCCTTCTTTTCGTCATTGTCCATAGATGGTGTTGTTTGGAACAACGCCTTTAATTATTTGTCGATGTTGGATTCATGCTGCTGACATAACCCATTTGTCATATGCTTACACGTGAATATAGAATGGAATGATGGTGGCAAGTGACGCTCGGACATGGTTTTCGTTGTTACGAGGTCTTCAGATTGGAAGGACTCGTCGATCTGTTGAAGTGTGGCTACGTGCAAACGTGAACTGCAGCTTTCAGAGTTGGAATCCTTGTGTAGTACAAATATGGCGGTATAATATCTGTGTTTCTTGTCAACTCGACACTGGGTACTTGCATAACAGCACTAATGCCGTAGATTTCCCTCTCTTGGCAGTGCCGTCCGAACTCCTCTTCCTTTTGAATTTTGAAACACTCAAATATTTTGAATGCACATCTGTGTTAAGGACAATAGAGAAATATGTTGATGCATGTGTGTCATCTGAGTACGCTCTGTGCGGTTTTTTTACAAATGATATGTCTCCTCCTCTGTCCTCTTCTATGAAACTGTTCGCAAAGTTGAAAGAAGCTAATGGGACCGTAAACGTCCCTCAATGTGTGTTGAATAACGTCGTTTGGAGGTTGTGACGTAGTTCATTCACCACGCGATTTCCATCGACATATTCAGGTTGTCGTTACGTGTTTTGTGGGGTGTAAAAGATGATGACACATTTTGATAGAAATGCCTCCATTTTGCAATTTTCAAACGACGTTGCTGGCGAAACGAAACTGTCACCCTAAAGTAATGAAGGTTGCGAACACCATCGTCCTCCTTCCCTTCCACCATCCCCCCTCCCCCCCTTCCAGTCCCCTGCTCCTCTGACGTCCCTGCGGTTTCGGCTGTCTTGACAAAGAAGTTGGCCGGCCATTGACATATATAAAAGACCATTTGGACATAGGGATTTCTATCGGTTTTGTACGCACAGAAACCGCACACTACCGCAAGCACCAACAAAATGAGACGGAGCGTTACGTCTAACTTATCCATAAATGTGCTGCTTAGTGTTTGGCGCAGCTGTGTTGCTTAGGGGGAGTGAGGCAATGTGATTAACGCTGATTTGGCGTCAAAATGTATGTATCTGATTCAACAAGAAAGTTTCAGGACTCCAAAATACACTTTGCGAACCTTTGTCGTGAGCGCAAGTCTGCAGATTTGAGTTCTCTGGATGTATCTCAAATTCCAGAAATACCTCCCTTGTCGCCGAGTCAGCTTTAACGACCACTCTGAACGCAGTAACAAAGCGGCCATGCAGTGTAAATGATCGACAGCCAGCGTTCCTGCAGTCCTCTAGCGCTCACAATCCATTGTCGAAGTTAGCGCACGGTGAGCGGTGAAAGTAGCGCACTTTGAAAGATCGTAATGGAGGGTAACGAAATGGCATCCTTTTTTTCATTGCCAAGCGTCGTTGTTTAGTACGCTGATGAGGAATGTTTTTGAGCTCAGCCAAACTGGCACACGAAGAAAAGTACTGACATGCAAGCAGTAACTTGCCCAGCACATTCAGCTTAGCTGGCGTTCTAAACCATGGCAGCTGGTTTCCGAAATAGAGCCCAAATCCCGGAGAAAAATCCCTGGGACTCTCGTGACGCACCACGCAATCCTGACGCGCAAATAATGAATGCTACTTTGCCCAACGAGATAGGCATTGCCTATTGCAGCTTTAAAAAATTCGAAGTAATGGGATGGAGAGAGCTATACAGTTTCGTTTTTTTCATTTGCGAAATGTAAAGCCCACTTCGCGCAAGGGAACGCCGTTCCTAAATATCATTCTCAACTATAGTTTCGTATATAACGGGTAGTGTAAATACAGAGCGTTAGAGCAAGTGCGGGTCTTTCTTTGTTTTGTTCGGTTTTTAAATTTAAATTTAAAATTCCTTTGATGTTTTTCGCACGAGCATTCGTATTGTGTCGAAATGCGTGCGTGCATGAAAATTGGGTTGCGTTATTACGCGTTACTTCTCACTGCAGTTCGTTTAAGATGTGTTTTAAAAAAACCAAATTCCTAGCCTGCAGAACGTTTACGTGCATTTTTTATAAACGGGAATTTGGAATCTGCTTTCTCCGAATAGTAAGTTTTAAATTTGGCGCACTTTCGGCAATATTGGCCGCGTTCCAACACTTGCAACGCGCTAGATCATCTGATTTCGCTGGCGCTTTCTTGTTATCAGCCATTGGGTTACTGCGCGGTTGCTAGAAGTTTGTTGGTTAGTGTTAGTTTTTTGCTCGTGGTGTTGGAGTTGGAAGTGTGGCGTTGCAGTTACTCGGGATCGGTGGTATTGTGTGGAGTGAGTGCAAGTGTCGAAAGCTATTATCCGAATTGCGAGCTTTGCAGTGAATGCAGGTTTCTCTGCATAGATCGGATCAGTAAAGACTTTCTTAATACAATATTCTGCAGGAACACTGTATTGAAATTTTTTTGTGTCACCTTGTCCAGTATCACTATGTGAGTTGTGATTAAGGCGAGGAATCAGGGGATTGTTTGATCACAGTTCGCTTACAAAGAGCGTAATTGCGGCTAGCATTGGCGCCAAAAAGCATCACTGCTCGGTTTTCACCTTGGTTCCACGTCTTTACATCTTACTCTCTCGACTTGCTCGCAGGTATTGTTATTGGCATTTCATAATTATACCCGAAGATCGTGAATTTCACGATCGGCACAGTTCAAAGTCGTCAGGTCGTTTTCAGGCTTCTTAAAGATATTTTCAGGTCTGCTGACTCCAGAAGTGCTATTTCAAAAAAGTTGCGCTCGATCCCGTAAAAGATCGATATCGAAAATTCCGGTATGAAAATGGCCTTTTTGGGGTTTTTAATACCAAAGACACACCCTTACGAAGTTTGACGACGATCCGACTAGTCTGACGAGTGAGCATCGTGATTTCCAGAGGCGCCACGTTGTTGTTTTTTTTCTCTTTTAATTTCCCACATTTGTCTCTGAATGTTCTTCTTCCAGAGCATCTACAGTTCTTGAAATTTCTTAAGGGGTACCAAAGTTGTTCCTTTACATAATTAACTGTTCAGTATGTGGCTGTGTAATTATTTATTCATAGAATACATAGCATGCGAGTTTTATCTTTTTGTTATGTTTTACGCCGTCAGTTGTCATAAGTTTAAATGTGAAAAAAAGCGCACCTGCGTACATGAGCAACTACACCTGTAGGAATGAACAAATGTGCCCACGGAATGTCTGGCACACCAAACACCAACGTTTAATCAAGGAATTAAGATTCTTTTAAAGTTTTTTCTGAATAAAATTGTTTTTTATCGTTTCCGAATAGGTATTTCGAATGAGACGGTCAGATGATGGGAACCTCTTAAGTGGATTGAACTGGCGATGGCTCATGAACTGTATGACTCTTATGACATCCTCAAAATGTGACCTCATATAAAGCCTAAACTCAACTGTAAAACTCAACGGTAAACCTAACTCGGTATCTGTTGCGCGTGAACGAATGCCTCTGACATGCTGTTATCTCTTATCTGGGTCAGCAAGCTCTGAGCAGTTTGCAAAGTATATACCCTGTCTGAATGTGAATCGTTCTATAATTAGTGATTAAGATTCTGCCTATTTCCTCGTGATCTGCAGAGAATCTTTGTACCCTGCACAACTTGGCGCGAGACCGGGTTTATGGCTTCGTGTAGTTTGTAGCAGATCCTTGGGCTTTCTAGCACTTGCCGTTTAGTGCACTTTGCGCACAAATCATGTGCGACACGTGGGCGCTTTTCGATACAAAAGAAAACGAGCGCGACAATGCGTATAGAGTGCCACTCTGGCTCACATGTTACCACCTTCCCCAGCATCTTTCCACTTCCCCTTTTCTCATCTCCTACTTTAGAAAGCCAAGCCAGTTTCCCCGTCTGGGGTTTTTTCACTATAAAAATATGCGCGGTCTCCTATTCCCTTTTGGTAGCAGGGCGGAGGGGTAGGGAGCAGGTGAAAAGGGTTGTGCATATATCAGTTAGCTTTTTAATAGTCACTCGTTTCATGCTATACTATGTTTTCTTTCTGTTTTGCTGCTATATTATTGTTATATTTGGTCGTTTAAATGGCCATTTTTTTTGCTGCTGCCTATTTTTTCTTATGCCTTATAACGAAATGCACTAAATAAGACGAAAATTTGTGTTTAAAAGTGCTGCGCTGTGAACGATTACACATAGCGAAAGCGACACAACAGCACTTTACACTCAGAAAACATGTTTAGCTCAATAAATGTTAACGAAGTTCTCGATTCGCCTATTCCATAATGTCGCTACTTTTCATTAACTTGTCAGCCTTTCTCCTCTTTGTTCTCGCACCCTTCTGCAGGTGTTTGACGTTGCACTTCTACATATCTTCTTGCTAAGCACGAAATCTTCATATTCGAAAACAGTAAATAATCAAAAAATTGTTTGACACAATTTACCGCAAATTGTCTTCTCTCTTTCAGAGCAAAAGGTTGTTTCACAATTTCGGCGCTCTCAACTATCAGCTTACTTCAACGTTTCCAGTTCTTCGCAACCATATCGGTACAGTTAGTTTCATTAGTTGCTGGAATGCTTTTTTCTATACAGCATAAAAAAGAAAGCTATAACTTACATAATGCTAACTCAAATAGAAACATGAAGTTTCAAAGGTGCATCGACAAAAGCACTGCTTGTTTGTGCGCTATCGGTTCGTAGCTATTGTGATGTTTATGTAATGAGTTTTCAGGTTCAATTTGATTAATGTTTAGGAAAGCTGATAGTGAATAATTTATTGAATAAATTGTTTGAAACATTATTCGGTCCTAAGCGATCACGTGGAGTGTGCAGAAACTACTATTTACTATTTGAAAGAAATTTTTATTCGTGGTTAGACAGTTTTGTATAATAATTCAGCGAGTTCGAAACATGCGGCAAGCAAGTTGTATTCATTAGCGCATTAATAGAGTCTGTCCATGCATGGTACTTCTCCGAGTTTTCGCGTTTTTACTCGACTTCCCAAAGCCTCAATTTTTCAGGCTGTCATACTTTCCCACATTCCAGCCAAAAATAGATCATCAGCCCAAATGGCGATAGCCAATCGGACGACCAAGAAAATGTCGTCAGCTGTCGCACTTTACAATTAACAGCGCAACTGTAGTACCAAAAATGAAGTCTGTTGCCATGCTTGCCACGCCATGGTCCGAATAGGCGCTGTTCAGATGCAGAGCAGTTGATTAATTTGTTGTTAGAATTAGCCGTTAACTGTAAGCCGCATATAGATGAGCAGCTGGTATCGCAGTGCAGATAGGCATTAAGCAGTGGCATGCATATGACAGTTATCGATTGAGAAGCCCGCAAAAATTTATTGATGGAGTGCATTCTTATGCGAGTGAAGCGAATCAAAGAATTGACGCAAATGGTGCTAATGTATTTGAAGTGACGCAGGCAGAACGGCCCATAAAGTTGCAATTAAGGCGGGCGAATCGTCTCGAAATATTTTAAGGTGAGATTCACACGAGCGAATGGTTTCCACACATCGTGACATCTTCAGAGGCAACCTATAAGCTTCGCCTTGACTGAGGTATCGATCGAGCGGTCTGCATAAGACTTGCTTGGAATTGTGGTTGGCGTAACCAACCTGTCGATCAAGCGGTGCGTGCTTTAGGCGGTTTGCGATTTCGGCGAGTGTAGATTTAGTCCAGCTTTGAATAATACAGGTTGAGTTTGTTCGCAGAGGGTAGGGGCGCCCAATATATGTTACTTTTCTGTTTTACTGTTACAAGCAAGACTCATGGAGGCTGTGCGTTATTACTGGGACCGATGCTTAAGCAAACTGCGGCTGTCGATAACCGCGCGGACTTCGCTTAATTGTA
Source organism: Toxocara canis (assembly GCA_000803305.1). Taxonomy (NCBI): domain Eukaryota; kingdom Metazoa; phylum Nematoda; class Chromadorea; order Rhabditida; family Toxocaridae; genus Toxocara; species Toxocara canis. Next base: position 128,064 of record JPKZ01002272.1, read on the forward strand.
GTGGTTAAAGTTTTCGTGAGTGTTTCCCAGTTAACGTGAATTTGAGGTGTTGCTAAAGGCCACCAAGCAGTTGCATCATGGATTGATTGGTCTTATATAACAAAATAAACTAGATGCCATAAGGCCCTAAGCCTTGAATGAATTCGGTTGTTGCGAGCTCTTAACGTGTATGCTTGTTTTCTCGGCTACTTTTAAAGATTTTTGTTTAGGAATGGGTTTGGCTGCAAGCACGGGACGCAACAACTATGAGCTGGTCGACAAGTTGAAAGAATCTGGCCTCATTCACAGTGAGGACGTCGAGAGAGTTTTGAGGTTAGTCGCTTTCCTCACTTCTTTATTTGTATCGTTTTTCACCTACTTATTTGTATCGTCCTTCACCAAATCATAGTTATTCATTTGCCTGTTTATTTCTAGTCGATTTTTTTCATTCACTTCATGCAGATCATTTCATGTTTTTAATGTTTTTTTTCGTTCCGGCGAATGCTTTTTTGGTATATGAAATAAAGCTTGGTTACCAAGAATTAAAGGTGGAAAGGTCCCAGCCGTGGGCGATGCCAAACAAGTGTTTAATGAATTATGCGAATAGTCTTGACGAGGTTTCTGGCTCTTCGTGCAGCCGACTAGGTCGCTTCTTTTCCCTTATCTTTTTTTCTGAATGTTTGTTTTCATTTGTTTGAGATTGTAGATTTTCTTAGCTTCTTGGGCATACGTTACGTGCACGCTATTCGAACGATGTTATCCTCTTCGAAATTGCCAGCAACGGTTGCCATATGTCGATAATACTAAGCTTTACTACAAATGTTTCCATGAGGTCAAAAATCAGTCAAAGTTTGATGTGGTCTTATTGTCTTCTATTAATTACGTTTTATTAGTTTTACTTCGACCGAAAAGCAGTATCCTTTGAGATTTTTCTAATCGGTCAAAATTAAGATCTATCTTTTTTTATTCACCAAAAAATCATCACAAATTAAGATGTAAGATCGATGAAAATCGTTTAAGATTAGTAGATCGTGGACGGTTCTTTCCTTCGGAAGCTCGTCACATGGCATACAGAGACATCGCATGGAAGAGTGAACATGGCAGTCCCGGCCGTTTGCACATATCGGCGCCGTGCATTTATGCAAATGTGCTCGAGAACCTTTGCTTGAGTAAGGGTAATTCCTTTCTCAATGTTGGTTCGGGCACTGGCTACCTCAACACTCTCGTCGGATTTCTTATTGGTAATCTTTTTTGAATCTTTGCTGTTTTGTCTTTATTTTTTACTACAAAAAGCGTTAAAGTCTCTAATTAAAGGATCGAAAATGGCGAAGGGCATTTTGATAAGCCTGTAGACCTTGTCGTTAAGGTTGCTTATGGAACTGGATAGTTTCAAACAAGGGTGCTATAATTGCGGCGCAGAGACCATTGCAAAAAAGATGTAACAGCTGAACAGTGCCGTGAAGCGACGACTGTTGCAGCCTATATATAGAGTGAAAGAGGTGCGGATATTTGTTGCCTGTAGTGTTCATGCATTCAGTTGTTCTATTTTAGTGCAGATAACCGTAGTCGGCAGACAGTCTACACTTATATAATAGTTTCGTAAGCATTAGTGCAACGCCACTTTCACCACAGAAGCGACAGCATGTTTGCCCATTCATTATTGGCTGGTAACGAATGTAGCACGCTGTTTTGCAGGATTATCTAGATCCGTTTAGAATTCGCATTATTTCCAGTCATTCTATACCTGCATAGAAACTTGCACAAGTAGAATTCGGCATAGCACTACAACTTTTGAGACTTTAGAAAGGAGAGGGAGAGTGACGCGTTGAGCTGGAACAAATTTGGAAAACGGAAGACCTTTCCCCGTCTCCACTGGGTCTGAGTAACGTGGCCAAGAGCAGGTGAGCTATAGCTGCGATTATTGTATAGTGGAATGGTTTTACTGTACTTCTGTATATCTATCCTCTGTTATACCTTGTCTAAAATACTACGAAAATCTCTGTTAAATTATCCTATACGCATGCTGTTCTACGCCTTAATTTATAGCTCATATTGATTTCGAGGCATAACACTAAGAAGTATCACCACTGCAAAATATGGTTTTTCACGTTTGCTGTTCAAATTATTTACAGAGAAGCTGCGAGATTTTGCGTTTAGTTCATTCTTTGAACAACTATCGAACTTTGAAGTTAAGCACGTTTTAGCAAACTTTAAGCCCACTTTGAAATATCTATACTTTGCCCTTTTTTAAAATCCTAGTGTACAATGTACCCAAATTTCATTATACTCCTAGTCGTTAAAATTTGTACGTGCTTTGCTATGTGTTTTGGATGAAGTCAAACTGTACTATGCTGTGTCATAGTGTAATGTGGCGCTGCATAATGCTGAAAACATGACAATCCACAGTACGTGTCGGAAAGCAGTAAAAGGTAGACAAAAAATTATCTCATAAAAATGCAGAACCTGTTTACTCTCTGTAGAGCGTGATCTTTAATCTTCTAGTTCTCGCGGGGATTCGGTTGGAGGGAGTCACCGAGTCAGCGCTAGCTTGCAGGAAGCAGCGGTGTGAACCATGGTATCGAGATCCATGAGAACATCGTGGCATATGCGCGAGAGCGTGTTGATGAGTGGATTCGCTCATCGGAGACGCAGTGTTTCGATTGGGCGATACCAGAGTTCACGTGTGGCAACGGACTTAACCTAAGTCCAAACCATGATGGCAAATACGATCGAGTTTACTGTGGAGCAGCTGTGCCGATGAGTCGCCGGAATGTGCTCCTAGATTTGATCAAAGTCGGTGGCATTCTCGTCATGCCATATCAAGATCAAGTAAGCCTATTTGTTGCTTGAACAACAATTCGGCATCGTTACCAGCGGGAAGATGACCCCAGGTACAGGTTAAAGTAACTCCGAATACAGGAGTCGCTCACGTCCTCCTCAACAAGTGGCGACTGTGGAGCGACTAACTTCGAGAATGTAATTGCGATTGTACCGAAAACGGGCCGCGAGGTTTTTCGATTTCATCATAAACACAAAAGAAACCGTCCGATTAGTTTGCAGTTGTACCATATCCGATGTGTATCTTGGCGTGAAGCCGTCATAGTAACCGCAGTCGAAATTGCTGAAATATAAGTTTCCAGTAGTTTTAGTCTCTTTCTTCCAGTGCTGAAAGTTACGATCGATTTGAGGGTGATGGAGTGGGTGTGTAAAACTAATGTTAAAAAATTCAGGAAAGCGATTAACACGTAAGTACTGACGTTTTCGATGCTTTTCTTTAATGTTCCTTACAACAGTGCGGAGTGATGTTTCTGCAACGCCACTCGTAGCTCTGAGAGATTCCTGTTGGTTATTATTATCCAGGTGAAACTTGTTCCGGCTTGATGCGCATGGTACAGTTCTGAGTGGTTATCGTTTGACGCTATAGAACTAAGGTCATGGCCGCACAAAGATGGGAGAGGAAGAGGCGAATTCCTCCTCATAGGTGCAAAGGGATGCAAAGGCAGCTGTAATTTCATCGACTCCCGTTACCGATGCATGTCCAGACATGGTTGTTGTCAGCTGCATGGACATGGTTGTTGTGACCAGTTCCAGAACGCCTGATGGTCAACCTGTTGGCGATCCGTTAGAGAAGCAGCCAGGTGTTGAACTCGGGTCTCTTCGCCATCAGACGAAAAGCCGGCTCTTGAGCTACTGCCACCCATTCCTCGTCCTTAAAATTGCTAAATGTAGTTAGGGAATTCTTTGAGCGAAATTCAACCGCATGACAAAAATTTCATCATTTTCGCCAGATGATGCACTTCTCCAAGGACAGAATCGTGTGAAGATTTCCCGCACCCTGTACGCAGTCAAAACTCTGCCTGCGCTCCTAGTTGTTAGCGTACTAATTACTTATTTGCTGTTTCGCAGCTGGAACAAATCCGTCGTGTGCGTGATGACACGTTTCACGTGAAGATGATCACGTCAGTGTCATTCTCTGATTTCATAATGCCAAGCGAAGAGGAGATCCGCAGTGAGATGTGGTCGTTTGCACCGGCGTTCAGCGTCCCGTCTCTTCAGCACACTGCTGCGCTCACCATTCGCAAATCTGTCAGGGCGGCGATGGCACCGTCGTATACGATCCGCTTCCGCAAATATGTGCGTTGGTTTTTGCTGCAGAGTTTGCTTGCCTACTTTTATACAAAGCCATTTCTTCGACTGCATGCGCCCGAGTAGCAGCTTGTATAATGCAGTCATGTGCCGATTTGTATCGCTCTGCGTTAAAACATAATTTCACTTTCCGATGTATGGTAGAACGATAAAGAGATGTCTGATTTGACTAGTCGAAGCGATGAGCTTATTGAACGCACACATGCTCAGTGGACGTTTATTTCCTGCATATAAACATTTTTACCATCACCATAATTAATTTGTTAGTATGAGTATCATAGTATCATCATTGTTATTCTTATAGAGCCTTCCTTGTTTTATTCGACGTTGCAAGTAAATATCATCATCGAAAGGAGGGTTTATGAAAATTAAGGAATTCGTTGTTGGAGCGATATGAATGAAGCGTAGTGATTAATCGCGGTTGACGTACAGCACCCAAATATTCGCCTGTTCGGTGTCTCAGCCGTATATGGAAATGCGTTTAGCGAATGTCTGAAGTAGTATTCGTTTAGTGTGGCCATCGATCAACTTTGACGTTTTTCACTTTCACGCACCTTAAATGGCGTCTCGGTTCTCACTTAGATCTAAAGAGCACTCGGTGCTCACCGAACAGACTGATTTCCCGTCAGTAAGATTGTTAGTTTGAAGGCTGGGGCTAACGATTACGCTGCCGAGCAGTACGAGCCAGCTGTACTTCTCGTGCACGGTCCCACACTGAGAGAGCAAGAGGGACGCGCGCGTCGCCGAATGCCTCTTCTCCCATTTTACGCCACGCCAATTCTCAATCGCGTGCGCGAGGTTAGTCCACCTTAATTACGACTTTATACATTATGGCCAGATTCCTCATTTGAATATCCGGCAAGCACGGGGGTTCATATCTCTTGTCACCTGTCGCCAGCGTGTGAATGCAGATTTTAACCCTTTTCGGAAGGTTCGGATATGTTCGCATGTCTTTCGCTTTTGGACTGTAAGTTTTGTTACGCCAATTTGCCGATCATCTGAGTAGGTGGCAGACGACTGATGTAAACGCAAAGGGCGAATCACCAAACTTCGCTACAGCAGATCCTTGCTGTTGAGGAGGCCGTTATCCAGGACGCAACAACGTACATTATTTTCGATGGTGCTGGTGAACACATGCGATTTCGGTTTAATAGAAGTTCTAAGAGCTGATTATGTTCTTAATTTGTCTCAAAGCTATCTGTGGAGACGCAATTTCTTGCCGATGTCTCTCATTTAGGCTAACCGCGCTGCTTGCCGCACACCTCACCCGCACGATTTGAGCGCATATACGTTGTTCTCAAGTTCTATCGGTCGTTGACTACTCATATATGTTTCATCGGGCGAACAGTAGCAAAAATAGGGAAACATCATTTTTTTGCAAAGCGAGATTACATTGCGGAAGTGTGACAACACTGCTGACCATAACTGGTGAATCGGGCAAAAAGTTTTATATCAGTTGTAGTTGTATTTGCGTTGGAAAATTTAGCCCCTCCACCTCCC
>JPKZ01002272.1:158611-189865 GCA_000803305.1 Toxocara canis
AAGTCCACGGAGAGTTACAAGCCTGTGGGCTTCTAATGGAGGCTATATGGCGTATCACATCGCTTTTCTGTGGCATGCATGCTCAACGTGCTTGTGTCATTCAAGAAAAAGCCAGGATATTCCAGCAAACTGTGGAATAAATATTTCCCTGCAATCAATATTTTCTACTTCCAGAACACCGAACTAACTGTAACGTGTAAAACCATGGAAATACGTAAAAAAATAAATTCTTCGCAAGACTAGCATTATAAAAACAAGTATGAAATTTTTCGGAACGAACACTGCACGTTATATCTAAGGGGTTTTAGCTGCTTCAATAAAAAATGTCATCCTGTAAACAGTTAAAAATATTTTTAAATAATAGAAACGAAAGGTGCTGGTGGCCTTGAACGAAACTTTATGAACAAAAAAAACCAACCACCACCAAAGTTGTTTCGTTGAAAATTTATGGCAAAAATAATACGCTGATTATCGTTTCTTATAACTGTTGAAGAAAATTTATTTATCGTAAAGCGAAAAAAAAAGCCAATCTACAGGTCAATTGCAATAAACAGCAACGCTTTTCGAAAAGATTTCATCGGTTTCAACAAACCGTTGCTCTGCGTCCATGCAAGCGCTATGATTAACCAAGATTTTTTCAAAATTTTTTAACGAAAAATTTAAACTGTACTAATGCGTGTTATTGAGTGGAAAATTGATAATTCGATGATTTTTACATCAAATGAAATTCCTTCACCCTCTTTCAGGTGTTGTTCGCAGAATTTTATAATGAGTCATCAAGAACAAGAACATGAATCGGTAAGCAAAAATTGAAGCTAACTTACTTTCAGTATTCTTTTGCGCTTCAGCGTTTTCACTGTTGCGATCCTCTTCTCTCTGTATTCGTTTTAAATATGAGTCACTATAAAAGACGCTCAAGTTTTGATCAGCATTAAAAAACTAACAAAACTACTTCTAAAATAAAGGTTCCAGTCAATTCGAACGAATGAAAACTGAGGGCTAAGCAAGATTCATTTGACGTAAAATGTTGCACACTGATGAAGATGTAATGATCTGCAAAGCACTAGAGATCGATGTTTTTCTTTTAGTTGGGTAGCGTCTCCTAAAAGGTAGTTCATAGAAGCACTCTTCTGTGCTTACTATTGCTTCTTGCTCGCTTAGTGCTTACCACGCCTTGAAGTTTTCTCCCTTCCAGCACTGCAAAATGTACAAAATGGGTATCTCTAGCAACAGTAATCCGGTCTAAGCAAACGCCAGGATCGGTACCGGCATGACGATCAAAAACTTATCAATGTGAACTGGTGATTACGAATACATGGGTGCGTTTCGGAATTCTCGGCGCAGGAAAATATTTTGTTCGGTTATATTCAACCATAAAAATGCTCTGTAGAGGACGGCCTATCGATCTTGACAGTATACTTCCTTTTTGAAAAATTACCCATACTACGAACGAACCGACATTTTTATTTCTCACAATACAAGCGGAAGATAGACCAATAAAACCGTTCGATGTGAATGCCGAAGTTTTGTGAAGTGAGAAGAGACTAAATCTGCGAACGATATGCGACGAAACGCTTAACTTCTAAAAGCGCATAAACTAACACAGAACTGACCGCATAACCCAAACTGGCTCTGCGTCTTCGCTGGTTTCACGCTTGGACACTTGCTCGGCACTACTCGGAGCGATATGCCGCTTTTCGATTTCACTCCAGCCGTTTTCGTCCGGCCAGTGATGATCGCCCTGCCAAAATAACAGTCAAATGTGCCTCAGCAGTCTCTGCTCTCCTCTTCGTTCAAGAACTTTGACGTTGCAGAAAAACTTAATAATGTCTAATAAAGAGAAAACAAAAGCCTTTTCGGTTAAAGTGTAGAACTGCAGCAACTGGACGGACTGGACGGCTACAATTATCGAACGACCCTCTGGAAAGCCACAAATAAATAAACAAACAATACGTCTGTGAAGCAATTTTAGTTAGCTTCGACTGTATATGAAATAGTGCGAATCAGAAAAGAGAAACAACACATTCAGGAAAATCCCTTCTTCAATGTCAGTGAGGCATATTTGTTAAGCGCAAGCAAGCGTGCGATAACCTGATTAGGGTGACATATGCGAGCGCGCCTTCAGTGAACCAAATAGAAAGGCTATATGGAAGCACAACGTACAAATCCCAGACCACAGTTTCCAGCGAGAAAAAAGTTTTAAAATAGCAGCAGCCTTTATGATCCTCCTGAGCGACTTGACTATGTGGTTCGCGCACCAGATATCTTATGTGAGTCCATCGAAAAATTTCAGCAATACTTCACGGGACTACCACAACGCAGAAAACATCAGAAAACACTAATATAAAATGTTGCTGAAACAGGCTGGTTAGAGTGAGGTTGGCTTACTACTTGAGAGGAGTCCGCCGAGACGGGAGGGTTCGATCGTGGCGTATTGGGTTGTGTGCTATGAGATGCGCTCGCAAAACAGTGGCTACTAACAGAAACAGGAGGCGGAATAGTATGCTCGTGCACACCACTAGCTGCAACTGTAGCCACGGGCGCTTTCATCGTACCCATCCGTGGTGGTGCATTTCCAGCTGGTGTTTGTCTAGGACGTGTGGTTGTTGACGGCTGTGTCGGTGTGACGACATGCGGTGGTTGCTGATGGTCGCCAAATGGGAACGCAGCCATCGGGAAAATCCCCATTTGTTGACCTTGTTGAAACTGTTGCAATATTGCTGCTGCTAACTGAAACACACTAAATTAAATGTTTTTATGAACCAGCACTAAGCGATATGCATTTTAGCTGCGCTGAATGTTTGAGCCCAATATCGAATTCTCTGGGAAAAATTTCTGCGAGTGATTTTACGAAAGCGATTAAGAAAGTTGCCGCTTTAATTCGAACGCATTCTACGCAGTATGAAACGCGAACAGACTGCAAGTATGAAAGAGTGACAGAAGCAGCTGATTCCAATTTACCGTTCAATCTTTCATAGTAAAAAAAATCATTTCAAAGATTGCAACAGATCTTAAACAAAATTCTTCAAAGTGAATTTTGTTGTTGTATTTCACTTTATGCAATTTCTTTAAAGTTTCACTAACTGATTATCAGCTGGTGAACAAAACTGAACATTATCATGCTGCATATCCCATTATAAATGGTTATACTCCTTTTCAATCTTACAAAAAAATCTGCGGTTCACCATTGTTGGCGAAAGTTTGCAGGCCATTATTATCAGACGAACAATTTTAGGAAATCGACTCGACAGCCTTAAATAGCCGAAACGACAAACGCACAACTACTTTAATGACCATACCTTAAACATAAAGATGGTAAAGACGTCAAAAAATTTACACTCTGCGATGCATTCGGTCTGAACATTTTCAGAACATTGGATTCCTTTCCAGCGAATGACTACAAAGTTTTTTAAACGTTCTCGGCGCATGCTCATTTATTCGTTATGGAATGCTGAGATACAGCATTAGAAATCTGCATGGCATCCCGCATCCCTCCCTTACTGGTGATTTTAGGAAGGGACTGCCAAGCGTTCCCACTACAAAGATGGATTCAAAAAGAAATTGCTCGGCAACAAGCAGCTGCGGTTAGCGTTAAGCAATTAAGAAATTCAGACTGTTGTGGTACTAATGATCTAATAGGGTTGCATTTTTGCCAGCAACACCTCAAGCATACGTCCCAACATTCCAGTCCAACCAACTTCTTCAAACAGCTTATGCCCATCAGTAGGCTCAAGTGGATGTTAATGCTCACCGACTGTCGTCAGTGAAGTATGCACCAAAACTGGCATTAAAGCGCGGAAGAGATAAGAAAGAAAATTCCTTAATAACAGTGAATCGAAATCATATGCCACAAAATTTCTTTAAAAAGTGTAGGGGCATTTAATGTACGGAGACAACACTGATAATAATTGACCGCATTTAAAAAGCTGAGAACTTTTCTTGAAGCCCAGATATTTAGTTGCAATTGTAGGTTTTGATATTTACGTTATATGAAATAATCTGTTACTAAATGTCGAACTGAACTACAACCTGTTTCGAATCAAGCTTATAATGAACTATTACGTAAAGGTCATGTCACATAAGCGAAGGTATTTCGTACTCGTTCTCTCCACTGCCACGCCCTCCCTCTCATTACCTCTCTCTCCCTCTCCCCACCCCCCTCCCCCCAATGTCCTTATGATAATAAAACAAAAATTAGGAAACTAAAAACATTTGACAGCGGCCACATAGAATGTGCGACCCAGCGCCGCTCTACTTGCTCTCTCACTTAAGCACACCTCAGTGAGAAACCGTAGAAGAGTGTCGGATGAGAGGATCAATATTTTCAAATGATGAAAACGATATACGAGACATTTGCTTCGGTGTAACTTGTGCGGCCACCATGAATGAGCGCATTCTCTACGACGAATGCTTCCATCGTTTACAGCCTCCCAATTCGGAAAAGGTTTATGTACTGCGGGAATGGTTCGTTCAGCGCAGCACATCCCATTCAGTACGTTTATCTTACACATTAAACGCTCATTTACTCTTAAACGTCAATGGGAATGCCATTTGTAAGTTTGATTTATCTCGACTTCTTTTTACTTTCTGAAACCCTTGTTTTGTATTAAAGCGTCACCATAAGCTAAGCTCAATCAGTCCACCAGAATATGAGGGTTTGAGTTTTAGGAGTGGACTCCTTAAATTATCCTTACATAAAAAAATAAGTCTCCGGTAGGAAGAAAATAAGCCGACTGACCGATTTAAAACGTTTAATATGATTATAAAGAAGCGATCGTTTGATAGAAATACTTGCAACAGCTTTTCGTTTATTTTCCAGGATCGACTTACATTAGAAATCTACTCTCATATGAATGGAAGATTTAAATCATGGAGCCAGCGGCAGAAAGCTGAAAATAATAAACTAACCACTACTCCCTTAACCATTCATACTAAACTTGTATACGTACACTTCGTCAAACGACTCACTGGGCAAGTTGAGACAAGCTAGACCGACGTTGTTAAGAAGGATCGTAAATCATTACAGTGGAAACAACTACCTGAGGAGTCACTGTCTGCTGAGCACCGGGGAAGAACATCGGCTGAGCGGGTGGAAAATAAGCGGGGAAATGGGTGGCTGGCGACTGCGCGAAAGCGGTTGCCGATTGGGCCACCTGCGGCATAGTAGCCGAAAACGGTAACCCTGGCATGGGAGCACGTTGAGGGGGAGTTGGCTGTTGAGCGATAGCAGCTTTCACCATCGCGCATACCGAACCTTGTTGCGGAAAGTGATTGTGGAAGAGCGACTGCTGCTGTGCCAAAGGCATTGTCGAAGGCAACTGCGACAAACCGTATGAATTTTTCAGTTGATTCAAAGATGGTCGCATCTGTGACTCGGTTACCGGCACCTTCACGTCACCACCCGCACCGAACGGCAGTGCTGCCTAAAAAATTATCGCATTTCGAGTGATACATTTGCAAATTCCACGTTTCATTAGTCGGTTAAATTCGCAGATCGCAATGAAAATTTCAAAATGTGTACTTGTAAAGAAAATCTAAACACAGTCCCCTTGAGAATCCCTTTTAGAGGTAGTAAAAAGAGCGAATCATCCAAATGTGCATTAGTCGGAACTATTCCACAGCATAAAGTGAATGGCCTTTTCTTTGATAAAAGTTCCCTATAAAATTCATACTGACATAAAAGCCCACCTCAAATTTCAAATCCTAGATGAGTGAAAACATTCGGAATTTAGTTTTCGCGAACTCTTATGAGAAATTTATGGATTAAAAAAATCACGAAATAACTCGATAACCAGGGAAGCCACAAATTCATGCATACACGCGAACAAAACTGACAACACCAGCTGACTGAAACACGATAAAAAATTTTATTCCGAAAGCGAGATCGATCCATCAGCCATTCTCTGAAGTGTGCAGATCTCTGATTTTAATAACACACGCACCCGTTTCACTTTCGAAAACAAGTGAAGATCCACTCCAAGAACGAATACAGTAGATCAAACGCTTTTCGCGACAACTTCTAAACGCTACTTGCAAAGTAAACGTTTAGAAATAGTCGACAATCAGGCAAGTATGCCACTCAACCGAACGACTTCACTGTTCTGGCGCACATTGAGGCCAGCAAAGACAAACGGCAGTAGTTCTTTATGCGCGCACCAGGACTTTCTCCTTTCCATCCTCCTCAATCATAGATCCTTGCCATAACGCGTAACTCTTGCTCATTATTCAAAAGCTGCTCAATAGAAAACATTCGGAATTTATTTTTCGCGAACTCTTATGAGAAATTTATGGATTAAAAAAATCACGAAATAACTCGATAACCAGGGAAGCCACAAATTCATGCATACACGCGAACAAAACTGACAACACCAGCTGACTGAAACACGATAAAAAATTTTATTCCGAAAGCGAGATCGATCCATCAGCCATTCTCTGAAGTGTGCAGATCTCTGATTTTAATAACACACGCACCCGTTTCACTTTCGAAAACAAGTGAAGATCCACTCCAAGAACGAATACAGTAGATCAAACGCTTTTCGCGACAACTTCTAAACGCTACTTGCAAAGTAAACGTTTAGAAATAGTCGACAATCAGGCAAGTATGCCACTCAACCGAACGACTTCACTGTTCTGGCGCACATTGAGGCCAGCAAAGACAAACGGCAGTAGTTCTTTATGCGCGCACCAGGACTTTCTCCTTTCCATCCTCCTCAATCATAGATCCTTGCCATAACGCGTAACTCTTGCTCATTATTCAAAAGCTGCTCAATATACGAATAACACTACGTATATAATAAAACGACGCAGTGATACTTAGGTCGAGAGAATATATCAGCCTTAATTATGGCTAAGCTCCAACAGTCGCCCACCTGCACACTTCCTTCAAGAAAATAGCCGCCAGCAGTACGTAAGCCATAAAAGCAGCACTACGGTCAACCCCACAACAACAAACGTACCAATGCTCAGAACGCTCATCAGTACTTTTGAAGGTACGCTACACCTAAAGCAACTCAGTACTGCTTCGTCATGCAATTAAGGAAGAGAAAACGGTTCGACAATGCTGCAAGATCAACAGCCTACAGTCGAGAAAGGCTGAGAATTCGTGGACGATTTTCCGGAATCTTCATACATTAAAGATGACAAAGATTTTCAAAACCGAATTTCATAAAAACGCTCTAAATTCGACGCATGCAGTCAGAGGAAGAAGCACACGAAATGAAAAAATAATTATCCTACTTGATCGAACGAAAAAAAAGGACGATACAACACGAAAACAGCCCACTTATAAGAAACCGAAATAAGCAACAGCACTTAAAACAGTGGGCGACATAAACGTCGAAACAGTATAGCATGACTCGGGCTGCGTTGCTAATACTATTGCACAGCAATTAACAGAATTACGATCTAGCTTACAATAGTGCTGCAGCATCAAGTACTAATCAACTACTCACGAAAGCACCCAATGATAGGGGCCATTCGTCATCGACTGTTGACGGCAGTACCTTAGGCTCCCACAGATCTAAGCAAAATTTAGGTAGGCTTACAATTTACGTTAAACGAGATATAAATATGCATCTCTACCGTAGTACCTCTAATAGACGGTCACAGTATTCCATTTTTACGTCTTGAAAAGGCCTTGTAATCAGAAAGATATTGCGTTTTTGCTCGAAATGTGAAAAATCTTGTTTTGCAGATGAAAGTAGCCACTTATGTCTACGCGACGAGCCTTGCTGCACAGACAGGTTATTTGTCTAGGACGATGTTCAAAAACAGGTGTTCTAGTTTTCGAACTTAGGACGTCTGTCAGGACCTGAGAGGATGAACAGCTTTACATGTAAGCGTAGGGGTCGTCTAATTTAGGTAATACGACACACATACGACCATCTACAAATATGTATATGTATATATATGTATATATATATGCATGTACATACGTATATATATGTATACACACATATATGTAATGCATATATATGTATTTATGTATATATATATATGCATGTATATATATATATGTACATATATATATATAAATATATATATATATATATATATATGTATAGTGTTTGCGAAGAGACATAACGTCAAAACGATTTTATATCACACCTGGCCATTTACTACATGAACTTCAGTTGCAACGAAACAACATTTCTTGCGACCAAATTCTAAGTAATACGTCGCCAATGCGATATGAAACCGCCGCTGCTTGCCCACTTGGCAATAACTTCCTCCGATATATTTTATTCTAACTTCCTATCTTTCCCAGCCCTATGCGTGCAACTAGACTGATTATGATATGGATTTATCATAGCGTAACGCAACGCAAAACACAGGTGCTTTTGGGTAAAATATAACACGTCTGCATCTTCTCTTTAACGAAATATATTGCAAGCGAGCATGTTTTCAAGATAAATATTCAACTCGGAAAAAAAAAAGATCTGTATGATATTCGCTCGTAACTATAAATTCCTCTCGTTTGAAAGCCAAAGAAAGCCTTCACGAAGACTGTCAATTATAAAGGCATCTTACAGATGTTTACAAAAAACTAACGACTATTACTCTTCTAATATCAATTGTTTGCAAAACTATTTTAAAGCACCCGGCAAGCACTAAGTTGCCTGCCTGATGATATTTCGAAATGATCCAAAAACAACAAAAAAAAAGATTTGACGACATAGAAATGCCTTCTCTCAAAAAAACACTGATGATGATTACCTCATTCATACTGCGAAATGATGTCACGAATGGTTTAATGGAAAGATGAACGTCCGAAAGGATTTGTGGTCAAAACAAAACGCGCTCACGGTAGGAGCCTCAAGGTGCAAAAGTAGTGAGGAAGTTGTGATTTTTTAATGATCTGCCAACAAAAGGCAAAAACAGAAAATGAACTGCAAACGATGTATATCATGCTGAATTTGCTGCATGCGGACAACGACTAAACGAGCACTACGAAGACAAGCAAAGCATCATGCACAGCGCACAATGCACGAACTCGTCCAAACAGCAATATAATATACTAAGATTCGTAAATGAATCGCGTTAGCGAGAAAACAAAATGTTAGGTTGGCGAAATTCACGAACATCGCGCACACAGAAGGGAAGGGTGGCGAATGAGTATTACAAATAGCGAGTCCAAAATTGTCTCCCTTCTGGGTACGAGCGTGTGGCATTCACTGCCCAAACAAACCTAGCTTTTTGAACCCCTCTCTGACGCAATCCACACGTAGATTTAAACGTTGGGTTGTACTGTTGTTTGGAAGAGAATACGAGCAGACAATTCACTGAAATAACCTCATCGACGGAAGAAGTCAGTGTTGAGGAAGAAGTCCCACCACCTAATGAACAATCACTGGCATTGCTCAACAACTGAGCCAACTCTTTTTCGTCAATCTGAAACGCCATATACGGTCAGTGGTCCCTTGTCAAAACCCAACGCGCAATTCCAATTAACTACAAACAACCTTTAAGCAAAACCGCCTCATCGGATTCGGTTGAAATACACCAAAGCTAATATCACCAATTCGAAATACTTTTATGCTGTACTGCACTCTGCAGATGGCGATCTGCATAAACAGCAGCGGAAAATTCACAGTTTTTAAAAGATAAGAGAGAGCTTCCACTGAATCAAAAAACATACCGCCATAGCCAAGCGAGACAAGCTCGCAGCAAACAGCATTTAGTTGCGAAAATTTCAACATGTCAATATCTTATTAATTTGACTCGGCCCTCCACGGCAATAACTGAAACGATCCTGGAACGACCGGGAGCGTCAAAACTAAGGAACGGGGCGGAGAGAGAGGGAGGAAAGGGGAGGGAGAAGAAGAGGTGACTGCTTTGATAAAATGGATGCGTCTGTACTCATCTTGCCCCATCCTCTCTCTATCATTCTGATCTCACTCATGAACCTGGTTTCAGTTCGCTCACACTCATGCTCTTCATGACTTCCACACAGTTAATCATATGAAAGTTCATCCTCTACCAGAAAGTATAAATCAATCAGCGAATCCAATGATAAACCTACACACGTTTCATCGCTAGGATAAAATTCAATAAAACAGTGTGCCTAGCAACGCTTATGCGTTGGAAGACACCGCCATGATTGAAACGACCGATGATGAAGTCCATATTCATTAGAGACTTGAAGTGAAGACAGTCGTGCTCGTCATGACACTTAACCTAGCCTCCTTTCATATTAGAAAAACGTTTTGGAAGTAGCTCCGAATCCCTGAAAGTCTACGACTTCTGATGTTTTATGGTAAGCTGTTTAGCGAAAACATAGAAAAAAATGTTCGGCTGACAAAGATTTGAAATTGGCAAACCTTTTTGATGTTTTTGTTTTGAATTCGCCGATTGATCTCTTTGTCGATTTCGTTCATCTGCTTCTTAATGAGCACAGAGGTGCGGCAATCTGTTGCCGAGTTCTGCAATGACACTTCCTGTGACTGCCTGCCTGATGAGCTCTTGCTAACGATGGCTGCCGATGCCGATGAAGCAGTTGATTCAGAAGCACCTACTGGAGCATCGTGCCTCAACGCGGTGCTTCCTTCATCATTCTCCTTTTCCGCCGATGTTGACACTTCACTGCTTGAGCATGCCTCTACTGTATCGCCTGATGTACTTGACTCTTCAGCAACAGAGCCATCCTGTAAACAATAACCAACCTTTTCAAACAGTTACAAAATGAACATTTCAATCGAGTGAGCTATTTAATTACAAGACTATCAAACTGCAATAAATACAGTGTGAAATACCCAGGCCACACCAATAACAAAAAAGTTTGTTTACAACGAATTTGACCGCATGCCTCTGAAAAAAAAAATCTTGCAAACCTTTAACGGTTTCCAAATATCAGTAAGCGCCTACGTAATACGACATACGGCTTGTAAAAGCCTAAAAACAAAGAACAAATAAGCTTCCTACCTTCATTTTCAGGGAAAGAAAGAAGCACTATTCGAACAAAGAGCTTCAATAAGACGCACCACTTCAAGTAATCGGTGTTTACAGCGCACAGCTAAGAAAATCACATCTACATCGAGATGTCATTATTCACATTTGCACGTTTGTGTGCGCGCTTGATTGACAGGTAATTGTGCATTTTTCTTAAAAATCCATCGTATGTATGTCCATTCGGTAAAACGTGAAAAAAAACGAAATCTAAACGTGCCTGTGAGAATCCATGAAAACAAGGCGAGATTCTGTAAACCCATTAGACGACTGTTCGCAGAAATAAAATTACGTGCAATTACGCTACTACGAATATCGTAGAAATCACTGAGGTAACCAGCCGTTCGTTCTGATCTGACAATGAGTAAACAGCGAGTTAGCGATGAGTGGAAAATTGTGTTCATTTTCTACTTATTTACTGAATTAAAAGTAGAAAGCGCATGCTGTTTTCGTAATTATATAGGCTAACGTCTGCCTTCTCATTGCCTTTTTGCGTTTCATGCGTAAGCAACCAACGGTAGGCTGTGTGGTACTTCATATAGAGGTCGAAAAAGAAACATCGGCCGAGAGTTTCTCTTGAGCGGTACAACCGAATTCTGTTAGAATTATTCACCTTGATCCGACTCGCCCTCGCAGCATTCTCCAACCGCGCAAGTCGACTTCGCTCCAACTTTTCCGGTCCTGTGCACGCTGCATCCACCGCTGACCAAACGGCTTCACCATCGGGTCGGCCCACCTGGTTTTTGGCCTACCTCGAGGCCTCTTTCGGTCGAGTGGGTCCCAGCATGTGAGCCGGGTGGTCCATCTGTTGTCTCTTATACGTGCCACATGACCGGCCCATTCTCGTTTACGTTTGTTTATGTAGGAACGATTTGTAGTTCTCACACCCCCTTCATCCTTGAGTGCCGATGGTATATGCTGCCTTAGGCGCACATCTCTTTCCATCGTTTTCAGACTTGCTCTCTTTATCGCTGCTTCCATCAGCCTCTTCTGCCTGAAGCCCTCGTAATCTTCTCTTATTTTCTGCCTAATCATCGTACACAGAGTTTTGTAATCATCACCTCCCAATCTGCCTTCCGCTTTCATACACGCCGTTCTCGTCATCATGCGAACTGTCTCTGCTGATAATCGTTGACACTTTATCGGCACCGCTGCCGCACTGGAAAGATTCACCGCCTGCTATTGAGCTTAAGGACTGGCTGAGTGTGTGGCCCGCTCTCCTCCCCCCATCAAGTTGAATGAAAAGGATAATCCAATTACTGTTGCACATGCTTTCAAACAACATCCACGTTCGCTAAATTTTTGAAAAAAGCATGATAGAAATTACCTTATCACCGCTGCAAGACACTTCATAGGGCCTTGTTTTCGAATCGTCACAACCGTCCTTACTCTCTGAAACTATAAGTTAGCGTTAGTGAACCACTCTTGACGAATAAAAAAACTTGCAAGAAGCTGCTTGGCACAAACAGAATATACACACTTTTCCATAACCACTGCTGCATCGTAATTCAAAACTGATCGGCCAAAATGTGCTACGAGTAAAGATGAGAGTCATAAAGAATACTATACACATAAGATACACATAAGAATGCACAGCATATATTTTAACTAGCTGTTTTTCACAGAACGAATTCCCTTCATCAACGGAAAGTTGTCGAAAGAACTATTTGCAGAATAGTGCTGAAGACTAGCGCAGCCTATTGTTGAACGCCCTCCTACTCGCAGTAGACCAATCATATTACGAGATACAACAGTTTGGCTGCGAATTTAAAGTGTTTGTTTGGCTGAAGTGAAACATTGTGATTGTGCCATGCGAATCTGCTTTTAGAGAGTCAGTCCTGGATGCTGTTTTGAGGCAAGTGGAGTACACAATATTAGCGGCGAGTGCTCAAATTGAAACGATTGCTAACATTCCGAAAAGGGCAACAAGCGGCAAGTATGCCAACCACACAGCACTAATGGCATTTTAAAGAGAACATATTCATGCGTTCGCAACCCGTTCCTTCTAATGAGGCCGATAGTGCATTCCATTATTGCTCTACATTTCCTTTCACATCCGTTTTCCTTTGCCGATCATCTATTCAAATCATAAAACAATTAAAAGCAATTATGCAACATACATAATTCATCTCAATAAAATTTCGCGAAGCAACGCCCTCACATTAGACTCATACCCTCTCTCCCTCACCATCACCAATTACCTAAGGTCTTCGTGAGCGGATGTTAAAAAATTAAGGATGTCGTCATTTGTACAGCAATGCTCGCAGGAAAAACTTCGGTAAACTTCACGCCATCGATCCAAAATGTGAAAAGTTTTCCGAAAACAGTCAACAAAATCTCCCTTCTGACAGTGTTTTCAAGAAATATTTTTACACTTTCTCTATTAATTTCATTTTGCTAAGAAGTTTTAAGCAAAAAAAAAACACCCAGAAGCACTCAACGAATGCACAGCGGCTGCATTAAGGCAAAGAAAGCGAGTCCAAAATTTTCCGTGTCCTGCGAGCGCAGTGACACGAAAATTTGTATTAAACGAGCGAGCAAGCCGAAATATAAATGTATTTTGGCGATGATGACAGCCTAAAAAAATTATGGCGGACGAAGGCTACAAAAAACAATTTCAAAAATATTATGGAAGAGAAATGAACCGAAAATTCTTCAGTCGAGGCAAGTCAAAAAATTTTTGAACTAAGCGGACCGAATGACTGGAAGATTTTTAAGCGATGCTAGCCAAAAGACTTACACAAGCTGAGAGCGGTGCCCAAAGTTTCTCAAGTAAAATGGAAGTTCGAGCTGAGCGAATGTTTTTCAAGCTTCTTGGCTGTTTATTTCACCCAATGGGGATTTCTGTGGCTGAGCTGCACTCGGCTCTTGTGAGTAACTCAAAAGACGAAAATACTTCAACAAAAATAAGATGAAGAGCAGCAATTCGCTGTTCAACTGAATTTCTCCACTTCACTGCATTAATTTTTCAAGTAAAGTTACAAATACGCGACGATACGAATAATGGGTAATGGCAGCGGATAAGCTCAGAACAAGACTGCTTAAGAAAGCGCACAGTAGAACAGACAAGCAAGCGATTAAAATGCTGAACAACATAGCACCGTAAAATGAAAACTATAAAGAATTCATGATACAGACTTTGTTTCCATTAAATTTATATTGCTGCTAACGAAACCGAATTTACAAAATTTCCGTCTTCAGTGACTCTTAATTCCTATTCACTGAAAAAAGCAAAATTCCATGCTGTAATTTCGGTGGGTGACTAGACTGTACACGGCGCTCCCACTAGCGAACAAGGTCAATGCGCTTTCACTAGCTCAGCTATCTCATCGACAGGCGATCATCCGAAATACACCATAACACGATTTCGATATCTAGAACAATTTCATATACATGATTCTTTTTTCACGATATTTAAAAAATGTTACATCGATAATTACAGAATCTGAGCCAACTTCTTACCAAAATACAACGAGGATTTAAGTAATATCCTATTTCATTTCAAAATTACAATCCCAAACACCTTGCAAAATGATAAAAACGTCCATATCGAGAAAGTCAAACAGCAGCAACGATATCGATTGATAAGCAAATTTATTAAGCTTTAAAACCCCATCTACTAGGGCTCAAATACATCCTACAAATATTTTATGAGGCGAACTAGGCGCAAATATATTTACACTTTTCTGATAAAAATGTTATTTTAACATGAATACAGTAAAAACAGTAGAAATTTGGTGAATGACAATGAAGAAAATTTATAACTATCTAAAAGATCAAAATAACAAAGTCATCAATCACACTGCAATAATTAGTCATACATTTCCTGTCCTATTGTTGAACGCTCAAATTTTTGTCAGTTCAACATGTTAATCTAAGCAAGTTTGCTTGAAACGTGATATTCGAAATCTAACAACAACAAAAAAAAACTGGCCTATATATTTTGACAACAGCGTCAACAAGCAGAGTGCACAAATTTTTGAGGACATGGAAAAGGATAGAAAACCAGAATGGAGATGCTCGACATACCAGTCCGCAACTTATTACGATCCTCAAAAAACATTTCTTATCTATATTCCCTTTGGCATTAATCTTGACTAACCATGTTGACCTTAAATTACGTTACTATAACATATTATTTCGGTTCGAACAACAGCCGTGTGCATACCGTACTTGGCTTTTCGATAGCAGAGCTTATAATTCATTGAACTATGGACTTCTTGAAGTTTTTCTCAAATTCATACCTATACCACAAAAGACGTTAAAAAAAACATTATGAAGCAACAAAGAATGACGATTCAAAATTTATTCTCTCTCATCCACCGAAGACTCACTCCAAATACCACTTCTAAACGCGCATTCGAAGTATATAATCAGTATGGTCGATGTAGACAAGAATTCCTTCAGATAACAGTGCATGAAAAAGTAGAGCAAATTCAAATTTAGGGATGTGGAAAAGCATAAAATACGCTGTGTAGGATAAGCTGTGCAACGAGATAAGGAGTGATCGAGGTTCGAGCCATCAAATGAAGTGCTGAAAAAAACCCTCTGAGTGGCCGAAAATTTTTGGCAATTTCAAATCGGCTACATGCTACCATGAAGAAGTTTTAAAAAATAAATAGACAAAATGTGTGGATGGATTTAGCAGGAGCAGTGCATTTCTCCGAAACAAACACGGTCGCACGTTGCACGGCACAAATAGTGGTTTAAGTAAAGACCACGTATACATACATATCGACGACTGGGCACAGCGAAAACGACAGTTTGACTGGGAACGATGGAAGGCAAACAATAACCGAAACTGTTAGCTGCGGTCAAACAAGAGACAAAATGGCTTAGAAAGACGGAACCTTACATCGAACCGATAAGGTGCTTTAATGAAGTTAGATAGATAGATGTTCCCTGCTAATTACCGCGATGGACACTGATGACAGAATAGGTGCTACAACATGCACTTGTGTTTGATGAGTAGTGGTAAGATACTTCCAAAGGTTCACTCTAAACGTTGAATACATATAACACATCCGATGCGCCATGTTCAACCTAATGCACTACCGTCAACCAACAACTACCATCGTCTGGTGAATTTCCTCCGAATTCCTTCAGAAACGGGATAGGTTTACGAGAGAAAATTTGTTGTCCGAAAAGGAAGGACAAATAATGCAGCATGAAAACTACTACTTGCGATTTCAAACCACGCGGTCACATTAAGTGCTCAGATATAAGCCATAAACGAATAAGTCGAAGAAAAAAGGACAGTTTTTTTTTTCTTTCAGAACTCGTCCGTCGCACTGTATTACTGTAGTGTGTAAGCAAGCTTATCTAATGCACCAGTTCTTGACCTCAACAGACTCCAAATTCGTACTGCTCGTTAAAATGAACTATTTATAGAAGCATTATTATCTGGAATCGGAAATCATACTTGGACACCGTTGCTTTTATCAAAGAGATAAACAACTAACTCGACTAAGCTTCAGAATAGTTTTGCTAATGAAGAAGTGGTATTATGCGAGGCGCCTCGCTCAATCACTTGTTTACAGGCTGACACGCATTCGCCACTCCTTCGCCTCCCCACTCCCCCCTCCCCCCTTGGTCTCTTAACAGCACCGTCCGAATGCAGTGAGCATCCCTTTACATCGAATCGCAACATTCGTGTAACTATGGAATCTAAACACATTTCTCACAAGATCACATTTTCGTTATTTACCAAAAATTCAAAGGATTTTCTTGGAGATGTTTTGCTGGACGAGAAAGATTCTTTCTAAGAACATGCCCAATATCACTACTCAGTTGTATCAGTTCCCGATGAGCATGAAAAATGAGAATCTTAGCGAGGAACTGTTCGCCTTAGATCCGTGCATAAATGATGAAAATATTCGCGGGATTTGCGGCAAATATGGACGCGACAGAACATGAAATACGCGAGTACTAGCAGCTGTCACAAATAAATCTTTCATCAGCTTTGCTTTCTCAAGCCATTCTCGAAGCCAAGTTTACTACGCGATCGCAACTTTTAACATCCCAGTTGGTTTTAAAAACGCTTAAACTTTTAAAAGAACGGAAAAACCCGTTTTCAAATGCTGGAAAAAACAGTACTTTCCAAACTAATAAGAGAACTGCGACTGAAAAAGAAACAGTGAGAAATCAGTTACTTTATTCACTAGGAAGAAAACGATGGAAAATTTCCTCAACATCTGTTCGCAAAAGCCATTAGAAACATGCGAAGGATTTTTGCATGCGTTTCATAGTATTTTAACTAGTTATTGATGAGTTAACGTGACAACGTGACAGTGGGTAGCTGTTTAAGAAAAGGCATCACCAAATCCCTCAAGATTTGTCGTCTGTGTTCCAGCTTTAAGCACTCACCGATTTCAGCTAAGTCACAAAAATGAGAGCATCCTCTTTGCACAACAGCGCGCCTCGTCATATGGACAATTCGTTACAACTTCAGCACAGGATATGCACTTGGTAACCTTTTTTAGTGAACGAACCTTTATCAGTTTTCACGGTTTCGCTCGAAATGAACCAAAGCTACTCTTCGTTTGTGTTATGAACAAGCAAATGTTCGTTTTTGTAGTGCTTGCGCAAAGCTTCATTTAGCTGAATACAAAATTGAATTTGTTTACATAGGTACAGTTGCATTATCGCTTAGTAATCTAATAGCAACCTTTATTAACAATTGAAAACTCAACTGCAAGAACGTTAAGCAACAATTATTTGCAAACAAGAAGTGACTAATGAGTGATAAAAATAAACTGCAAATAAGATAAATTATTTGGTTCACATCCGCTTCAATAGGATTACTTAAGGCGGAGCAAATAATCTACGCGATCAACAGATCACATCAAAAGTGCAGCAACCTAGGGATATGACCAAAGTGTAAATATCAGAATTTGTTAGGTTCTGAGTTATGCTTTTTTCTGAGTAAAACTGAATGCTAGACTGATCAAAACAATGGAAACAGAAGGCTAGGAGACGGTAGAGCGATTAATGCAATACGTATTCGCAACGAGGGCAAAGCAAAGGAGCCATCTTTTTACGCACTTAATTATTAAGCATCTGTTCATGATTTGCGACGCTTTAGCGCATGCGCTATCCCAAACGCGAATGCGGTAAAACATAGAATGAATAATTGCTGCATATTGCATTGCTGAGATGCAACAGTGTTCAAATTGCAATTTCTGCAAAGCGCAAAGAAAATATTATACAAAAACGAAATAAAAGTTTAGTTCAAAATGAGCGCAAATATGTACTTAACATATGTGTAAACATGCGCGCACGTTCATTAAGTAATTAAGTGCTAATATCCATTCATCTGTTAACACTGTACACTGACTCGACAAATGTCATACTACCATGCAAAATTTCTTCTGCGCTCTCGAAATACCGACATCGACCTGTCAAGAAATACACACAATTTTAATTGAACGCGAGATAATATGCTCGAAAAATTTGAAGAATTTCTCGGTGGGCGTGCAGCTCGCTAAGCCACAGCTTTCTTTTTGTCGTCTCAAGCAATGTCTACGATTTAGTTCTCCTCTAAAGCTTCACTCCCTCTTCCCTCTAGCCAAATTAAGAAACGATTTCCAGCGCGAAGAGCTCTTTGGTACACAAAGTTCATTGTCAATAAGTATTAAATACTGACCGGTGTGCTGTAAGCTCGTTGAATGACTGTTTTCATGTGACGGTTGTTGTGAATTTTCGCTGTGCGCGGATGCAGTTGGTGCATTGTTGGTGCTGTCAGGCGGATAGCCGTGTTGGTCATGTTTGACAGGCGATGTTGGCTGCTCCGAGAAAACAGATGATGCGATAATGTTGTGCGACTCTTCCTGAAAGCAGCATCATATGCCATTCCAATAGAGTCCGGAAGCGATGCGGCAGTCAGAGGACGCAGCAGTGGGCGACGATGCAGTGTGAGTTGCCCACGCTTATCTCTAATTGAATTTTATTACATCCAAACGCTTAATGAGCTGCTTGCGCTATGCACGCAGCAGCCATAAAAATTTATTGCTAGCTCCGCAATGCAACGTCATAGGCTCACATTACATCTTATCGCATGCTACTTAATAACTTCGCCCAAATAAGCACATTACGGCGCATTCTAACGATATCGACTTCTTGCACTATATCAACAACATGCAAATTATATTAAGCCGAATAACTCACAAAACAATCGAAGCTCCATCCAAAAAGTTCCCTAAAGATTTCTGGTGTATACGGTGCGTTCTTATAGCCACTAAAACAAGTATACATAATATATAAATCACTTGCGCCATTCAATAAATGAAAAAGATCAAAAATCTTTTCAGCGCTCAGTTCAGCGAAAAAAAAACTCAAATCAAAAAGGAAATTACTTAAGGAAATGGTGGAATTTGAGAAAGTACCGTTTTGTCGGTTTCCGTAGTCGTCTCAGGGTGCGAACAGCACGTCTCTTCGCTTGATGTACCGGAAGCAGATGGCACGAACCGTTCGGTACTGGTTTCCGCACGGGCGCTCAACTGTTGCTGCATTTGCTCACTAAGCGCAGCCACATGCATATGAGATGCTTGGTCGTCGTTGCACGTCGCAGCTTGCTCTTGCGCTGAGATGGCCTCAGTGGTGCCGTCGAAACACTACAACAACAAATACATAATCCCCTCTTGCTCAGATGCAAAAGGTTTCCCTAAAACCACGTTTTTAAAAGTTTGCAATGCAACAGACCGCATCTGCACATGATTAGGGCCGATGCGGGGCTTCAATGCAACAATCAACGACTAAGAATGGCTTTTTTGCTTAGCAAAGGACATTTGGCGTTCTCACTCTCAATTCTGGACAAAGAACCGATGCGCTGCTCACATCTTCTCAAAACGAGCGCGTTGCAGCAAATAACTGTTGTACTAACATCTAACATGTGATGATGCCCTAAAACCATATAAACGCTCAACGAAAACACATACAGCGAAGGTCGCAGGCAGAAAGCTTCTTATAAATATATAAAGGTCACAAAGACAGAAGACATTCTCCATTCAGATGCGCCTACAAATAATCAACTCGCATATGTGGCAAGTAGAATAAAATTTTGCTCGTTAATTTCATCAGTGGACGTGGAAAATTCTTCCGCAAAAACAGCAATACAGGCAATAAGCACCTCGTAAGAATTATAGTTTGGCCTAAGCTTACATAACAGCAGACCGTCTCAACCTAAGTCGGACTAGTTAAAGCGATGTAACCCTTACTGTTGATACCATCCGCTACTAATTCAGAATGATCATATGATCGAATAAAGAGACGATTTTTATCGTTTTTAAGCTAGCGACGTTATCCCTATCACAAATGTGGCCCACAGGAAGCGTAAGCCGTAATAAATATAGGTGTTACCTTAAGCGTTATTCGAACAACCAAAGCACTCACCAATCGCTCGCATGGCTCAGTTAAAGAATGAAATTAGTGTTGAAGGAGATGGTGTCCCCAAAACAAGCGTGGATATTTGCTCGCATGATCGGCAACTTAAGTTTACTCAAACAGCCCTTTAATCAACTTTCCGCGACTTTTGTTATGTGATGTTACAACGGGGCGGGGAGAGGCACTGTTAGAGATGCTGCTCCACCGCCGTCTTAATTATGCCTTTCACACCGTAATAGTTGTTCTCAAATCCTCATCACAACTTCTTGTGATTTCCCGGAACATACGAACCTGATTGCCAAATTCAGTGCTGGCTGAAGGAAGTGTTGACGCTGCAGCCATAAGGCTTTGAATATACTGCTGCATCATCTCTTGGTACTGAACGCTCTGAAGAAAATAACTGTCGGATGGCAATGCATTCATACGATATTCGCCCGTGTCGACATTATTTGCCTCCGCCACTGACGAGGCTTGCTGTGGCATGAACGGTGTCATAAACGGATTTGCAAAAAAAGACGGTGCAGCCGTTGGGATGGCCGAAAACGCGACACCACCTGCAAAACTAATGTTCATCTTCCGGTAATTTCGTGAAACACGTCCGACCGAATTTTAAGAAAAAAAAATTATCCGACCGAGTATCTTGCTTCGCTCAAGTTTCTCGGCATTCAACACCTCTAGTCCCAGTGAACACCACTCCTACACTATACCGCAAGAATTTCTTAACAATTACGCGATTTTTGGGTAGTATTAATCGATTCAGAAACCTTTTGTAAACAGTGTTCACTGTCTTTTGATCCTACAGATGGCCGCTGACTGGACGTTTTAGAGGACATCTCATCACTACCTACTCTTCGACGCTAGCCTTGTACTGAAAAATTGTACGATTGATGCCCAAGCACAACATTTAGTCAGGAATGCTTAACAAAACATTTCTGTTCGACCACGTATCTGGCCGCAAAAATTTCCTTTAGTAAAAAACATCGTAGCAGCCGCACGCAACTGTTCATCTACCTCTACAAGCCCTCTGCATCTTCTTTGCGAAGGAATGTTCCGAACCGACGTCCGATAGGTCAATCCTATTGGCATAACGTTCACCAACTTGCGTCTGATCCTTAAAGGCGTAAAAAAAGAAAGAACATCGAAAAACCGTTTCGTTAGTTAAAAGAAGACTTAACTAAATATAAGCTGATAGTTTCACTTTGACGGCTTTCACTCAAGAGGCTTGTCAGGATAACGCTGCAAGAGACTGGAGACGCTCCAGTATAAAAAAACACATCAGTTTTAATAATAATTTCGCGCAGATTACATGCTGCCTTCAAGGAAGTGTTTAACGCTCGCCTTTACTTTTGTAAGACGACCGCTGGTTTTAGAGATGGGCCACTGAATGGATCTTATGCAAGCACCGCTCTTACAGCTCATGCGATCTTCATTGCACCCCTTTGTGCTCTCCACAAACGCAAAACGCGGTTTCGCTCGGAAGCGAAACGCATGAGGGTGGACCAATGAGCGCCAACATCGGCTTTCAGCGCTGCGAAACCACACACCATCGCTAATCAACTATACGAACGCGCGCACCCGGATTTCTCACTGTTCACACGCATACACACCCGTCATCGCTCACGTAGTCTTTAAAAATGCCGGAGTGAGCAAGTTTTGTGACATTCAGTTTGTTGAATCCAAAATTGATTTCACACATTTGTCGAATTCGCTCGCTCTTCCCACCCTTACACCCCACCCTCAAAGGACGTCCTTGTGCATGAAGGACCCATATGAGGCATACGCCACTTAACATTTTTGAAAATACAATCATCCTTAATTCAGCTACTGATCCAAACCTCTGCTCCATTGTGTCGACACTTGAAGTTGTTAATTTGCATAAAATTCTTTAAACGCTGTGTACACCCTTAAGCAGTTTACAAAGCTGTATGCTCCTTACTCACAGGTAGCTTTCCACAGTCATTCAAAAACACTCATTCTTTAGCACTTCAGTTTTGAAAAATTTGCCCATCCATTTCGCCCGATAGTACAAGGCATTCTGCCGTTTGAATAGCGTTACGTCACCTTCGTATATCGCTGCGATCGGCCAGCCGCTTGTTGCGATAATTCAAACAAACCACCTGTTCAATGCCGAGAATCCCAGTCCAACTAGTAAAGGAATAAGTGCATCTTATGAAGCTAAACTGCACCATCTAATGCGTCTCATGATTTTGCTCAGTAAGCGCATTCAGTGTGAGAAAAAAAAAGATCTGAAAAGAAGAGCAATCTTAACAACAATATAATGGAAGACAATAACTAGGACTAAAGATCTATGGCCATGAACAACTGCAATTCCGAAACCTTACTCTGCACGGATGGATAAGATGTATGATTAATGCTATTAATTTCTACATAATACTGATAAGCCACATTCTGAGACATTCATACGAAAATTTGCTCATGAAAATCTTTCCAAGCAGCCATCAAGAGTGGAAACCAATAAACGTTTTTGAACGCTGTTGGTAACATGCACGCACAACTCAATCACCTCTTCAGCAGCATTTTCTCAAGCTTAGGTCCGTTAAGAAACTAATTTCCTCCCGACCAAAATGATGAGTTCCTAACCCGAAAAAAGTTAGCGGTGGTCTAGTGATGTTTTATGATAATCGATATTTACTGAATTATACACTGTGAATTACTCAATACATTAGCTGCGACTGGTGTATGAGATATTAAGGAGCATCGTTTCGATAGCCTGGTAAAATGAGCATGCCGAGTGAAATTTTGGAATTTTATAGGAAAAATAAGCAAAATTTAATTTACAACTGCAAAATTCTACACTGATTCATAATTTCTTGTTGGTTTCTTGCTAAAAAGCATTGCTTATAAAGTAAAACATTACGAGACCGTTTCTCAATCCAGCCCTAACAGAAAAGCGTTTTCATCGTTCAAAAGTTTTTCGCCCCTTCCCGAGTTCACACTTCGGCGTGTCAGTGTCTCTAGAGGTCTACGATATGTTCCATCTAGTGTTACCTGAACTAACACAGAGCTACATAACCTATTGATAACAACGTAAATTTCGTCTGATTGCGTCGATGCGTTCTCGGCTGTGATGCTTATTTAATAAACTTTTAAATGCAATGACAATGACAATTTTTATATGCCTACACACTGAAGTAAAACCACTTTTATCGGATCGCCTAAATACGATGCTTGGTACTAAGGTGATCATGGGCACGCGATAAACAACTACAAAAAAAAGTTTATGAAAAGGCGCTTTGAAAATAGTTGAACTTGATTTTTTTTAAAAAAAAAGCTTTCCTGCAGCAAAAAAAGGTTTATAAATCAAAATGGACTTTCATTAAGGTAGTATTGCTAGTTGGTAATAGGAAGTGATAAATATTGTACTGTATTTTTAATGAATTTCTATAAAGAACACAATCTTCGGATAACTTTACGAATATAACGAACTCAACGACAATTTCATCATATTTTCCCTCATACCTTCTCGCACAAAGGCGTTGTGGTAGAAAAATTTTCGAGAACAGAACAAGATCTTTTTCCAGCGCGGTTTGCATATAAAAGCAGATGGTGATATGGGCCGTTTTATTCACTGATTAAAAGCTTTTTTGATGGTCACGAAGTTCCATTGACGTTTTCAGGACCTCGATCTCAAATCATGACCTCTTTTTCACCGAAGGCGTATGCTACGCGTTCAAAGCACAAAAGCAAAAACTGGCATCCATTTTGGGAGAACAAAGTGAGAAGGAGGCGGTGAATGAAGATGAGGGGGGAGGGGGGAGAGAGAGAGAGAGAGAGAAATAAAGAGAGAGAGAAATCAACAGAAGAAGGTGGATGAAACTGAGCGCTTGCTGAAAAGAAGCAGCACCAACAAGCAAAAGTTTCTGGACGATAGAAAAGAAGGCAAATTATGCCACGAAAAAAACGCTGTTTGCAAGCGCCATTTTTGCTTGCCAAAACAGAGGAATCAGAAGACGTACCAACCATTAATTTTGGTTAATTTAACTGCTTCTGAAATATAAAACAGCAACAAAAGTTTAAGTGAAATTAGGAAGGCACTAGATATAATAAAGGTCTGAGGTACGAGAGTGACAGCTCAATTACGCTAAGGTTGCAATGCAGTGCTTTAAGTGGGCGTTAAAGTTATCGAAATGATTCGAAGTGAGTACAGTGGTAAGCCTGTGCCCAAACCATGATACTTTCTCAACTTGAGAACATACTTTTCAAAATTTTGATGGATAAATCCAGTATATTTCAGAGTTCAAAAATACCACGATTCAGGAAATGCATTTTAATGTCGCACCAGCCTATCATCTTGCGAATCCACCTGTCTCCCTCTGCAGCAGTCGTGCACAGTAAGCAAGCGTTCGGACACGAACGGTTTTTCTTTCTTTCACGGAAACTCCTTTATATGATATCGGTCATTCTGTGTGAGTGAGAAAATAAAATTGTTAGAACATTAACGATGGCATTAACAATGGCGTGGACAAGTGATGAGTTGAACTAACCTCTGAGGGTACCAGAGTCAATACCATCAGTGGAATGAGGTGCCGATGGAACGGCCGAAGTGGTAGGTGCGGCAAGTGGCGCAGATGCGGAACGACCGTCCGTCTCGGTGGCCATCAGAAGAAATATGACAGCGTTGCAATGGTGCGAAGACTGAAATCAAGTCGGTTACGAAGCAGCAGGAGCAGGATCGGGAAGATAACGCGACCGCTTGGAGGAAATTAAGCGCAACGAAGAAGGATGCTGCTCTTTGCGATTGTCGCGCTCTGCACACCACACCGAGCACACAAACCCGAGTGTGCTGCAGCCCAAACACCCTTCGATCGATACCCGGCACACGCATACACCAACATCTGCATCTCCTCAAGCACACACTATTCCCACAACACGCTCACAGCTCACACATCCTTATTGCTTATCATTATCACTTCTCTTCACATTCAATGTTGATCAGCCACTTAGACGATAATTCACGAACGCAACATCGCCGTTATGATTTCTGCATCCTTGCGGAAACCATAAAATTGCAACAACCATCAGACGGGTCGTGCCAAGAACATTACGACGTTTTATATGTTTTGACGGAGCGCTCATGCAACTGCAGTTTCCGAGTGCGTTGTACTTACCAGTTAAGTAGTTCACACTTGAGCTGACTATCCCAACTGCATGTTAAACGTGAACTTGACTGTACTACCTCAATATGTTGTACCTGAAACTGTACCGATTAAGTACGTTATACGTGAACTTTCTTGATTGTACGAACTGATTATGCTATGCTTGAGCTTGATTATACCGTACTGCTTCATATTTGAAAGCCAGCGAGTAAGTAATATGAAACGATGATCTTTCAAGATGGTCGATGAGATAATATAGCTACTGTATTCGTAAACTGCAAACAGAGTAGCTATACTCAGCAGTTCTACCCACGCGAGTAGACTCGATCTAAAAATTGCCTAAAGAGTGAGCCTTTGCTCATATTGATTTATCAGGGTCCCTCGATTCGTAGTGTTTCTTCCGATACGATAGAGGGTTTCAAAAACTGTGCACTCATCAGTCAGAACACGAATCCATTTCTCTCGAAATTAAATGATAGCAGTGATCTCCAAACGAATACCAACTAATCCGCATGAACCGGACTGAATGAATCAGCTAATCTTGTTGAACAGTTTTTAAATAGCACTGCAGTCTTTTTCCGTAATGGCCACTTCCTTACGGCGTAGGACCTGTGTTTGACACTGTGATAAGCACTAGAAATTGTAACTTGTGATCCTTTTCAAAAGCGTTAAAAGGGGCTTTCAGTAAGCGATGAAGTACTTAATAACTGTTTTACTTTCAGTGCCAACGCAGAACAACACAACGTATTGACCACTGATGGCTGTGCCACGTTGTCAAGTCGTTGATGACATCGCAAACATATCTGCACTTTCGAATTATTCATAAAGACGAATGGCGCCCAGATCTACTGTTGCCGATCATAGCACTCATTCTAGTTGTTCAATGGCCTTTCGGTAGCTGAGTTCAGTTGAACAAAAAATCGTTGTACAGTGGCGATCAGGCAGCCGAAAAGGGCAGGATCCTGAATGGGGGGCCACCTCCAGTAGGCATTTCTGCATTTTTGATGTCAAGGGTTATGGTTCGTGGGAATTCTTGCGTTCACTACAGAAAGAAAATTATTTGTTGACCCTCGTCGGTGCCCGCAATTCCCTGGTAACCTTGGAAATTAGCCAACTTGTCTTTCCCAGACAGGTTTCGAAATTACGATACCATCGAAATAAGGCGCTTTCGCTTTTATCGATTCCCTCCTTCGACCTAAAGTCTCTTACGTAATGCGAGGGCGAAGCACCCGGGTTGGGTTTATGCATCGTCATACTGAAGAGGTACTGTGTGAGAACAGCCTTACTTATGATTCATGAGGGTTTATGGGACCATTTCGATAGATGAAGTTTTAGTCATTGCTTACATGACGCAAGGGTTTACAGCTTTTTCCGAACGCTAATTTTCATCACGAGGGCAAACAAGATGCTTGAAAATGATATTTCATCTCGCTTTAGAAACAATATTCCGCTCTTTAAAAACTTCAAGATCACATCTAATAAAACGTAGGTTGCTTCTGATGAAAGCGTGCTCATAACTTGTTGTGGGTTCCATCCTCTAAAATGCGATTATTCCAGCAAACCAATTTTTTCGCCTTATCGATATCACCCGAGATCAAAAGTTTGCCGCTATTTCGTCAAATAAATCATTCGAATCGTTAAGTGTATAAAAATCGACGAAAGTTAACACCATGTTCTCTAATGTAACAGCCTAGTTGATAGAACAGTTTATCAACGAACGTTTTAATCGTGCATGCAACATGCCAACGTGTTAGGTTAGTTGAAGGATTACTGTAACAGGAGTCAGCAATTTCTTAATGAATACTGTAATTTGATAATACTATAAACGAGCATCTATGAAGACGGATGCCTTCTATAGTCGTCACAGTGCACCGATTGTTTCGTATAAAAAATGTTGAGCCCTAACAGATCCAAAACGTAAGATGCGTGATGCAAGTTTATGCATAAAGTGTATTTCTCATGGGCCATGGGCGCTCAAACGACTTTCACGCAAGACATGCGTCGTACAGATATAAACAGATGGCGCTTGTCTCACCGCTTCGATCTGCTAAAGCCACTATCCCCTGTTCACTGATCAGGACATTTTAGCATCTCTAATATTGTATTTCTGACTTCCATCGATATAGCGAATGTTTATCATGTGGTACGGAAGTGTAATAGCTCCCGATATCTTCGTTATGACATCAGTTTTGCCATAGGAAATGCTCGAAAACAAGTCGGCACAAAAATATTGAATGTCACTGTTTCGTCTGAACAGTACTAATCTTTTGATTACGAATTATCTTACTGCTTAGTATTCCTTGCAGCTTCTTTGCAGATGCAATTCACGGGCAGTTTTTTTTTGAGAGAGAGAGAGCATCCAAAAATTTGCCTCAATTCACGGGCAGTTTTTTTTTGAGGGAGAGAGAGCATCCAAAAATTTGCCTCAATTCACGGGCAGTTTTTTTTTGAGAGAGAGAGAGCATCCAAAAATTTGCCTATGTCGAATTTCATAAGCAGTGATCGTTTTCAGGCCCCAATTTTCACTTGAATACTTTCTTCTAACGCATATCGGCAATTTGTTAGAAGAATTCATAAAAAGCTTCTTTCATTTAGTGCAGATCACATTTCTTCGATACGATACAGTTAAATTTATTTTGACTGCATTTTATTTTTTGATGAACTGTTTCGCTTTTTTTTTTCTTCAGCAAGAGATCATTTAATTAAACAATCTTTATTTCAACACTTTTCACACGACGCAATTGCCACTGATAATAGCATTCGAAGTTGCTTTTTCCTTCCATGCTTTTTTTTCAGCCTGTCGTACAACCTCACAACGATAGGAACCTGACATTGCCAAAGGTTTCGGAACTTGGAGTTTCAGAACAGCGTCCCAGAACTTGAAAAACAAAAAGGCTGGCTAGCAGGCCAATCGAACCGCGTAAATCATTAATAAAGGAACTACATGAATTTCGAACATATAGGTTGAACCAGTTTGTTTAGCTTTTGTGGTTGGTCACTGATTGATCGAAAAATTCAGTTAGATACTTCATTTTCGCACTGATAAGGCAGTCCCAAATGCCATATCATGATCTTCAACATTTGTAAACATTTTATACATCGTTATCGTAGTTGACTTGACATAATCTATGCTAAAAATCTTCTATCACTACCTTCGCCGATTTTTTGTAGTTTGTAATTCAACAAGCAATCTCGAATTTGAAGCTTAATAATTGAGCTGAAATAAAATCACTCGATATCGGATACAGTTCAACGTAACTCCATTTGAATCCGCCGATATGACACTTGTTTGAGCTATACATAAATGGACCAAATGCAAGCGCAGAAAAAAAAACCTTACTAGTGGACAAAGTGATAGTGTTCTATACAGTTGATTATCGCTCAAATATGCGTGCAGCAATGGCTGCCATGGAAACCTTTTGGAAAAAAACCGCGCACTATTGGATAGCCTTAATATACCTTTCTCATAAATCCTCTTTTTTATCAGCTGGAAAAGGAATCTGATGATTTAGTCAAGCAGTGAAATTTCAGCGTTCTAGAAAACTTCTAGATTTGTTTTTTTTTGTTAAATTTTTTTAAAAAGAAACCGAGTTGTTTGAGGCATGAAATTTTGGCAATCTTTTCTGGTGGAAGTCGCTTGCCTCCTCTATCATCTATTGTGAACGATCATGTGGCAAGCATTCTCCGATCGTCTGATGAATAAAACGTTTCCAAATGCATATATCCCCACACAAACGTGACTCTTTTATCTAAGCTATAGAAATTCTCGGTTGGTTTATCAATTTTGGTGTCGTGAAATAACTTAATTGATCATAATACTTCCAGTTGTTATCGATGTTTATTAAAATTGTCACTTTCAGTAACATTGTCACTAATGCAAATATCGGCTTAGGCAGAACATCACGTCCGCTTTCCTTGCGGTTAGTGAAAAGTTGCCTGAAACTGCGTTTGATCATTCACTTGCATATCCACCTGATGGACGTGCATAACCTGAACGCTGGATTTCCGCGGGTTGTGCATATCCTGAAGGCTGGATTTCCGCGGGTCGTGCATATCCTGAAGGAGGCATTTGCGCTGGAGGTACAAGTATTTCTGCAGGCCTGCTATAGCTTGGTTGTTCGTAAGTGGGTGGTGGACGAGGTTGAATCACTTCTGCTGGTTGCACATAGCTTGGGGCAGGAGCTGGTTGCACATAGCTTGGGGCAGGAGCTGGTTGCACATAGCTTGGGGCAGGAGCTGGTTGCACATAGCTTGGGGCAGGAGCTGGTTGCACATAGCTTGGGGCAGGAGCTGGTTGCACATAGCTTGGGGCAGGAGCTGGTTGCACATAGCTTGGGGCAGGAGCTGGTTGCACATAGCTTGGGGCAGGAGCTGGTTGCACATAGCTTGGGGCAGGAGCTGGTTGCACATAGCTTGGGGCAGGAGCTGGTTGCACATAGCTTGGGGCAGGAGCTGGTTGCACATAGCTTGGGGCAGGAGCTGGTTGCACATAGCTTGGGGCAGGAGCTGGTTGCACATAGCTTGGGGCAGGAGCTGGTTGCACATAGCTTGGGGCAGGAGCTGGTTGCACATAGCTTGGGGCAGGAGCTGGTTGCACATAGCTTGGGGCAGGAGCTGGTTGCACATAGCTTGGGGCAGGAGCTGGTTGCACATAGCTTGGGGCAGGAGCTGGTTGCACATAGCTTGGGGCAGGAGCTGGTTGCACATAGCTTGGGGCAGGAGCTGGTTGCACATAGCTTGGGGCAGGAGCTGGTTGCACATAGCTTGGGGCAGGAGCTGGTTGCACATAGCTTGGGGCAGGAGCTGGTTGCACATAGCGAAACCGAGTTGTTTGAGGCATGAAATTTTGGCAATCTTTTCTGGTGGAAGTCGCTTGCCTCCTCTATCATCTATTGTGAACGATCATGTGGCAAGCATTCTCCGATCGTCTGATGAATAAAACGTTTCCAAATGCATATATCCCCACACAAACGTGACTCTTTTATCTAAGCTATAGAAATTCTCGGTTGGTTTATCAATTTTGGTGTCGTGAAATAACTTAATTGATCATAATACTTCCAGTTGTTATCGATGTTTATTAAAATTGTCACTTTCAGTAACATTGTCACTAATGCAAATATCGGCTTAGGCAGAACATCACGTCCGCTTTCCTTGCGGTTAGTGAAAAGTTGCCTGAAACTGCGTTTGATCATTCACTTGCATATCCACCTGATGGACGTGCATAACCTGAACGCTGGATTTCCGCGGGTTGTGCATATCCTGAAGGCTGGATTTCCGCGGGTCGTGCATATCCTGAAGGAGGCATTTGCGCTGGAGGTACAAGTATTTCTGCAGGCCTGCTATAGCTTGGTTGTTCGTAAGTGGGTGGTGGACGAGGTTGAATCACTTCTGCTGGTTGCACATAGCTTGGGGCAGGAGCTGGTTGCACATAGCTTGGGGCAGGAGCTGGTTGCACATAGCTTGGGGCAGGAGCTGGCTGCACAGTTTCTGCGGGCGTCTTATAGCTAGGTGCGGCCGGTAACTCGGGCTGAGCGACTTCTGGGGGTTCTTGGTAGCTATCTGGAGGCTGTTGATAGCTGGGTGCTGGAGCTGGTTGAACAACTGTGGGTATTTGATAGCTTGGAATTGCTGGTGGTGATATGTACGTCGGTGTTTCGATGACCTCGGCAGGTCTTGCGTAACTATTCTCAGCCGGACGAGCATATGATGGAGCGTATGTATCGATACGATTGTATCCCGCCGTTTCTACAAAAAAAAGCTCGGTAAATGATCGTCATTCACGATACTAACGATAATACATTGTAAACGTTTT
>JPKZ01002272.1:190276-226252 GCA_000803305.1 Toxocara canis
AGGGGAAGAAAAAAGAGAAGAATGCATAATCCGTTGTCTAGAACTGAAACAGTGAGATCGTTCTTTTCGAATATTCAAAGCGACGATTGTCGAACCTCGGTGACGATTACGGACTGAACGAACCACAACGACGTATTAAATAGGCAGCTATCATCGACTTTGTTCGATAGCTTATAATTTCGGTTGCGAGCGTCTGTGTCATCTTTAGAGCAGTATCTACTGAAAGACCGTTGAGTTTCTTTTTTGTATTAGTTATATATTATAGCTGAGGGTAGGATAGTGCAGTTCGATTTGCTATTAATTCTAGACGTTGATCCGAAATTTCTGATAGAAGCCTCACTAAACTGAGAGG
Organism: Toxocara canis; assembly: GCA_000803305.1. Taxonomy (NCBI): domain Eukaryota; kingdom Metazoa; phylum Nematoda; class Chromadorea; order Rhabditida; family Toxocaridae; genus Toxocara; species Toxocara canis. The sequence continues at coordinate 190,629 of JPKZ01002272.1, forward strand.
GGTAATTGATCGTTTGAAACATTTGTCTTTACTTTACGCGACGACACTTCAAGATATTGTTCTTAAAGAGTTTGTAAAAGAAATGTGAATGTTATTCTACGAGTTGTCTTTGTTTTCACTTATGGTTTAACGTGTTTGCTTTTTATTTTTTTAAAAAATTTCCTTTGTATTTAAATGCAGATGACAAACGCACAGTAGTCATGTAGCACCAATACAGCGATGAATTTTTGATTTTCTTAGGTGGTATCAAACGGCCATAATGGAGAGAGCAGAAATGAAAGCAGTAAGAGATTTGTTGCGATGACATTTTTTTCATTTATTACAGTGCCTCGGCTAACTGAAACATGTAAGATTATAACTGCAAATAAAAATACGCCTCAACAATAAAAGCACTACACGTTCAACATCAATAATTTTTTAAGATAAAAATTGAAGGGGCGATCAGTTCTTCCATCTGGTATAGAATTTAACATTTCGATTCATCATAGGCTGAATGTTGCTTCAAATCATTAAATTTTGTCTGAGCTAAATGAAGAAGTGACAATACCTGCATACGAGCCGCTTTGATATCCTTGAGAAGGATTTGCCTGATAAGGCCTTGCATAGCTTGACCGATACGGCACACACGTTGATTCTTGTACGATCAGCAACATCGCGAAAAAAATCATGGCCATCTATAAGAAACCATGAATACATTCATTTTTATTAATTGCCCTATATTGTCGAAGAGTTTATTGGAGGAATTATGATAAGTGATTAGCAACGATTATATGTCTCAGATACACAGCTGTATAAGTAATATTCCTTTGATGAACAGCCTTCAGCCTTTCCTGGAATGGTTTTACTAACATTGAATGGATGCTCGGAACAGGCTAAAATTTTATGACATAACCCTTCCATATTTCAAGAGTCTTCCTATTTCAAAATTATTCGTTTATCCCATTACTTTTTCCCTTGATCAACATGAACAAATTCGAATTATGTTCAGTTGCTCAGCCTCCTACAAACGAAACTGTTTGAGAAAATTTTCGTAGCCAAAATAAAACTGAAAAAAATTTGTGAAAATTTCGAAGGATCTTTTTAGAGTGTTTCTAAGTACTTTAAACAGTGAATGTGAGTGGATGAAAATTCTATGATGATGTTGAAGTTACTTATACAAATTAAGCGTCTATGACTTCTATCACAATCATAACATTACAGCATGATAAGCTCCGTTCGAAGGTAACAGGAGGGGCAAGAGATTCCCTTTCGAGCAGTGCATGTCGAAATAGAAGAATGATTGGTAATCGGTCAGCAAGCTTACCGGTCGTTGCTGACAGCAACTGAACTCGTCAGTATAGTGCTCAAATAATTTTCAATACTGTGATGCAAAATTCTTATTTTTCGAGCATATTTATTTCAAGGGAGGGCAGTAGCTCAGTGGTAGAGTCCCCGCTTCGTAGGCGGGAAGACCTGGGTTCGATTCCCGGCTGCTTCCCCAACGCATCGCCATCAGGCTGACCATCAGGCGTTCGGAAACTGGTCAAAACATCCATGCGTGGGCATGGTAGTCAGCTGCATCGATACGGGAATCGATGAAATTAGAGGTGCCTTTGCATCCCTTTGCCTTGCATTGATTTAATCGATTTGCTCGGAAGATTTTTAAAAAGGCTTTTATCAGTATTGCGTTTGTAAAAGAGGAAGAAAAAAATTTAGAATATAAAGTAGAGAGAAAGAGAGGAAGATAAAAAGCGAGCGAAGTGAAAATGTGGGGTGTCATTTTGGAAAACAATACTCTTGAAACAAATTTCAAAATCCGAAAAATAGAATTTTAATTTCAGCGAAAGATCGGTATGCATAGAGATATGTGAATTTTCTCTGAATTTTACAAATGACGTTTTCTAGAATGCAGTTGCTAGCGGATAAAACGAAAATATATTGGTAGTGTACCGTTGACATTACCTCTTTTTCCTCTTCAAATCCTTCGCACTGCAAAGTGGAGATTTGGCTTAATAAACGTTCTGCACTTTTATTATTGTTATGTGCATCAGAGGGACGGATGAGGGAGAGGGGAGAGGTGGCGAATGGGAAGGGAGGTTTTCGCTCACGATATACGGTTCTTCGGATGAAACAGCACTGAAAGACCGAAAACTAGTTTGTATAAGCAGGGCAATTAGTAGGTTCTTTAAAAAATGGCCAGCGGGCATCTTTTGGCGCATAGAAAGAAACAGCTTTATATTATTACAGAGCGCAAAGGTACCGTATAACGTGTAACGTAAGCACGGGGCTTACAGGCTGCCTCTTTAAGAGGAAAGTTTAATTGAAATCACAGAATACTTCATAAATCGTTTCAACGTACCGAATTTGCAGCGATCTTTTTCGACCTATCTGGTAGTGAGTTTTCCTTTTCATAAAGTTATGAATTCTGCGAAGCATACTAACATTTGATTCATTAGATGGATGGCTGAGTGAGGGAGATCCTTACTGAGAGGGAATTCTAATGAGCAGAGAATCTTGTTCGGCGCTGCAAGGTAGGTTGAATTGAAGGTCTACGAAAATTTCGAAAAAAATGAAGAAGTGAAAAGGAAAAAATCCGACTGTTCATCAGTGTAGTCAATATTCCATGCTCGAAGGTGCTTTACGGAAGTAACAAACTATTTTGCTTACAAACAACGCGAATTCATCCATAATGAGTTTATACTTGCTTTCTGTGCGCCATGAATAGAACGCCATCTAGTTGCATGAGTATGCGGCTACACCTTTTGCAACGCTCCATGCAAATCCTAACAAATAATATATTCAACTCAGTTCAATACAATTGACTTGAAATGCAAAAATCTAAACAGTTGAAGTCAAATACCATCAAGAAGACTGCTAATAAATGAATCTTCAATTTAAAACCATGTGTATAAAATCGAATCGAGAGTGAGCTGAGCACTCAGCAACAAACACAACGAAACAACAATTAAAACAAGTTTTTTTTCTTAACGAAATTTTTTTGTCCGATGTCGAAAAAAAATTATCAAAGAGATCGGTGGACCTCTAAGGCACTTCGGAAAACTATATTTCCAAATGCAGTTAGTAAATGGCAACTGAAAGTGTGGCGGCGAAAATGCGTGTTAAATAGACCTTCGGCAATGCACTCATGCGAAACTTTGTGAAGAAAGGAGTTGTGCGAAAGTGTCAGAGTGGCACAATCGTTGATGGTCTGTTGTATGCTCTCAGATTCACATGCCATCTGTTACGTTCGGCGAATAGATGCACATTTCCATTGCTTCTTTGACCAGCGAGCTACTAATGAGAAATCCGAAATGCGTTAAATTGCTGCTTTTTGCCGAACAGTTCACACTGAACAACTCATGAGCATTCTCGATTTGATCAGTCAAACTATGTGAGCTGCAAACGTGAACACCAAACGAGAACACGCCCTCCCTTCCTTTGCCACTTCAGCACTTTTACTGTTTAGTTAAAGATTTTTTCTTGCCGAACGCTTAGCACCGGAATTTGCCTAACATTGTTTGCTCATTCGAATATGACCATTAGTTCAACATTGACATTCCAATTTTGTGTTATTTTTAAAAGATTTATAACAATACCGCAATATTTTGAACGTAGCATGCGCACCTGAAACAGTAACTGTTTGTGGTGAAAAATTAATGAATGAAATGAGTTAGAATCAAGTGGATGTGAAAACGTTCACATATGATGGTTTTTTGTATTTTTAAGAAAGTTCTCGTTAGATGGTACAGTTAGCATTAAAAATTGAAATCATAGTTTTTCAATTAGAAAGCCACAATAAAACTTAATTAGTGCAGGTGAGTGAAACTGCTTCTTCTGCCGTTGCCGATGTATTGTCCGCGAATTGCATCACTCAGCACATTGCATGCAGAATGTGCGTTGCGATCACGGATTGGCGCGCGACTATGATGGAAGCTCTTGACTGGCCTTCCGCCTTCTCCTCCCCCTCTGCTTCGTCTGAGTGGTAAGGATTCTTAGGCCCCAGCCACTATTCCATAAAGACGAATATCGCTCTCACTCTCTTTCATTTGGAGATCCTAGGTACTCTTATGCACACACACGAAAAGAGTACGACCTTAGTTTTATTTTTCTTTTTTGTAAGTAAGTGGAACAAATCAACAATACGTTCTAAGATAGGAATGCTCATTTTCTCATTTAATCAGGAAAACAAACGGAACGACGACATATGGCTTGAATTGAACGAAAGTGCAGTATTTTGAATTATGAGCGTTTAAAACATCTCCGCCAAATGACGCTTTCATTACTAAACGTTAAGGCTTGAGAACATACCAAATTTTCTAGCATTCTGATTTTTCGTTGTAATAAAAGAATTGCCGAACACTTTTAACATATTGTTTCGCTGCGGTGGAAACAAAAAAATCCCCCCCTTACATGAGAACACATAAAGCGCATTCATGTCGTTTGTTTCATAACTGAAACTGTTTGCTTAGATCACATAACAAAATAAATATTGCACATTCAACGTGCACCTTATTGGAGAGTTTAACCAACTATTCGGCACGTGCGATACAAATCTGAAATTGAAGCTCTAGTCTACATTAACAGCTTTTACTTTTGTTATAATAATATCGCTGGAATACGTGTCTTTTGTCGATTCGATGAAGTGGAAAATATTAAGCAAATGTTTATTCAGCAGTGATTAAGCATTGCAGAAAACTGGATTTGCAAAATTTCGAAATCGATCACATGAATTAGGCACGTCAACAACATATTCATGTAGCACTACATTGATTTATCGCAAAGCGTCTTCTAGTTTTTCGTTGTTAGGCATTGCACAATGTGATGTTGAAGTGTCGTTAAGTTAAAACGAATAACAAGGTTTTTTTTTTGTTTTGTGTTTTTTAGAGTCATCAATCGAATCTTTTATGAAGTGTTCATTATGGAATAGCAAACTCCTTGAAAGTTATAAGTAGAACATTCAAACAAACTGATGTACAGTTATTATTAATAACTTGTGCTCATTGTACTAAGAGAGAAAATAATAAAGAGAAAATAAAAAATGTTATTTAGTGCTGCTGAGTAAAGTATCGCTTACTGTAAAGTGCAAAAATAAATAAGGTATTGTTTGGAAATGATTTGAAATGTATTGCGACGTTACTCTTGCCCATCGGAGATCGATTTGTCTTTTGGCGAATTTTCTACTGGAATGTCATCCGGCGGTTCCGTTCGGTGCAATTTCTGCAAGTTAAACACAATCAAAATGCTTTACGATGAAGTTCTTGTGAGATGGCAACGAAAAAACACTTTTGGATTTAGGAAGATCCTAAGAGAAAAATGTATTCAGTGATGAGTTGAATGTATTGTGAATTATTCAATGCCTATAAAATACAACTTTTATATATCACTTCTTCAAACCACCGAACAATAGTGATTTATTTCAATTTAAATAAGTGCTACGGCGTTGGAAAAAAAACTAAAGTTTTCAAGCAGATCAAACGGAATATTCCAGGATGTAGTCGGAAGCAAAGTGGGATGATGAAGTGTAGTCCAATTAAAACGAATTACAGGAAATATTTATTTAGTTAAACGTTCACCATAACAGGAGCGCAAGCGTTCACATAATTTTTTCGTTCACAAAGAAGGCCTGAATAAACCTCGATAAAAGTATGGAGTGTTGATGTTAACCTTACAAAAATTGTTTCATGCTTTGAAACATTTTTGGAATATGTCCGCTAAAATCACTTTTAATAATGCGGGAAGAAAGTGCAGAAATTCATTTATCGTTGAGAAATAAATCGTGCAACCGACGTTAGTTAAGAATTCAAATTTCGAAGAAAATTTCAATAGCGCGTAATCGACAAAGCCGAAAAACGCCATTTCCAACCCGTGCATACTATTGCCCGTGAAAGGATTAATCCACATAAACTGATAGAGAAAGAAATTGCTGGGCAGCGGCCCGTGAACATAAAAGGCGAAAACAAATTTGTACAGCAACGGCTCTTCTTACTGAAAGAATAATAGATGAATGTGTATCTAGGAGTGAACGCAACGGCGATGTTAATCAAAGTTTGCTGATGCACGCAAACGAGTTCAAAGTTGCACTTTGAGCCGCATTCGAGGTCTCATTGCTATTTTGTTCTAGCACTCATACGATAACCACAAGTAAGATGCTGTCTGTCGTCTTATACCAGTGCAAAAGAGTTTTCTATTCGATGAAGGGAAAGCTGCCATTCAAAATTTTAAACTGACTTTTTTCATAGACATCAACCACCAACGATCAAATATGGTTATATGAACAGAAAAATTGGTAATATTTGGCGCTGCAAGAATTTTACGAATAACAAGGTTTTTTTTTTGTTTTGTGTTTTTTAGAGTCATCAATCGAATCTTTTATGAAGTGTTCATTATGGAATAGCAAACTCCTTGAAAGTTATAAGTAGAACATTCAAACAAACTGATGTACAGTTATTATTAATAACTTGTGCTCATTGTACTAAGAGAGAAAATAATAAAGAGAAAATAAAAAATGTTATTTAGTGCTGCTGAGTAAAGTATCGCTTACTGTAAAGTGCAAAAATAAATAAGGTATTGTTTGGAAATGATTTGAAATGTATTGCGACGTTACTCTTGCCCATCGGAGATCGATTTGTCTTTTGGCGAATTTTCTACTGGAATGTCATCCGGCGGTTCCGTTCGGTGCAATTTCTGCAAGTTAAACACAATCAAAATGCTTTACGATGAAGTTCTTGTGAGATGGCAACGAAAAAACACTTTTGGATTTAGGAAGATCCTAAGAGAAAAATGTATTCAGTGATGAGTTGAATGTATTGTGAATTATTCAATGCCTATAAAATACAACTTTTATATATCACTTCTTCAAACCACCGAACAATAGTGATTTATTTCAATTTAAATAAGTGCTACGGCGTTGGAAAAAAAACTAAAGTTTTCAAGCAGATCAAACGGAATATTCCAGGATGTAGTCGGAAGCAAAGTGGGATGATGAAGTGTAGTCCAATTAAAACGAATTACAGGAAATATTTATTTAGTTAAACGTTCACCATAACAGGAGCGCAAGCGTTCACATAATTTTTTCGTTCACAAAGAAGGCCTGAATAAACCTCGATAAAAGTATGGAGTGTTGATGTTAACCTTACAAAAATTGTTTCATGCTTTGAAACATTTTTGGAATATGTCCGCTAAAATCACTTTTAATAATGCGGGAAGAAAGTGCAGAAATTCATTTATCGTTGAGAAATAAATCGTGCAACCGACGTTAGTTAAGAATTCAAATTTCGAAGAAAATTTCAATAGCGCGTAATCGACAAAGCCGAAAAACGCCATTTCCAACCCGTGCATACTATTGCCCGTGAAAGGATTAATCCACATAAACTGATAGAGAAAGAAATTGCTGGGCAGCGGCCCGTGAACATAAAAGGCGAAAACAAATTTGTACAGCAACGGCTCTTCTTACTGAAAGAATAATAGATGAATGTGTATCTAGGAGTGAACGCAACGGCGATGTTAATCAAAGTTTGCTGATGCACGCAAACGAGTTCAAAGTTGCACTTTGAGCCGCATTCGAGGTCTCATTGCTATTTTGTTCTAGCACTCATACGATAACCACAAGTAAGATGCTGTCTGTCGTCTTATAGCAGTGCAAAAGAGTTTTCTATTCGATGAAGGGAAAGTTGCCATTCAAAATTTTAAACTGACTTTTTTCATAGACATCAACCACCAACGATCAAATATGGTTATATGAACAGAAAAATTGGTAATATTTGGCGCTGCAAGAATTTTTAAATTAAGCAAAACTGTTTTCAAAACGCGACGTCACGTTGTGCATTATTTAGAAAGTGTGCGTGCAGTTCTAAATGTTTTGCATACGAATCTTCGTGCAGATGGTTTCTTATGACGACTGGATGCAATAAGTCGGCTGGGAATACGGCGCAGCAAAATCCTCTCATCACCGATCTCAGTTCCACAGTGTCGTTTAGCGACCTGGTATAATCGATTTGATGACAAATCTTATTTTAGGGCTCCCAAAATGATGTATGCCTTCGACCATTTCTCTCAACAGAACAAAACATTGATCCGGACAGATAGTGTTCATTTCTCGAGTCATCCGAAGAGATCGGAGATATGCTCAACCTTGACACATTGAGTTCCATGTCATTAGTTCTAGCCGTTCCGGGCAAGTTAGAATGGTCTCACGCAGTTGAGAGGCAACTTTACTACAGTGCCTTTCGCATCCATTTTCAATCCACTTTTATTATGCACTGAAGCGTATTTGCGTAGTTCGATCCGTTTATGTTCGACCACCCCACCCATAACAAAAGCTTTAAAGTAAGCAACGTAAGCGATATGCGTATTCTTCATGACAAGCTCAAGAAAAAAATTTTTGAGTAACGAAAAGTAACTGTGCTAATATTTAAGATGGTCCCTTGGAGACTAAAATGTTTTATCTTTGCTACTAACTATTTCTGTCGACCTAAAAAGACAATTATTTTGTTTTTTTTCTTTTATAACGTACAATTTTATTTTCAGTGGGATTATTTGTGCTCAGACTTTATCGCTGTAAATCAGCTGGTTGTATTTATAGATGAAACTTATAAAATGAGCGTTATAAATTGTGTTACGTCTTGTTCATATGTCATTTGTTTTCAGACTGAATTTGGTAAACTGAATAAATCGAAAAACAGTGGTGTCGATTTACATTAACGTATCCATCATGCAACCATCACGGGAAGAAATGGACATAAGCGAAGAAGGGAGGGGAGGGAGTTCAAAATTTAATTGCAGCTATTGTCTACGGCTCAGCGCCATTAAAATTATTAAACAAACTCTCTTACGTCTTGCGAAGATGCCTAAGTAAATGCCTTGCTCGTTTCAATCACCGATTTATGGGATATTTTTTCATGAACATCTCTCCAGCGAAGACGTCATGATTTGGAGGGGAGGTTGAAGAGGAATGAGAACGCGCAACCACCTGCGCATTCTTTGCTGAGAAATTTCGCTCGATATTCATGTTGAAATTTTGTCTTTGGGCTGAAAGAATCGACTTATGTGAATGCATAAAAATATAATCTCCTTAATAAACTTCTTAGGTTTCTCGTTTCAGTAGCAAAACGCCCTTTTAAAAGGGTGTTCTTCCCCTCAAGAGAAAACAAACCACGAACGTTTCAACTTAAGCTTGATGTTCTTCCATCAAAAACCCTAACGTTCAGCACTAATTTGCTGTTGCCAAAAACGACACGTTCTTCTGATAGCCAGATGGAAAGGAGCTATTCCACTGAGCAAAATCGTGACATTTTATCAGTGAAGATGAAATTTTGTAGGTAGTACATTAATAATTGTAAATTTTCAGCACTTTATTCGCAGCAGAAATCCAGGAATGAAAAGAGAAAAATCATATTCATAGTTAGTTCTAGTGGAGAGTTGTAACATTTGGAACTCTTCCACCCTCCCCCTCCTCTCTCTTGGTACTCCATGCACCAATTTTTATAGTTTAATCGTGGCTACGAAAGAAATCCACTTCTTTGGGAAAAGCGACGATGGCTTTAAGAGTCATGTAGTACGTTATTTCTGATGACGGCAATATGGCGGAACGTTAAAAAAAACATCACGCGTGCACTGATTTGCTCGTCCCCGAGAAAATATCCACAGTCGCAATATGCATTTGAATGACACATGGCATAGCAAGTAAAAGAATGACTGCGATACTGCCTACAGTCGAGGTCTACGTCACACTGCCCATAGCGAGCTGTAAACGCAAGATGCGTTCCGCACGTCTATTGCCACGGTGCGCACCTTACGCGAAACGCATCCAAAAATAAGCGTGCACATAAACGCGCGCCATGTGCATATGAACACGGCATGTGTCCTATGTTTTCGAACTGCTACAGCTATCAACTACAGGATCGATCGTTCGAAAAAAAAAAACGAGACAAGCAAGAGAAGCTCAAGATAGCTGTTACTGCAAATGCCATTGTATTAGCACGAATTGCGGCAGCTATACAGTTCGTGCCATCATAACTCAATGTGAAGCGCATCCAGCAAATAAATACCTTGCCATATGACGGTCCAAAGATCCTGATGCGTATGGTCCAATACTCTCGGCAGTAACGAAATTAAAAGCTCATTTGGTTCATTTATTTGTCGCCAAAAAAGGCTATTGAGCCGTTTGACAGCTAGCTTTACTGTGGTTTCCCAGCTCTACGCCATAATCGCTGAAGTGTTTTGAGAGGTTTTCGCCAACTCTATACTACAGCAGGTGCAACGTTTGAACGTGATGACTACAAGTAACGGTAATGGAAAAGAAACTCACATGAACAGGTGCGGATGCTGTCGGACTATCGGTTTGGGTGTTTGTCTTCGTCGACAACTTGATGACTTTCGATGGTGTGCACGTTGCGTCTACACTAGTTGCAACACAGCCCTCTTTTTCGACAGCTGCGCTCGCTGAAGATTCTTCACTTACACCGTACGACTGCTTCTGTCCCATTACGATGGCCTAGATGCATAATACAGTTAGTCGTTCTCTTCACAGATTTGCTTTCGTATGCACTGTGGCGAGTATACAAGCATCACATTCCCGTGATTCACAAGAGCAGCTGGGATTTGCCCGACCGAACCCATTTTGTTCAAGATGGAGGTGATCTGTGATCTGCAAGATCGCTTGCGGTAAATGCGCATAAGAAACGCTATTGCTTATTGACCAGTAACGTTACCACGAGCACAGCTGTCAAAATACAATGAGCTGAAACACGAAAAGTTGGCATTCAATGGAATGACAAAAACCAACTGAGCGCTGTCAGTTAACAATCGTTCGGCAACGTCTCAAAGTGGAGCCCGCGAGCGATACTTTACTTAAATAACATGATAAAATAACATCGTTATACCAAACCAAGTCAGAACGTTTTTTTAAAAAAGACACCAAATGAAGCGAATGCTTTCATCGAACGAGGGTTCATAAGGATATTTTAACCTGAAAAAGAACGACTATTGCAAATGAAATTACTCTGAACATAAATTCAAAACTATACAACCGACCTGAGATAAGCTTATCGTGTCACCTTAAAAAATCGCTCCCCCCCCCCCCCCCCCCCCCCCCCCCCCCCCCCCCCCCCTCTCCCCTTAAAATACTACTGGATGATATGAACTTTCATACTACTTAAAACCGCATTCAGTATATGCTGAAAAAGAATCCACAATTCTTGTTCGCAGTAGACCATACCCACTTTTGGCAAGCTGTGAACTTTACAGATTCGTGAGTTTTATTCAACGTAAGATAGCGGGTATATAGCGCGTAGGAGTCATGAAGGGGCGATGGGCGACGCGCTTGACGGAAAGCAATAAGCGGATGAATTCAGCCGAATGGTAAACGTCGTTATCGCAGACTGTACTTCAGCAATGTTTATGTTTGCAATTCAGTTCAGTAAGGTGGTATTCTATGCATCACAATACAGCTACAATACCATCTCAGCTATTCCTTTATGGCGAAATTTTTAACTGGACATAAAATTTTGTAAACAAATCGAACAAACTGGTTTTCTTCAGTTGCTAATACTTGAATAGACTTGCACAAAGAATGGAGAATAGTCCCTTAACGTTTAAGCTCATCATCAGCAACAATCTCACAGAAATTATGCAAATGTTCAGAACATGATACTTCGGTGCTCTTTTGTAAACACGTAGTCTCTTACAAAATCCAATAAGCATTGCTTTAAGACGGAAAATATTAGGAAACAAGCCATGCAGGTACAATGGAAAAACTAATCGCCCTTCTTCGTGAAATATCGTTATCGTTATTTTTTAAGTTTATCTCTCCGAGGTACGCTTGCAGTATGAATTGTTATAGCCGATTTGCGAACGAAAATAAATTGGCGAAATGCTTTTTTCAGCATAAAAATGTTTAGAAAAAAACCAATTACGCGTCAACATGACTTATGCGAAACATCAGACACATGTAAATATCAGACAAGATCGATTCCTTCTGTGCAGAGTGGAAAAGTAAAACATTAAAATGTGAATAATGAAAACCAGTTAAGCAAAACTCACTTCAGTATTTCATAGATGATTAAACATAGATAATTTCAAGCAAAATTGGTACGTTGCTGTATTAAAATGTTTCACATCAACATCAAACCAGTGCTGTGTGCGCGCTTTTTAAATTTTGGACGGCATCCGGCAGAAACAAGCCGATGGAGACGTATTGGACAGTGGGCCTTTTCAGGTTGGATTTTTGAAAAAAAAAAAGATGAGATCCCCGTCCAATAAAATCCAAAATTCTCGACCTTCTTACAACATTGTGTGCGCGCTTTTTAAATTTTGGACGGCATCCGGCAGAAACAAGCCGATGGAGACGTATTGGACAGTGGGCCTTTTCAGGTTGGATTTTTGAAAAAAAAAAAGATGAGATCCCCGTCCAATAAAATCCAAAATTCTCGACCTTCTTACAACATTTTTCGTCATCCATAACACTATGGCAGTAACAATTATTTTATTCATTATGTAAAAATGACTAATGAGAAGTTTTTAGGCGAAGAAAACTATTCGCTGTAAGTGTTCGTACGTAACCTATCAAAATGACGAACACTGCGATCAATAACGAAGGTTTTGACAGTTAGTGAATAGCAGCTATGCATGACCGTTGCATGGGCTCAGCATTACATGAGCGACGCAAGATGAGCAGTGATTGGTGCATTGCGTGCTGGGAGAGAAGTGCTTTTAGTTTGCTTATGATAACGACTATCGTCACCGCGTCGTCTTATATAGCATTCGTAAAAGAAATGTCTAACGGCGGGGCGTTTACGTGTGCAACGAGTGACGAGAACTGAAAGCACTCGTACATATGTCCGCACAGGGGCACACATACGCACAAACGACGACGCATACCGTCGTGGTGAGGTGAGCTAACGAATATGTCACGTGTGCATGGACGTACACACAACATTTCCTTTAGGCACACTTCTAGTGCCATTTCCTTGGTTATAACCACTGCCATGAATCAAAATTAGTTTAAAAGCAAAACGCTGAAATTCGTTAGCTAGCCAGCGCCTTTTTTTTCTTTACTATTCATTCGACATCAGCAACCACCTACTTATTGACGAGACGTTCGATTGCATACTAAACGTAATGTAATGCTTGTCGAAACTAATGGAAAAATCAATAAACGAGACAGCATGATGTTGCTTGTTGAGGGAAACGATCGAAAACAACTGAGGCAGTGAAATAAAGCAATTTTAGAAATGCTGAAAGGTGCTTTTAAAGTTCGAAAACTGTTTACGGCCTTGCACATTGTTGTAAAACGTTCATTTACAAACGATATAAGTGTAGCAAAAAATGGAACGTTAAAGGTTAAAAAACCCGTTTAAAATTTTACATCGGGACGCATGCTATTTTTTTTTTTTGGAATCTCTATCAGTGTTCCTTTTCTAGATCCATTTCATGTTTATTTGACTCACTCACTTCAGTTTTGATGCTTAATATTAACTTCTCACGTTTGCATCCTCTTCACTTTATGCTTCCGACTGGCCTTCATTAGTTTGCAACGACAGACGCATTCCATCCGTATGAACAGAAGCAAACCAGTAACGCTGCAACTAATGGCAACGGAATCTCACTTACTGTTGCGGTTGATTTTCCTAAGCTAAACAGTTAATAGCACTTAACAGCCTGACAACCGAAGGCTAATACCAAAGTGCATCGCCTAAAATATGCATGTATTAATGAAGCACTTGGTTGGCCATATTGGCCTATTTAATTGGAACACGGTTCAAGCCGTCGCAAAATATACGAAATAGATAGATGATCTAGGGTAGTCTTTTCGGAACACTACACTTTTAAATATAAACGTGACTTTTTTTTTTGCTACAGGCTGACCATTTGTTGCAGAAAAAAAGCGATCGAACATGCGTTCTGGTTTACGCGAAAGCTTTTACCACCTAAATGAAAGCAATTTGGAGGTTTGATTGCCCCAGCAGTCGCTCGTATGTTTAGCGAAAGCTTTCTGGTTACTCACTACAAATAGAAACGATCTAAATATGGGAACAATGAACAGTCGCAAGATGTACATTCAGTACAAAAATGTTGAATGGGCAACATGGAAATTGCTGAGGACGAAATATTGTGCCTAGGGGGCAATTAGTAATGGTGCCTGAAGCTCGAAACAAAAGTACACATAAATACTAATACTGTTCAAATGCAATCAACCTCAGGCATTAATTATCGAATAACTTAGTCAGTGCAGTCGCTTATAAATCGATCATTACCATTTTCTACCAATTCTTTTCATTATTCTACTCGTTTGCAAGATTAACCGCTTGATTTTAAACAAGTTTTCGGCACGTTCTCGTTTGCCCTCTAACTCCGTCCTTGTAACACTTCCATGCAAGAATTGTCTGCTAAATGACGAAGCAAGCATGACAGTAAAATGAAGTTTGATTCAGCTAGCAACATATTTCCCGATAACGAAACAACTGCACAGTAATAATTATTCTAAAGTGGAAGAGACAACTTTAATATTTTGAACACTATTTTGAAATTTGGCACTTAACGACTGTGACGATGAAATCGATTTGTTATTATGAATGCGACAGTAAAGAGTGTATGTCGATTTTTGCTGGAAGGAGATTGACAGGCCGTTCGAACAACCGAAACGTTCGTTGCGCGCGAGCAGAATGTAGTCCCATGGATGGCTTTTTAAAATCCAGTCAAAGTTGGAGGATCAGCTGCTCATAAATGGTCGTGGGGGTTTGCCCGCGCTGAACCGGTTTTGTACCCACCCTACGAAGATTTCTGTGAGACCCAAAGTAACACTCGGGTAGTTTTCAAAGTAGTGCAGTTAAAAAAATTTTTACGCCTGGTATAATGCTGCAGAACAAATGCTGCATTGAAACATTTTAACATGGGGCGTTCGTGTGGAATTGCGAAACAGTGTTTGCATATGGCCACCCACGAACCCCCTAGATTAGCGGCTTTCTGCAAAAGCATGTTATCGGCAGAAGTTTACGCAGATGATTCTTGCTGCTATAAGATTCGCACTAGTGGTCTTCAATAGAATATTAAAAGATCACTCGGGAAGTGTAATGACAAGAAATTTTATACCGATTGCATCTGTGCTACTTATTGCTACATATGTTGTTCCTCCTCGTCTAGCTCATTCACACAGCAGTTTCCATAATTTGTTCCACATATGCTGGAGCGCATTGAATACTCGGTATTTGTATCAGTTAAGCGAATATAGACGTGTGATTCGTAAAGCGCCTATTATAATGATAACAGCGTAAGCTGTCATATTTTTTCGCTCGGAATGATATGAGCATTTGCCTAGCGCTGCACATGCTTACTGTTGGCCAACAATGCCCAATATATGATAGGTAGCATATGCCTAAGGCTGCAATCTGTATGACATTTGTGTGAATCGCAACAACTGAAAGCTATTATGCTTCAGCAAACAGCTCTAGGAAACGGAAGTTTAAAATGGGAACTCCCCTTCCCTTTACTTCCGCTTTTTTTTTGCTTGATGCTATCAATATTTGCATTACTGCACCAGACCGACGACATGTTCAACTTCCTCACGTGTCACAAAGCTGTCAACTTCTAACGGCATGTTTTCCGCGACGGTTACTTCTAATGTTTTCCTCATGTGTTCCAAGAGCGATCAGTGGAAAGTAAGCTAACAAATTAATTTCCAGCTGTTGGATCAGTTTTCTACCTTCTTAAATACCATTAATAAATAAATTAAAACGCCAGAAATTCTTTGCCGTTGTTTTCAATAAATTTTTATCCTTTTCTTATCCTTCAAACAGATTAGACGACATGTGTGAGACGATTTGAAGTGCGATTGCAAAAATGGGATTGTGTTGCCATCAAGAACTTTAGAGCAAAGACTCTTAAAACGAAGTTACTCATCTTTGTTTACCTTAGAGCAAACTGAATAAATTCCAAGCTAACTATAAACACCAGCCGCATACAAAAGTTTCCGTCCCAAGTAAATCATGTAAAGAAAAGTGAATAATCGTTTGTTTAAGCTTCGTCATTCTGTTCGCTTTATAATCGAAACACGTTCCTGAAATTTCTCTCATCAAACGATTTCTTGCCTTCTTTCGATGAATTATTGACACCAGCCAAAGAAAATCTTTAAAATTCCTCATACCACTGCCTGATCGGTCACGTTCTTAGGAATCAGAGAATTCAGCGAATACTGCAGCTTCTGTTAAGCAGTATTCAAACTTTGCGATATTGTCGTACAACTCGAATTCCTCATCCGCTTATGAATTTGTAAAAACGGGAATGGATGTAAAGCTATCAAAGAAATGTTTCATACATCATGCCAGAAAAATTACCAAAAAAAAACTCACTTCTTCAGTTTGTGGTATCCACTATGAGCGAGAAAGGCGACAAACGCGCTTTACAATCCGACCAGCATTTTTTCTTTTCTTGTTTTTAGCAGAAATTTTATCAAAAAACAGCCGTTTCATTTAAAAAAAATGTTCATTTTAATATCTACTAGTACGATTGTTTTTTGCTGAAAACGGAAATAATGATAAACGTACTGTCCAACAACGTGAGTTGTATGAACTTATTTTAGGACGTTCTCTAAACGATTACTTTTGGCAAAATAAGTATGCTACTGGTTCGTGGAAGACACTAGCAAAAAAGAATACGTGAAGTCTATCCGATTATTGAATCTTAGAATAATGGCATTGAAATGGGGAAATTTTATGGCAAAATAAACGGCTAATGTGGCAATATATTTGTGAGTAAATTTCCAGCAGAATGATGTCTTCCATGAAGGTGATCACTTGACAACTTAAATCTGTGTGGAACAATTATGAAATTGTTATAGAGATGAGATTACTATGCCTATAGAGGATTATAATGATCGTTCTTCGTATAAAAATGCTCTTTAACTGCGCAGAGATTCGGCGATGCTCGGAGAATGCAATAACGGAACCGGGCGGAAATAAATGATAACCTTAAAAGTTGCGTTGAGGCATGAGTATTTAGACCAACTTTTGAGGCTAATTTTTCTTCTGGAGAAGTTATAGCTGAAGCAACTTCGACAGTTGCAGGGAAGAATGCACTCATTAAGAGGAAATTGCATAGCAAACAAACGTCAAGTTGAAAAGGTATGCCGAATGAAGGCATTTGCGATATGCACTGGTGTGGGGCGTGTCACATAAAAAAAGAACATTTCGCTTGCTGCCCTAACCATCAGCGCATCGCTGACTCAACCAAAGCACGATGTGCTGCTTCTCCTACGCTTTTTTGCAAACTCACGCTTGTAAAAGCGCATTACGAAGCGGTTATATTGACACATGCACATGCTTGCCAACCATTTTGCCTCAGATTCCAGCTCATGACCACGATATGAAAGTTTTTGATGAACGTCGTCGGTCTGGAAGCTTGTAGCGCACTTAAGCCTTAATGTCTCGTTCTGCAATAGGTTTAATGTCATCCCTAAAAGGACGTGCAGTCTTCTGGATTTCCTCCTTTGAACGTTAGCTTTCGGGTTTATTAGTGTTTTGATTTTTGCTATCACAAAATTGCATCATGGCATGCATGTGCACTTGTTTGCGCGCCATTCCGGTTGTGTTAGCTCCATAACCTGAATACTCATGCTGTCGATGAAATTTGACACGCATGTTCACAGCCTCGTGATAGTCCATCTTCAAACAAAATTTCGGCATGATTCATGGTTTACCAATTGCCAAATGAGTCGTGGGGCGTGAAGAAATGATAGGAAGCGGTTCCGAAGAAAAGTTAATTACTTTAAAGTAGAATTCCTAGAACCCAAATCCGAAATAATACAATAAAATATTGCGCACTCCAAAATACATTAAGCGGCATTCGAATTCCATGATGAGAGATGGGGAATTTTTGAAAGCCAGGTGCGAAAAGTTTCGGAGAGTGTCCACGGAGATCAACTGCTGCACTGCCGAAACGGTGAAATGCTTGCGTCAGCTCAATCGTACTTCACTAGATTAGGGAGTACGATTGAGGATGGACTATCACGATAGCAAAAATTTTTTGTTAGCAATACTTAACATATTCAACATATTGGAATACTTAACATATTGGAACTGCCTTGGATACGATTGTATCAAGAGCATACCATACGAATCGCTTCCTTCCAACTTATTTTTTTAAGCATTCCTCCAAGATATCTAATCGAATATTTGATGACAATGTAGCGCCCTCCACTCAAATCATTTAGCGTAGTTCAGCTGTAACTATTTCAACTGGCACTGCAAAAAGTCACCATCAACACTTATGTGTGCGCAGTTTTTTTTTTTCGTCTGCGTGACAGAAAACTTGCTTTTTTCAAAAACACTGCACATGGTGCTTCCATTACTTGCAATAGCAAATGACGACTGCAGCTCAAGATGGGAGGATGCAAGCACCACAAAGGGTGGCAACGAGAAGAAGGGATTTTGCTTGAAAGTGGATGACTCTAATAGGAACAGAGGGGTGCAAAAAGTTATTCCCCCATGTCTGCTCTCGAAAGACCGACAAGTATTAGTCACGTCAGTTACGCATGATTTCCGCATATTTCACAGGTTTTCGTAAATACAGGCTTGCAAAAGCTCATTGGGGAACGGTTCTACCTAAGCTTATGCACATATGTACGCCCGCAAGGACAGCTGTTCTTCCTAAGGGAAAAGCATGCTGAAGATTAGCCATACTGAAGATCACCATTCAACAATTCGTTAGCTTCCTGCCCGAAATTTCCATACATCGTGTTGTTCGGTCCATTCATGAGCTTCTTAGTAAATCATTTTTCTTTTTCAAATTTTTGGGGGAAAAGTAGATTGTGGATTTGGTGATTTCTCTCTGAGATGTTTAAACCATACCATACGACAATTACCTTCACCAAATTTGGCAAGTCTAATCTATATACAGTCTCAGTAGACTCGAATCACAATAAATATTTCAATTTGACAAATGGTGTGTGCACTGTTGTGAGAACACGCTTATCCCAATGTATATTATTTTATACAAATGTAATACACATGAAAGAGGCTTTTAGCAGTGTGCTTTACGATTGACCGGAAGAGCGGCAAGATTTAAATGCAGCTGATTGCAAAAATTTACCGTAATGCGGCCCACTTTTAATGCGCTAAGAATGTTTGCAAAAAATGTATTCTGCCTGCTCAGTTGTCGTTTTTCTCTTTCATAGGAATTCAATCCGTCATTAGGACGCTTTTGCGTGCATGGAATCAAACACTTGCTTCTAACTATAATTCTGATTGAAGCACTTTCTGTCGGTGAATTCTTTTCGGAATTTTGCGAGTTCAAATTTGATGTAATTCAAGACTCTAAATCACACAGAGTTGAGAAACAAAGGGGCATTCAACGAAACATCAGATTTCCGTATTTTATTGGCGACACGATTCGATTTATTCAAATCTACGAGTGCAATTTCACGAGAAGAACACATGCAAAACCGAACCCAAACTTTAGATAAGCGATGTGAAAAAACTATTTTTTACGCTTTTTTTTCTTTCTTTTCATTAACAATTTTCCTGCGCTCCTCTTCACAGTGGTGAGAGTGGCACTGAGAGACGTTACACCGCAACTGACCATGCCACTCCGGAGTGACACTGAGAGACGTTACACCGCAACTGACCATGCCACTGACCATGCCACTCCGGAGTGGCACTGAGAGACGTTACACCGCAACTGACCATGCCATTCCCCATGCCACTCCGGAGTGGCACTGAGAGACGTTACACCGCAACTGACCATGCCACTGACCATGCCACTCCGGAGTGGCACTGAGAGACGTTACACCGCAACTGACCATGCCACTGACCATGCCACTCCGGAGTGGCACTGAGAGACGTTACACCGCAACTGACCATGCCACTGACCATGCCACTCCGGAGTGGCACTGAGAGACGTTACACCGCAACTGACCATGCCACTGACCATGCCACTCCGGAGTGGCACTGAGAGACGTTACACCGCAACTGACCATGCCACTGACCATGCCACTCCGGAGTGGCACTGAGAGACGTTACACCGCAACTGACCATGCCACTGACCATGCCACTCCGGAGTGGCACTGAGAGACATCACACCGCAACTGACCATGCCATTCCGGAATGGCATTGAGAGACGTTACGAGAGACGATACACCGCAACTGACCATGCCACTCCGGAGTGGCACTGAGAGACGTCACACCGCAACTGACCATGCCATTCCGGAATGGCACTGAGAGACGTTACACTGCAACTGACCATGCCACTGACCATGCCACTCCGGAGTGGCACTGAGAGACATCACACCGCAACTGACCATGCCATTCCGGAATAGCATTGAGAGACGTTACACTGCAACTGACCATGCCACTGACCATGCCACTCCGGAGTGGCACTGAGAGACGTTACACCGCAACTGACCATGCCACTCGGGAGTGGCACTAAGAGACGTTACACCGCAACTGACCATGCCATTCCGGAGTGGCACTGAGCGACGTTACACCGCAACTGATCATGCCATTCCGGAATGGCACTGAGAGACGTTACATAGCAACTGACCACGTTCGCTGAAAACAAATTGTTCAAAGCGAATCGCAGCAGATAATCTAATGGAAGTTTTGACACAACGATAGATATTAATACAAATTTCCTCATAGAACTGCTACTGTAGACGAACATTTCCGGCCAAAAAATCTCTCACTGAATTTAAACAGAAATACTAAACGGTAAATGGGCGAAATTCATTCCAAAAAATTTTCGAAAAAAAAAACCGCTCAGAGCGTAAAATTTCCGACATTTTTGGCGCCTTCAGCATTTTGAGATGTACTCGACGTCGTTACTTGTGCATCATTTCCATTATTTAAAGATTCTGCTTCAACGGGCAAAATTTGAATCGGAAAAATTTGATGCCTTTAATACCCAGTTTTCATCAGCTTTTGCGCTTGGAATCGACACTGACTAATCGTAAAAACTGAATAAATTTAGGACAACTGGCTTATCCGACAGGGTTTAAAGGCGAAACATTTCATGATTGTTTCTGCGTACATTTCTCATTCGAAGGCTCTTCACTACGATTTGTGAGAGAGTGCACCGAGCACAAATTGGTTCACTTGATTGATCAGTTCAGCACGGACGACGCTATACGATCAAATTTCGTTTCCTCTGCGATGTTTACACTTTTCATTGTTGAAGCTTTTACTGCAAAACTCAAAATAACCACGTGACGAAGAGAACGGATTTCATTTCAGTAACACTTTTAGATTATAAAATTCGGCGCCATTTTTTCGCAGTCCCAACGCTTCAGTCAGAAGTAAAGTTGCGACTGTAAAACTATCGCAGCTACGCTTGTGGCAGCTCTGAAAAATATATAATTAACCACATCGTTCGATTAATGTTTATCTGTCGACCGTTCAGGCAGGGAAATGTGTTTCTTTAGCAAAAGAGGATCCTGAACGGGTGTATTTTGCTTTCAAAAAGAACATTCGCAACGACCCGAAAATTCCGAAACTTCGTCCATAATGACGATGGTGATACGTCGGCCAGAAAAGGGTAGGGAGAGGGGTTGGGTACAGATTCCCCTATTCCACATTGTTTACATATTCTGGAAAAAAAACAGACTCTTCACATTCGGTCGAGCACCAAAGAATTACAATATAAATTTACGTAAGAAGCATAGAAGTTCCGCATGAGAGGGACTTCTGAAAAAAATCAATGAATCTTCGCATGCGGGGTGCTCAAAATACTAAGTAAGCCCTAGATCGTTAAGGTTCTCTCAACATTCAGTGATTCCATAAGCATTCAGCTAATATTTGCAAACAGCGGTTCCCAAAGCATTCGGTGAATCTTCGTGCGCTACAGTTTTCTGTACATTCACTAAAACTTTACATGCTAAGACTTTTCAAACATTTATTGAACTTTTGCATGCAGAATTATTCTGAACGTGACTTTTTCTGGACTCACACTGTAATTCCATTCATACATTTTCTACTATAGATTTTGCTGCGAAAACCGTAGAAGGACTGTTCGAAAGCGTTCTGAATTCATTTTTTTTTGTGGCTGGGAGTTTTAAATTGCAAAATTCTATGGCGCCTTCGGTGCCAAACTGTGTAAAGCAACCAGCTTGACGTTGTTACTTGTATATCATTTTCATTATTTAAAGATTTTGTTTCAACAAGCAAAAGCGCAAAATTTTGATCAGAAAACTTCGAAGCCTTTGACATCTCAGTTTTTATCAATTTAAGCAAGCCACCAAGAAATCATATTAAAGCAACTCACCTTCTTATCTGGCAAGGATCAGCTACTCAGCGCCCGAAATGGCTGCCAGTGTCGCAGCCAGTCTGCCGTCCCTATTCTATATATGATCAACGTATTTACTCTACGTGCAACCCAAAATGGTATTGCACGGCATCTGTTAAGTATAGGTTTATATAACCATTAGAACACTTACATTCGTTACTCACGGTTTTGCAGCGAATCCACCTGAAATGAAAACATGTAATTAGTGGCAGCTGAATGAGACAAAAAACTGCTGCTTTCTAAAGTGAAACTTTGATTTAATTTGTTAAGGGCATCATTGCCTTAATGGCCTCCGTTAACAGATCCAAATTTGGCAAGCAAAACCTATTTTACATGTAAGCGTTAGAAAACTAAAGGAGAGAAACGTTTCCGACATGCATCTCCTTTCTGAAAGCGTTAGGGAAAATCCTCACGTTTTAGCGAGTTACTAAGCTGATTTTTAGTAACTGTGCGCCAACCACGAACAGGACCAAGTTTGGAAACGTACCAACTCCTCAAGTAAACGATAGGATATACGTCTACGTGTAGCAGAAAATGTACTTCTAGTGTAGGAAAATTTAATATTGGCAAGGACTAACGCCCCACACAAAGCTTAATCCCAAAAAGTCATCTCCGAACATCATTTTACGGTCCTGTAATTCCTACACATCGGCGTTTATCGTGATCTGAGACCTGAACACCAAGTTCTGTGTGAGGCCAAATGCGGCGATGATACCAGCGATCACCGCATTTGGCCTCACACAGAGGGGGTTCAACGGTTGAACCCTCTGCACACAGAGGGGGTGCAGGGGGTTCAACCGCCAAATCGATTGCACATAGGTTAAAAGGAAGGCTACGGTCCTGTAATTCCTACACATCGGCGTTTATCGTGATCTGAGACCTGAACACCAAGTTCTGTGTGAGGCCAAATGCGGCGATGATACCAGCGATCACCGCATTTGGCCTCACACAGAGGGGGTTCAACGGTTGAACCCTCTGCACACAGAGGGGGTGCAGGGGGTTCAACCGCCAAATCGATTGCACATAGGTTAAAAGGAAGGCATTGCTGACTTGAAACAATGGGATATTAAGTTATCGAAAACGGTAAACGGAGTTAGTTAGTCTCTCATTTCGCCAACCTTGATTCGGCAGCACTGGTCCTGGCCCACCTAAAAATTAAAATCATGTACTTATGGCCTGCCACAACCATGCGCGTGTCAAAAGAAAATGTACAACTAAATGTGTGTGAAAAGTTGGTGAGATTTGTCGCAGTCGGCCTTGATCAAAAGCTATCGTCATGATTTTCAGGATCATTTCTGAAGTTTCTGAACAAGGTAACATAGCAACAGAGACTTGTTCTGAAAATCGACTGAGTACACAAGACATTATTTCTGGTCGGCATGCCATCCCGGTCTCAATCTTACGAATTAAAATGCAGAAATAAATTTTGGCAGACAAAATTGTGTTCGAATTCTTCTTCTCTCCGTGCATTGCTTGATTCCTTCTTATTAACATGCATGCCTTAAAGGCATGACGGCACGTAAGAAGTACTTTTTCGAAAATAAGCTACAAACAGAAAACATTATCAGCCACTGCGAAAAACAGGTTCGTCCATTTTGAGTCCATCCCTGTTAGACGGCGGGTTCATGGGCTCGAACAGAAATATGATGTCGAAATGGCCGAGGAGGGGAAAGGTGAGGAGGCGGAAGGTTGTCGGACTGAAGCGAGGCGAGCAGCTGGGAGGGAACAAAGTAGTAAGCTCATGCACGGAAATCCACCAGCCTTCCAACTATGCAACACACACCTATCCTTAGTAGCAGTAGATCACCCCGCCTGGCCAGCGAGAAAAATGCGGATTTTTTTCATGTTTGTCCATCAGATTGTTTTGGCGGTGTTTAGTAGACGACGCGCTATTTAATCTCGAAAAATCATTTCGAAACATATTTTCACAATCGTGTAGTTCATGCACTCTAGAGTACGTGTTGCCTTCTCAGTTGTGCCGCCAGGTACGGCGATCGCATCTGCGATACCTGTTTTGCGATGTGTACAGTTCGCTTCGGCAGCAAACGTGTGTGTGCGTGTGTGTGTAAAATAAGGTGGCACCGCTAGTCCTGGTCCACCTGTAAATAACGTTGAAGTATTTTTTGTTCTCGATGCTCAAGCAGCTGCGAATACCAACTGTGTCACTGCGTAATAAAGTCGTGAAATCATTGTGGTTTTACTTTTCCCAGTCAGACTCGCTTTAGAGTCTCCCCTTTGCTTTTGTAGGACTTTGGGAAATATTTCGAGCAGATAACATCACGGCAAAGAACTGTTCTCATAATCTAACAAATGTGCAAGAGCTTCGGACCGGCATGCTCCTCTCTTTGGAAAGCCTCTCGCGCCCCGATTAATGACAATGCGTAAATAATTTTTAATTGACGGGACTGTGCCAAAATTATTGTTTCGTCTCCTTTTCGCGAACACGTGCACTTCGAAAGTTTGAGGGCAGTTAGAGAGTATTTTCACAGAAATAAAAGTGAGTATAAGCTAGAAGACTATTTCAAGTGGCTCCGAAAAATAGTTGCCCTCCCCTCTCCTCTCCTCACCCCTCCCCCCCCCCCCGTACCACATTGCGCTCGTTTGCGTTAATGGTCCTAGAATGGAAATTGGGTGGTTTCCATTAAACGTACATGATATTATATTATTTCTGACCAGGAAATGAGATGGCAATGCCTCATAGTCATTAACTGAGGCCAAAGCAGATTAAGGAAATACGGATGTGAGAATGACGGAAGAGCGGAAGAAGGCTATGGGGGCAATTAAGCCAATTTTACGCTACAACAGCATCTCCGTTTTGTGCTTAAACGGTAACTATTGTAAATGATTTTATATGGCGTCAAAGCTATTTCACTGTGTCAGCCTTGATGACAAACGAGCATTTTGCTCGCTGCGAGCTCAGCGTTCGATCGTGTTCTACGGTAGCAGCGTTTTGTGAATGTAGTTAAACGCGGAGAGGAGCATTCGACAGAACCGAAAAAGATTAACCTGCTCCTATCGACTGCCTCCCGACCTCACGATTATTTTTTCTTGGTGTCTTCGCTTTGTATTTTGATGGCGGCGGTGCGATACAAAGGAAAAGAGAGAGAACGATGAAGTGAAGAGCACATGCATGGAAAAATATCAAACTCACAACAAGCCATGCGCACCCACGGTAAGAATAGGAAAATCGGCAGAAACAGCGTAAGAGAGGATGGCGGAGGAACCCGTATCTGCTACGGAGAAAACATTACTCCCCATTAACCTCAAAATAACGTTATCCCGAAAATTAAGCTCTTTGTGCGTCAGAACTAGTAATAGTGCCGACGACACGTGTTAAGTTAGGTTCATAGCTCCTCCCAGTAGTAAGATCTGTTCGACTGGTATGAGCCGTCCCATGTGAGGAGGAGAAACTCCGCTGATATTTGAGTAAGTTACTTCTGTTAGCACTGGCTTGTCTATAATTCGCATTTGTGGGAAAGAAGTTTTATGTAAGCATAACGGCATTTTGCCCATTCGAACAGCCTTTGAGCTCCGTTCATGAAAAACGCTGTTTACTCCCACTTCTGAAAAATCATGCAGCGGGTTCAACCGCCAAATCGATCGCACACGGGTTAAGAGGAAAGTACTGATGACTTAAAACATTGAGATATTAAGTTATCGGAAACGGCAAACAGCGTTAGTTAGTTTCTCATTTCTCAAACCTTGATTCGGCAGCACTGGTCCTGGTCCACCTGAAAATCAAAATCATGTATTTGTAGCCTGCCACAATCGTGCTCCTATCAAAAGGCAGTGTACATGTTTGAAAAGTTGGTGAGTTTTTACCGCAGCCAGCCTTGTTCAAGAGCTCTCGCGATGATTTTCACGAATGTTTCTGACGATTGCACGACCGCTTATTTCTGATCGGCATGCGGTCCTGGTTTCAATTTTACGAATTAAAATGCAGAAATAAATTTTAGCAAACAAAACTGTGTTCGAACTTCTCTCTGCGCATTGCTTGATTCCTTCTTATGAACATGCATGCCTTAAAAGCATGACGACACATAAGAAGTACTTTTTCGAAAATAAGCTACAAACAGAAAACACTATCAGCTACTGCGAAAAACAGGTTCGTCCATCTTAAGTCTATCCCTTCCCGGCGTCGAGTTCACGGTATCGAGCAGAAATGACGTGTGGTGGTGGAGGAAGTGACAAGACTGAAAGGAGGTTTCAGGAGAAGTGAGAGAATGAGGACGTGATAGGCACGGACATGGAAGGTCTTCAACCTCTCAACCAACTAGCGTGTTTCTCTGTTTATTGGCAAGAGGCAGTAGCAATCAGCCTAAGAGAGCGACAGAGAGAAAGACAGACAGAGAGGTGATTCTGGCGTTGAATCATTTAACATTAGCAGTGTTTAAACCACTACTTACATATAATTATGAAGGTGATCCTGAAACGACAATTTATGGTTTTGTAAGTGTACTGACATCCATAGTGATCCGAATACGACGTCATTTGCGAGACTAGAAGAGATGAAAATATCGGCGACACCTGTTGAGCTATATTCCTAGTTCATCTCAGCAGTAATGATCTGTTCGACCAGGATGAGTCGTTCGATTTCAGGAAGAAAGATACCGCCGGTATTTATGTAAGTTACTTCTCTCAGCTTTGGTTTGTCAATAATTCGCTTTTATGGGAAGCAATTTTGTGTAAGCGTAACGCCGTTTTCCCGTCCGAACAGCATTTGATCTCAGTTCTTGAAAGAGGAAACGCTATATAATTCCCGTTCTTAAACATAGCGCAGCGTCTTCAGTTACAAATTCAATCCCTTGTTGAACTTATAAGGGAGGTGCTACTGACTAAAAATGTTGAGATATTCAGTTATCGTGTAAACGATGAGATGTTAATCAGTCTGTCAGTTTGCTAACCTTGCGGGAATCTGTTTGGTAACGCTGGTCCTGGTCCACCTGCAAACCAAACTCATATATTCCCACTCCGCCAAAATTAGGTAGTTGTGAATGGAGGTGGTACAATTGCATGCGAAAATGGATAAGAATCTGGTGAACTTTTATCGCAGCTTTAAACCGTCTCTTCCTGCCTTCGAAGGATACTTCTGAAGAGGGTAACGTAGCAATGAATGAATTTTTTCGAAAATCGAGCAAGAATTCTGGTCTCAGTCGCATACAATATAATGCGAAATTAAATTTTATACTATAGAACTTTGTTCGACTTCTTTTTTTTGTCCATACATCGTTTGAATCCATTTTATGATCATCTACGGTTTAAAAGCGTCAGGGCATGTCGAAACTACTTGTCGAAAATAAGCTTAAAGTACAAGACTACTTGAACTACTGCGAAGAACGGTCCTCTCCATTTTGAGTGGATCACCCCCTGATGTCGAGTTGGCGCATCGAACACAGACGGGGTATGCACATGGGGGAGGGGAGGGGAGTGGAATGAGAGGACTGAAATGAGGAGGTATCAGAGGATGTGAGAGAATGACGGCGTGGTAGACACAGACATGGAAGGCCTTGCACCACTCAGCCTACTAGCGTGCACGTCCCTTTATTGGCAAGAAGCAGTCACAAACAGCCTAAGAGACAGAGGAAGAGAATGACAAAGAGGTGATTCTGGCGATGAATCATTTAACATTAGCAGTGTTTAAACCACTACCTACATATAAATGAAGGTGATCCTGAAACGACAATTTATGGTTTTGTAAGTGTACTGATATCCATAGTGATCCGAATACGACCTCAACTGCGAGACTAGAAGAGGTGAAAATATCGGCGACACCTGTTGAGCTACGTTCCCAGTTCATCTCAGCAGTAATGATCTGTTCAACTAGGATGAGTCGTCCGATTTGAGGAGGAAAAACACCGCTGATATTTAAGAAAGTTACTTCTCTCAGCGTTGACTTGTCAATAATTCGCTATTATGGGAAGCGATTTTCTGTGAGCGTAACGGCGTTTTGCCCCTTTGAACACCATTCAGGGTAAGTCCTTGAAAAAGGAAACGGTATATAATTCCAGTCGTGAAAAGTAAAGTAGCATGTTCACTAACCAGTTCGATTTCCAGTGAAACTTAAGAGGGAGGTACTACTGGCTTAAAATAGTGAGAGATGAAGTTATCGAAAAACATGTGAAGATATGTTAACCAGTCTCTCATTCTGCTAACCTTGCGGGAATCTGTTTGGTACCGCTGGTCCTGGTCCACCTGCAAACCAAACTCATATATTCTCAATCTGCCAAATTAGTTAGTTGCGAATGGAGGTCGTACAACTGCAATCGAAAATGTGTAAAAATCTTGTGAACTCCTATCGCAGCTGGCGTTTTTAAGCTGTCTCCTCCTGCCTTCGAAGGGTACTTCTGAAGAGGGTAGCTCTTGAAAAGGAAACGCTATATAACTCCACTTGTAAAAAATAATGTAGCGGGTTCAACCGCCAAATCGATCGCATATGGGTTGAAAGGAAGGTACTGCTGATTTAAAACATTGAGGTATTAAATTATCGGGAACAGTAAACGGTGTTAGTTAGTTCCTCATTTCGCCAACCTTGCGGGAAGTTATTCGGTAGCACCGGTCCTGGTCCACCTGAAAATTAAATTCATATAGTTGTAGCCTGCCACAATCAAGCAAGTGTCAATAGCAACTGTACAACTAAATGTGTGTGAAAAGTTTGTCAGTTTTTGTCGCAGCCAGCCTTGTTCAAGGGCTCTCGCAATGATTTTCAGGATTATTTCTGGAATTTCTGAACCTGATAACAAACAGAGAAAAATCAAGAAATGTCGGTGGCGAGGCAACCAGAGAAAAGCGAACTGAAAAGAATTGAACCGTTTTCGCAATCAAATGTCACCTTCACGCACAACCGGTCTGTTTCGTAATTAAATGTCGCCTCGCAGCACTTCCCTCTTTAAAAGGGATCGCTGGATCCTCCATGGCCGGGTCATTCCTGACACCGCTTTCGACGAGGGTCCACTTTCAACGTGACTGGAGTAGGCCCTGGGTGCGTCGATCGTCGGATTGGCGGCTGGGCAGTGTTAATGATTTCAGGAGGTTTCGAAGATTGTGTTTGAGTTGGCTGAACCGGTAATTTGGCAGGTGTCGTCAAGTGAGTCTCGGCTGCTGTTGCGGGATTCGGCAATCCGAAGGAATGGAGGAACGTGGTCCACTGGTGCTCTCTTTTATTTTGTTGTCCTTCGAATGAATCGCCTTTGCGCAGTTGGTTGACGTGGGATCTCGTAATTGTTCCGCCTACCATCTAGACTTGTTATAATTTGCCGCCGATTCGTTTCCTGCTTGTCCCAGGTTTCCAGTTTTGTCCTTGGCGATGCCGAGCGTAAATGGTATCGCCAATATCGAACTGTCGGAAGCAACCACCGTGCTGGCGATTAAATTGTTGTTCCATCCTTGAGCCGCGTTCGGGAGGCTGGACCGGTGGTTTAAGCAGGTCCAGCGGGGTGCGGGGTGATCGGCCCAGGAAGAGTTCTGCTGCAGCCCTGTGCTCAGGAATGGAAGATTTCAGCGTTGTTCGATACGTCCCCAGAAAAGCACCCATTATTTCTGGGACGGTTCCCTCCCTTCTTAGCTTCAGCACGGCGCGTTTAAACGTTTCGACGAATCCTTCCGCCTGTCCGTTCGATTGAGGGTGATAGGGCGAAGAGAACATCTGATAGATTCCGTTGGAGATGCAGAACTGCTGGAGGTCATAGGAGAAGAACTGAGTACAGTTGTCACTGGTGAGAGTTTCGGGAAGACCGTCCACAGCGAAGAGCCCTCGAAGCGTGTTGACAGTTGCTAGTGGCGTCGTCGATGCCATGCGGAAAATTTCTGTATACTTAGAATATGCATCGATAATGACGAGGAAGTTGTGGCACATGAAAGGTCTTGCATAGTCAACGTGGATGCGCTGCCACAGTTTGGTAACCTTCGGCCATGAGTGATGTTCTGCTTTGACCAGGTTCTTAGCGGCTAGTGCGCAAGCGGCTCAGTTTATTGAGTTCATCCAAATTTTGAGGTCCACAAAGCCATATCGAAGCACTGCGTCAATTCTCGAAAGGTTCATAGTTCCCCGGCGGACGACGAAGAAATCCTCTTCCATAGTAGTGTCGCCATACTTGAACGTTGCTGAACCTTTGCCAAGAAATGGAGTTTCTCGCCCATCATGTGCACGTTCGAATTCTTCACATTTTTGAAGGGGCGGCTTGCCGATGGCGCGATAGGTCGCTTCACTGAGAATATTTGCTTCGGCTCCCGTGTCGAGGCAGAATTCTACGGGGCACCCCGTTAACACTAAACGTTTTGCGGATGAGGTGCGACGACTCGTAGACTATGTCAGTCTGAACACAATGGACGTCTTTCCGCTTTGGCTTCTGGCACTTGGATTCGAGACGACCAGTTCTGGCACATTAACTGCATTTGTGCTTAATGTGCGGGCAGTCCTTGCTCCAGTGGAGTTCTCCACACCGGAAACATGGAGACGGTGGGGATCGCTGGAATTTCTGTTGTCCCTTCTTCGGGCCAATATCGAACTGTCGGAAGCAACCACCGTGCTGGCGATTAAATTGTTGTTCCATCCTTGAGTCGCGTTCGGGAGGCTGGACCGGTGGTTTAAGCAGGTCCAGCGGGGTGCGGGGTGATCGGCCCAGGAAGAGTTCTGCTGCAGCCCTGTGCTCAGGAATGGAAGATTTCAGCGTTGTTCGATACGTCCCCAGAAAAGCACCCATTATTTCTGGGACGGTTCCCTCCCTTCTTAGCTTCAGCACGGCGCGTTTAAACGTTTCGACGAATCCTTCCGCCTGTCCGTTCGATTGAGGGTGATAGGGCGAAGAGAACTTCTGATAGATTCCGTTGGAGATGCAGAACTGCTGGAGGTCATAGGAGAAGAACTGAGTACAGTTGTCACTGGTGAGAGTTTCGGGAAGACCGTCCACAGCGAAGAGCCCTCGAAGCGTGTTGACAGTTGCTAGTGGCGTCGTCGATGCCATGCGGGGAATTTCTGCAAAATTAGAGTATGCATCGACAACGACGAGGAAACTGTGGCCCATGAAAGGTCCTGCATAGCTAACGTAGATGCGCTGCCACGGTTTTGTAATCTTCGGCCATGTGTGAAGTTCTGCTTTGACTGGGTTCTTTGCGGCTAGTGCGCATGCGGCTCAGTTTACTGGGTTCACACAACTTTTGGGTTCCAGAAAGTCACATCGAAGCATTGCATCAATTCTCAGAAAGTTTCTAGTTCCGCGACGGACGACGAAGAAATCCAATTTTGCGGATGAGATGCGACGACTCGCAGAATATGTCAATATGAACGGAATATACGTCGTTCCGCTTTGGCTTCTGGCATTTGGATTTGCAACGACCAGTTCTGGCACATTAACTGCATTTGTGCTTAACGTGCGGGCAGTCCTTGCTCCAGTGGACTTCTCCACATCGGAAACATTGAAGACGGTGGGGATGGTTGGAATTTCTGTTGTCGCTTCTTCGGCCGTTGCTGACGCCGTTGTTGTGAACGGCGAACGGCATTCAACTGGACGTCGTTGCCGATGATCAGCTGTGAGTCTGCCTTCGTTGCGATGAAACTGACACACTTGTTGATGATATCGTCGAATTTCACGTTTGTGCAACCCGCGTCTAGCTTCTGGAGCATGCGGGCACCAAGGACTCATCGTTAGGGTCCTCAATGCCGGTAAAGGCAATGAGACTGGCGAACTGTTCTTCTGTTATTTCGTTGAATTTGAAATTGTGGACGGCGGCTTTGACTCCATTTGCGTAATGGCGTATGTTTTCCCCGTTTTGCTTCGAAATTCGCACGCAGTCAGTCGTAGCGATCTGCGAAGAATGATCACTTTTTGTTGAAGACGTCATTCTGTGTAAGTGAAATCGGTAACGTCCTTTGGCAAGCAGCTGCGGCGGTATTCGCTAAATGCTGATGACCCAAGCTTAGTCATCAGCGTCTTGAGCGGGCCTTTTTGTCAGCGGATGGGGCAGCCCCTTCGTACAGGTATTCGATAGTTGAATTCACTCCTCAAACCTCTATGGTCGCTGCTCGTTCGGATGGAAGAGCTCGAGGGACGATGGTTCTGCGATTCTGGACGACGTGGGAGGAACGGGTTGCTGCGATGGAACGTTGGCTGAGGTCCGTGCCTGGAGTTCGTTGATCAGATCGAGTAGTTGTTGTTCGCGTCGAGCGGCTCGCTCATCTGGCTGCTTAAGCAAAGTTTGCAGCACGGCTTGGAAAGCTGCGGGGTCCATCGCTGAGGTCGCTGTTCCTGATCGCTACTGTTATATCTTGGCGAAGTGTTGTATCGAGTATAAATGCTGCCGAGGGGAAGCGAAGAGCTGACGATCCAGGGTGTGGCGGGTGTAGAGTCAAAAAAGGTATTCATCCACCACGTAACGTACACACACATGACACTTATGAGGTCAATGGTATCTATATATATACACAAGGGGAGGTACCAAGAGAAACATTAAAAAAACAAGAAATTCCCATGGCCAGGCAACCAGATAAAAGCGAATTGGAAACAATGGAACCGTTTTTGCAATCAAATGTCACCATGAGGCACAACCCATCCGTTTCGCAATGAAGTGTCGCCTTGCGGCACACTCGATCTGTTTCGCAATTAAACATAACCTCGCAAATATAACATAGCAACAAAGACGCCTTGAAAATCGACTGAGTACGCAAGACCTTATTTCTGGTCGGCATGCCGTCCTGGTCTCAATCTCACGAATTAAAATGCAGAAATAAATTTTAGCAGACAGAACTGTTTTCGAATTCTGCTTCTTTCTATGCATTGCCTGATTCCTTCTTATGAACATGCATGCCTTAAAAGCATGACGACACATAAGAAGTACTTTTTCGAAAATAAGCTACAAACAGAAAACACTATCAGCTACTGCGAAAAACAGGTTCGTCCATCTTGAGTCTATCCCTCCCCGGCGTTGAGATCACGGTATCGAGCAGAAATGACTTGTGGTGGTGGAGGAAGTGACAAGACTGAAAGGAGGTATCAGGAGAAGTGAGAGAATGAGGACGTGATAGGCACGGACATGGAAGGTCTTCAACCTCTCAACCAACTAGCGTGTTCCTCCGTTTATTGGCAAGAGGCAGTAGCAATCAGCCTAAGAGAGAGACAGAGAGAAAGACAGACAGAGAGGTGATTCTGGCGTTGAATCATTTAACATTAGCAGTGTTTAAACCACTACTTACATATAATTATGAAGGTGATCCTGAAACGACAATTTATGGTTTTGTAAGTGTACTGACATCCATAGTGATCCGAATACGACGTCATTTGCGAGACTAGAAGAGATGAAAATATCGGCGACACCTGTTGAGCTATATTCCTAGTTCATCTCAGCAGTAATGATCTGTTCGACCACGATGAGTCGTTCGATTTCAGGAAGAAAGATACCGCCGGTATTTATGTAAGTTACTTCTCTCAGCTTTGGTTTGTCAATAATTCGCTTTTATGGGAAGCAATTTTGTGTAAGCGTAACGCCGTTTTCCCGTCCGAACAGCATTTGATCTCAGTTCTTGAAAGAGGAAACGCTATATAATTCCCGTTCTTAAAAATAGCGCAGCGTCTTCAGTTACAAATTCAATCTCTTGTTGAATTTATAAGGGAGGTGCTACTGACTAAAAATGTTGAGATATTCAGTTATCGTGTAAACGATGAGATGTTAATCAGTCTGTCATTTTGCTAACCTTGCGGGAATCTGTTTGGTAACGCTGGTCCTGGTCCACCTGCAAACCAAACTCGTATATTCTCACTCTGCCAAGATTAGGTAATTGCGAATGGAGGTGGTACAGTTGCATGCGAAAGTGTGTAAAAATCTAGTAAACCTTTATCGCAGGTGGCGTTTTTAAGTGGTCTCTTCCTGCTTTCAAGGGATAGTTCTGAAGAGAGTAGTTCTTGAAAGCGGAAACGCTATCTAATTCCCCTATTAAAAAATAGCGCAGCGTGTTCAGTAACCAATTCGATCTCTCTTGGAGTTTATAAAGGATGTACTACTGACTTAAAATATTGAGATATTAAATTATCATGTAAACGATGAGATGTTAATCAGTCTGTCATTTTGCTAACCTTGCGGGAATCTGTTTGGTAACGCTGGTCCTGGTCCACCTGCAAACCAAACTCGTATATTCTCACTCTGCCAAGATTAGGTAATTGCGAATGGAGGTGGTACAGTTGCATGCGAAAGTGTGTAAAAATCTAGTAAACCTTTATCGCAGGTGGCGTTTTTAAGTGGTCTCTTCCTGCTTTCAAGGGATAGTTCTGAAGAGAGTAGTTCTTGAAAGCGGAAACGCTATCTAATTCCCCTATTAAAAAATAGCGCAGCGTGTTCAGTAACCAATTCGATCTCTCTTGGAGTTTATAAAGGATGTACTACTGACTTAAAATATTGAGATATTAAATTATCATGTAAACGATGAGATGTTAATCAGTCTGTCATTTTGCTAACCTTGCGGGAATCTGTTTGGTAGAAGAAAGCTAAGCTAATAAACATTGTATCGAATCGCACTTCACCAACCTGGTGTAAAATAAGGTGGCACCGCTAGTCCTGGTCCGCCTGTAAATAAAACTGAATTACTTTCTGTCCACCATAGTTCAGGAGTTGCGAGTGCCGGTTGTACAACTGCATGAAGAGAACGTGAAATCGTGGCTGTTTTTTCTCAGTCAGACTCGCTGGTGAATTCCACCTTTGGTTCTGATGGACGTAGGGAAGTATTTCAGGAAGAAAACGTTACTGGAAAGAATTATTCTGATCATCGAAAGAATTCGTTGGAATTTCGGACCGCCTTGCTTTTCTCCTCACAATTTTTCTTTCGTAAGAACATCTGTGCTTAAATAATTTGGTAGGGTGTCGTAAGTAACTTTGAAAAAAGAAGCTTCAAGTAAAAAACTATTTCCGCTGCTACGGAAAGTAGTTGCCATCCTTTCGAGTCTATTCCAGCCAGTGGTTGTTGAAGAGGATTGGTTTTCTAACAGTTAATCAGTCCTTCCTTCTTTATTCAGTATGGAAAAAGTTGCAGTTCCTTCTCCGTCACTGGCCAAAGAAACCGATGACTCCGGCTGTGAGGGGGCTGTAGGCAGATGTGACAGACGGAGGTGAAGAAATGAAAGGAAGTGGTAAGGAGATAGGGGAAGGAGGAAGGGTAAAGAAGCAGTAAGCTTATGCATGCGATTTATAAACACTACCGATCTTTTCTCGATCGTTCGTTGGACGTGATGTGGAAAGCCACATTCGCTTCTTTACAACATAGAACGAGGGTAACAGCTGAGTAACTGTGTAATTCTCTCTCACTGCAGGATGCAGTAAACATTTTAAGTAGTGATGGAAGGGAAGTAATTTGAGGAGGCAGAGTGAATGTGAAGAGGGGGGGGGGGGGGGGGGGCTAT
>JPKZ01002272.1:233555-246765 GCA_000803305.1 Toxocara canis
AATAAATAAATATATATATATATATACATATATGTATACATATATATATATATTCAGCTCGCTATGTAAATATATGTATTTAGTTATAAGTATATGCAAAGGGATGCAAATGTAGCCGTAATTTCCCATCGATTCTCGTTCCCGTATCGATGCAGCTGACGACCATGCCCACACATGATTGTTTTGACCAGTTCCGGAACGCCTGGCAGCCAGCCTGTTGGCGATCCGTCGGAAAGCGGCGGGGAATCGAACCCAGGTTTTCCCACATACGAAGGGGGCTCTACCACTGAGTTACTGCCCGTCATGTAAATATTCATATATAATTTTTATTTACACATGTAAATTTACTTATATATTTAAAAAATACTCCACTCTCATTTCGAGATGAATAGGTCGATCTTCGTGAAAATTGCGCATCACATAGGTCGAAGTTGTGACACACACAAATGTGATAATTGCAAGCCGAATGACAGATCGAAAAGGCAAGTAGGATCCTTGCCTAATTTGAGCACACATTGTCATTGATTTTTTTTTCTTTCAAACTTTTGCTCATTTTTAGGGGTGTCATCAACGAATCGATTTGATGCCATCCTTAGAAAAAAGCGGAACGTTCGGATACAGCTATGTAACAGGCAATAATAACTCATCCTGTCGAATGACACTGAAACTTCTATGTGATTTGTTCTGAGCGAATATTTCAAATTAATTGGTCACTTATTTTTCATGCAATTTTTAATCACTGCATAACGTCATGCTGCCTCATAATACTTTATTTTCCAACTTAGCTCATGGAGCAGGAAAGTGATTGACAGTTGCTTTCCTCATGTTCACTTCTCCAATAAAAACAACCTTTAATCAGTTCCGCATTATTTGAGCTTCCCACTACTTACGAAGACCGACGGGTCCAAAATGGGTATACAATAAAAGAAGTGGCAGCGCATGTAGTAACAGAAGTGGAGGTCCGTTACAAAGCGTTCATTTTAAATGGTTATTTTATAACGCGCTAAGCAAGTACTACTAATGCCGAGAACATCGCATCAATTCCCCTGTCAATGCTCAACAGGTCATGTCGAAAACCAATTTCCACCGCTCCGTTGATTATTGGCAGCCAGAATCTCTGGTGATTGTACCACAATCTTCCAATTTCTCAACTAGCAATGTTTTAAAATATTCTTCAAACAACAGGCGGTATAAAAATGTTCAAATGTTCCTCGTATTCCTTTGGAAACAATTGCTGGCACAAGTTGCCAATAAAACAGAGAAACTCTGCATTTTAAGGACCTTGCTATCTCATATTTGATGCCAGTTTTGTAGTCCAAAAAATGATCATTTTTGGACTGTAAAATTTTTTTCCGGTTTTCTACTCATCGGCTTAGATTGGCGGCAAATCTTTCGATGACGTCATTTGCAAGTGCAAATGACGCATTCTAGTTGTAGCTGCATCGGGAACAGTGAAAGTTGCTTGAAAGTTTTCATATTTTTGAAATGTGGTAATAAAGTAGCTTCGGTTTCAGAGCGATGGTTTTCGTTGGGAATGTTAGCGAGTGATTATACGCTCGATAGTTCCGTCATAAGGACCGCAAAAGCTATGACGGTAAAATCTGGTTGGCGTAATTTGCAGCTGTGAGATTTCTAAATCAGAATTTCATTGTGATTCACACGTTTGAAGAAGAATTATGGTGCCTGCTAATCAAATGCTAGAAAATAGATCAGGGAACAACTGCCCTCAGTTCCTATTCTCGAGGCTAGATTTTGGGCTCAAGCGACGCAAAGTCCTGCCGGTACAGCATGCAAAAGTACAGCCCGAAATATCAATCTCAGGGCGAGAAATGGAAAGTTTTAGGAAAAATATGCGGAATACTTCCCGGAAATTGGATGACGACCGGGAGCGACGACACTTCTGACCATGCGAACAAGAAATCTCTGGTCGCCGGTAAAAAACGCATGTCACGCTAACTACTTTGGCAGAGGTGGTAATTTGTATAACTTACCCACAGTTGTAATTCCGTCCACATTTGTGAGTACTGTATTATACGCCGTGCGTTTTAGTTCTGCATATAGTCAGTCTGTAACACTGCATTGTTGTTATCATGCGGTTGAGCTAATGTTGCCGTCTTTTGAAGTTAAACAAATTTCAACCGCTTCATCCTGCGCTAAGCATCTATCTTCATTAGCAGCTAGAGACGTTTTTTCTAATTTTTGAAACAAATTTTAGTCATACGTTTGATTACAACCAAGATGTCATGCTCATGTTTAACATCCTGTTTACGATATTGTGATTTGTCTTTAAACTTGTTCGCTATAAACATCACTGAGAAAAGAAAAGAAAAAAATCTTACACCATCTTTCTTGATAGAACTATGCGCCTAGAGCACGGCCATCAGTAAACTTGCCGATTCACATAATTACTTTTCCAAACAGTTATGAAAGGAGATTTAGCGCGTAGAATTTGCGAGAAAAAGAACTGTTAGTGACTTTCTGTGATTGATGCTCAAAAATAACTTTTTGTTGTCAATAAAACAAATTATGATAATATTGGCATTCCGACCAAGATAAGGAAATTGGCGAGCGTTATTGGTTGCTGACCGTGTGTGCACTCGATTCGATCAGCCAACTTTCTTATCAAAGGCACCAGAAGAAACACTAACTGAAGTAACGATTTCACTTTTGCCCCGTTCACTGCGATTCTCTGTTAAACATAAATGGATTTTTTTTTTTGGAAAAAAAAACCCTTCGACTTCCCGGAATCCGAACTGGCGTTTTGTCACTAGTGAAAATACCACGTAAATTCCACTTTTAAAAATTGAGATCTCTTAAAATTATTGCCTCAAAGCTCAAAAATCAGGCTAATGCTCACTGGTGAAGCTTTCGACTGCATGTACGCAGGTTTTTTATATGATCTTTGATAAAACTGGCCTATTCGAAAAAACGTACGCTGATGTTTTTTCCGGATTGTTTCATTCTGTCCCAGTTCATGCGACAAATTGGAGCAGTTGTTTACAAATAACATCGAATGATGTTCAAATATCATTGATTAAGGCTGTGTACAGAAAACGCACTTCAAAAGTGTAAGATATGTGCAGAAGAAACGCATTATTATTTATAACTTTCTTCTGAAATAAAACAAGTTTATTTAAAACACTGTTTAACTTCATATCAATGATTCATTTTTTACCGTTGTCATAAATTAGATAAAATTTTATTTTCCATATAAAGATATTTTTCTCATCTTGCGAATTATTAAAATTATGTCGCAATTGGAGCGGATGCAGATGTGTCACATGGCATTCCCTAGCGCCAACAATGCCACATACGGATGCACAACTTGCACATTTTTACGTACTGCTTTTGCTAGTTCCTAAAGCTTAAATTGAGTAGACGCGTATTCATTTGCTGTGTGGCGCTTATCAGTTCGTTTGTTGAGTGGCAGTCTACGATGGCGAAGAAGAATCGATGACTTTGTCGACATGTCAAACACACACTCGAATCGTCCAGAATACTCCGTATTTTGTGCACTAGTGCGCCGACGTCATTCTTTTAGTCTCAAGTTTCATTTTATGAGTAGAACAGATCACAGTATTTGTCTTGAGAGATAAAACACACGGAATTTGAAAATAATTTCAAACTGAACGTCGAGCAAGATTTTCCAAAAATAATTACTCATGGTTTCTAGAAATTAGTGAAAATTTTCAGAATAAATTTTCCCCATTGTTCCAAACAACTATCGAGCAAAGCGCTCTCTCTATGCTTTGTGCACTTCACAGTGTGCGATGCACAGTGCATATATTAGGTTAATCAAGAGGACAACACCAGCACAGGTACTGTGCTAAAGTAATTCTTTAAAGCAGTCTGAGGCCTTTTACAAACAAAGTTTGTTCATGACGGTTTCAAATTGTTTGCATTTTTTTAAAGCTTCTTCTTGCGTAGCAAAACAATTAGCTACATTCTCGTGCGATTAGCCCCGTCTTACTGCGCCAGTTACGAATCAAGATTAAAACGTGCAATACGTTACGATTCGCGTATTTCATAATGTCACGATGCTACCAAATTCTCGAAGACCATAAGGCCAAGTCCGATGGGAAACCTACAGATTTCTTCCAAAAATGTTGGGCGCAAATGTCACTTAGGATTGAAATTTTGCGAGGATGTGAGACAGATCCCGTCACAACATGATAATTTTTTTTAAATGCCCATAGGAATTTCCTGGCAAGATATCACAGTGGCGTCTGCATGACCAAACAGTGTATACCTGCAAGTCAGCAGTATTTGCGGAATCGAATCCTTAAAGGCAATGCTTGATTGTGTTTCATCAAAGCGTTTTTAGCCTCCAAGGAAGCTTTCCGATTGTTCGTAAAAAGCGTGATCTATATTTCAGGATAGCCGCATTCACGAAAATGGACGAAAAAACGTTCGCTGCCGTAGCCAAGTATGTATTTCTTTTAAATATATGTAATATATGTATCTCACTTGATTTGTCGATTATTTTCACCACTACAGAAATTGTTCAGGTCTATATGATACAATGGCTAAATGGGCTCACTGTTTGAACACAGCGCGTTAGGAGCGGCAACGCCCCGCGCATGGTCAAGCAAAATAACCACATTTTTTTATAGACGGTACGGTAAAATGCTTTCAGTTATATAAACTATTCTTTTACTTTTGTAGCGGTAAGCTTAAGTATTCGCGTCCTGCGTTTGAAGCGTCTGCATGGTACACTTTCCGTAATGGGCAAATTAAGTGAGACTATCTCATCACGAAAAGGGGTGTTTGCAAAATGAGCCTCTGAAAAGTGGGAACATAAATTTGCCACAGGAACGTGCCCCAGTTGCTTCCTCTCCACTTCTACCATCAATTCTACGATAGAACTAACGAAATTTCACTTTAATAATAATCGTTTCTTTAATAATAGTCGGCTCGTAAATAGTCGTTTCTTGTCACTTTTTAATAATAACCACTTGTGTACGTCTGATATCATTGAATATATCGCATTCAAAAGCTTAATGTTTATTAAGAGGGACAGAATCACGAGCAAAGAAAGCATGAAATATTGGTTTTCTAATTTAGATTTCCAAACGCTTGCATTTGTATAGACTGATCACCGCACACATTCCTTCCCCCTTCCAGCCTTTATTTTCTCCTCTTCCTCCTTCCCCTTTCTTCCCATCCCGGCAAGCTCCAAACAACGATACTAGCCTTTCAAAGCAAATCCGGCATGAGTGGGACCTTAGAAGTTTTTTTTTCCTTTTTTTTTTCAGACAAGGTCAGCGACTTCTCGAATGCTTTTGCAATGTGTTGCAATCCCCATATTGTCACTACAATGTATTTTTCGATTTAACACATTCCTTTTTTTGCAACATCCTTTTTGTGGCTGCAGCAATCATCATTTATAAGCTCTTGCAATAAACTTTTCCAGAAGAGATTGAACACCGAAAAAACATTTTAAATATTAGATGAAAATTTGAGCCTTGCCGAAAACCTTGTTTAAAAAAACATCCTTTAGCAAAAAGGCGCATCCATGCGTTTTATGCAGTGTGCTTTTTTTAGTACCTGTAAAATCTGCTCTTCTGTTAAACAAAAAAAAATCTGCTCTTATATTGAATAGTTTTTCAATGGTTTTCGCAAAACGGTAGGATGTCGCATCATTCGATTTGCTTGTCTGGGTGTTTTTCTATAACACTGATCTATGTATGTATAGAACACGGCTGGCGGGATACTTGGGACGGCAGTCGAAAGGAGCACAAGGGAGGGAGAGAAGATAACAATGGGAAAGAAATGTCATTCTCTTCTCTCTCTTCCTCTCCCTTCCTTCTCCTCCCCACCCCCACTCTCCCCCCTCTCCTCCTCACCCTCATCATGTGCCGCTATCGATCAGGAGAGCGACGCGTTCGTTCACCTCATGTATTTGTGCAAGGACCTTGGCGAAGAGGGAAAAACTTGGATTTTGCACCAATAATAATTTCTTGATACTTCTATCAGTATAACCCATCATCACCTCCTATTACTACTGCAGTCGATACTATTAAAACTGCTACTTACTCCAGCGCCTTTCATTGACACAGTTTGAAGCTACCGCTGCAAGAGGGGAGTAGTTAGCGCATAGGCGAACGCTAGGCACAAAAAACGGCTGAACTTGAGTAATTTTATAAACATTTTGCGTGTGTGAAGGAGAACAAAAAGAACGTAATAGTGGCCTGGCGCGTAGACAGAGCAGCAAAAAACTGGATTTTGCAGCGACCTTGTGAGGAAGTTCAGGGAAAATTATCGAAGAAAGCAGAACTGGAACACAAATGAACTGATTCATCTCATTTTCTTCCAATGTTTTCGGGTTTTGTAGCGTATGGTGTGAGCTCGTCAATTTATGAAGAAAGATGTTATAGAAAGTGGCAAAAGATTACCCCCATAAGTATAAGACATGGATGTAGAAGTGACCTGTTTAATATAGTTTCCTTTTTCTCAAGGATCACGTCGGTCTGACTTTGTGGCTTCTCTATTGCATATTCCTGCTCTGCACATCACATCTTGCGTATTCCTCTGCATCAGATTCTGTATATTCTTGTAAATCATGTTCACAATAATTCTGAACATCACGTACCGCATACTTCTGTACATCATGTACCGCATACTTCTGTATATCACGTAAGATCTGTCCAAACTAAGGAGATATTGAAAAGAAAACGTAGGAAATAAGTTTGGCCCTGTGCAACATAAAGTAGAGACTGTTTGCAATATTATCTCATCTATAATCTTGTCCACTTTATGTAACAGTTAAGTTGTGCATATTACTAAGCAATGCACGTTAGAACAAAACGGATCTGTTGCAGACGCTATGATCCTCCCATTCCCATGCGCCTTCGCTTCTGCGGCCGTAAACTCCATAGTGAGTTTGACTGGCGCTTGCAAGAGTACAGAGTACGTTGCTAAGACTAGTTCGTTTATTACTTCTTTGCTTGAATAGTAGTAAGTAATACACCCCCCCGCCACCATTGGCATTACTTACCCTTCAACTGTTTTAAAAGAAGATCACCGCTCTTTCGGTATTATTACAACTCGCCATTATTACAATACCTGCAGTTTATCTCTAATACTCAGTTAGTACCACTGCTGAAGTAGAACATGTCGCTAATCATTTACGTCCACTACTACTGCTTACAGTAACTAATAATGATATCTGCGTGGGGACAGGGGATTGGGCAGGGTAGATTAGCAGGGGGACAGACTCAACAAAAATTGAAATTTAAGGAATTGAAACTAACGATCAACTCAGCACGCAGCGTTCCGGCGACCCCGTCCA
Source organism: Toxocara canis (assembly GCA_000803305.1). Lineage (NCBI taxonomy): Eukaryota > Metazoa > Nematoda > Chromadorea > Rhabditida > Toxocaridae > Toxocara > Toxocara canis. The sequence goes on from JPKZ01002272.1 coordinate 240,847, forward strand.
AGTAACTGCCACCGTTAACCGTTATTCTGAAATAACAAGGGAAGCATAAGCGGGTGAACGAAAAAGTAAGGAAAGCCGTTCCAGTGATAGCGAGAAGGATGCGCAGACTACGATGGGTGAGATGCGGGTAGGGAGAAGGGCAACAACGATTTAAAAATCATTTCATCCGTAAGAAGGTCAACGTAGCGAGTAAGGAAATGAGGCTTGAACTCTGAAGCGTCTGATTTCAAAATGACCCCGTCATATGAGCAGAAACGATCGCTAAATAAGTTTTTAAATCAGAATAGCGATGAACAGTGCAATCCCGACCGTCTTCGAACCAAAGCATTGCAAAAACGGTAAAAAAAGTAGCGTTGCCTCCTTCTTCAACCGTACAAGCTCGATGGTGATCTCGCTCCTTTTGTCGCAACGAGTAGCCTATACACTTGCCAGCAAGGATCCGACCAACAAGCATGGTACCTTAGTAATCGGAGCATCAGAGCTAGCAGCCTGCCAATGACTGAACAGCCCGCTAATCTCCAAGTTGCACATCAAACAAATACTACAGCGGACAAAACAGAACTGTTACGAACAAAAGACATCCTCCTCCACATCACACATATGAATCACTTTTACACCAGAAAAACCCTCAACGCATCCTCGCGATATAAGTGGAGGCAATGTCGCAAACACCAAGCAAACCCTGCTAGCACCGTAATCCGCAGGATTTAGTCCAAAAGCCCTATTATTCTCCAGCACCAAACGACTCCCTCTCATGTCTATTGCAACAGGTCAGCCACAATTCACTCACCCAAAGAAGTGCTGCAACAGCATGGACAACAGCAGTACGCTCACTGATACTATGCTGAACAGCAATGAACAAATTGGTAAAAAAAAAAAGAAAAAGACGAAGTCTTCGAGCAGAACCGATAAAATAAATTAGGGCCATAGATCTCGCGCCTCTCGTCGAATCTTAATAAATGACGGCACCAACGGTACGCCGGACGACCGTCGGTTCGTCGTGCGACCAGTTGAATAGCGCGAGCAGCAATCGGTACCGAAAAAACCGTTGTGGTGATGATGACAAGGTTTGTTGGAACGGAGAAAACGATGCCAGCAAAAGATACAAAAATATTCACAATAACAGCTCAAGAAGACTGGAAGTGATTCCAGACCAGTGAGATCCTCATGGTGCTAGCAACGGCCCCGACAATTTCCAAAACACCAATGCTCTCTCATCACTTCAGTAATTTACTCGAGTCAGGAGAGGTGTGGCGACCCTTCTAAAATTACCGTTTTTCCATATTTATGAGGTGCCGAAGCAAAACATACTAGAGCTCAATATTCGACAACTCTCATACAGTTATGTGAGTTCACACGGAAGCTACTCACACCCAGAAGATAACTCTTCAAGTGACACCACGCATAAGCCCTCCCCCCTCCCCCCCTCAACCTGAAACAATTTTTCCATGCTCTAAAGGGGACTACGTTCTGAATTGCAGCGCTCAAAAACTCGAAGGGCGATGAAAACGAAAAAAGCCCACAACTCCTATGCAAGCTAGTCAGTGCTCAACTGTGTGGATATAGTGGCTGTCAATTCAATCCATGCGACTGAAAAAACTTTGAGATGTAATACCGACTGCAGTGTCATCACTTCAAGCATACACTCAAATCACCCTTGCAGATGTTTAGTAGCTAAGGCCACACACACACGCACAGACACATACAGACACACCACACACACACCACACACACATACAAACACACACACAAACATAAACACACACACAAAGACACACACAAACACACAAACATACACACAAACACATACACAAACACACACACAAACAGACACACAAATACACACACAAACATACACACACAAACACACACACACAAACACACACACACAAACACAATGGCACACACACACAAACACACACACAAACACAGGAATACACACAAACACACACACACAAGCATACACGCACACAAGCACAATGGCACACACACACACAAACACACACACACACACATAAAACAAGCACACACAATAACACACACACGCAAACACACACACACACACATACAAACACACAAACACACATACAAACACACAGGAATACACACACACAAAGTAAGACACCCTCACAAAAACACACACAAACACACACACACATAAACACACACAGACATACAAACACACAGGAATACACACACACAAAGTAAGACACACTCACAAAAACACACACAAACACACACACACACATAAACACACACAGACATACAAACACACAAGCATACACAAACACACACACACACACAAACACACACGCACACAACGACACACGCACACAAACACCCACACAGAAACACACACAGACACACACACAAGCACACCCACACACAAATACGCACACACATACAAACACACAAACACACATACAAACACACAGGAATACACACACACAAAGTAAGACACACTCACAAAAACACACACAAACACACACACACACATAAACACACACAGACATACAAACACAAACACACAAGTATACACAAACACACACACAAACACACACGCACACAACGACACACGCACACAAACACCCACACAGAAACACACACAGACACACACACAAGCACACCCACACACAAATACGCACACACATACAAACACACAAACACACATACAAACACACAGGAATACACACACACAAAGTAAGACACACTCACAAAAACACACACAAACACACACACACACATAAACACACACAGACATACAAACACAAACACACAAGTATACACAAACACACACACAAACACACACGCACACAACGACACACGCACACAAACACCCACACAGAAACACACACAGACACACACACAAGCACACCCACACACAAATACGCACACACATACAAACACACAAACACACATACAAACACACAGGAATACACACACACAAAGTAAGACACACAAAAAGTATGCCAAATGACAATAGGATAAGCGATTGTTCGATCAAAACCAACATAGCTCATATACAATGGTAGTTCACAACGCCGAATAAACTGCACTCGACATATCCAATAAGTCTTCCCCCCAGGCAACCTCTCGCAGAATAGTTTGGTGTATCTCATATGAAACAAGTCAAGAACCATGCCCAGAAGACGAAACAATCTACATCTTTCACAATCTCAGCTAACCCTGTTTAGTGGAAGTACAAAAAGCACATGAAGGTTTGGCATCAAATATTTCTGCTGGGTTGGAAACCAGATAGTTGCTGTTTTTCTAAACTACGAACTGGTGGTGGCCATTTGAGCAGCTACCGGTGTTGACTGACCTCCATTCTCGGAATTTTCTCGCTCCCTTCCCAAAATTTCCCACTTCCCATCTATAAATCCGTACGTTGTTTCATTTTCTAGGCACTTTATAATTCGCAACGGTCTGTATTTGACCGTAGAGGTCAAACCTGAAGACTGTCAACTGCATGACCAGCCTTTCTCGAGTAATATCTTTTAATTATCTAGATGCCCGTGAATCGTTCTTAAACATAATTTTGTTTTAATTATGAAAATCCAGGAAATGTCTTAGAACATAATTGCCTAATTTCACCGTGGTAGTGAGTGTGGTGATTTGCAATTAGCGTCAGAGACGGACACACGTCTTCATACAACCACTCCCATAACGTATACTCTCAAAAATGACTGTACAATGCCCTCTCGCGGCGTCAAAAAACGCCCACGAACTCCTATTAAATGCTGTCTATTTGCAAAAAAAGAACTGATTGCTTTATTTTTTCATTATTCAGATAACGCTCACTTCAGGGCTTACGGCGCTCAAATCCGCCGAGACAAAAGCAGAACGATTTCGACGTTTTTTTTGTTTATAATTATCTGTACTACAGTATGCCGTGCGATACTATAGTGCAACATATTATTGTACAGTAAATAGGAGAGTTTGATTGTTGGCAACGAAGCAAATCATAGAGAGATTTAGCGATTGCAAGTATAGCATTGTATGGGGACACTGCAAAAGAAAAAAAACACAAAGCGCGTGCACAATATTAATGGTATTGGAGTGTGCAGGATTCAAATTCACTCGACCTGAAGGGTCGCTAAGAGCTCGAGAAAAAAAATTTTGAAAAAAGCAATCGCACTTTTCCACTGTTTTTCACTTCAGTGTTCGCACATTAGCAGAGTAGGCGCATACCCATCGCGATTAATCCCGCGCTAACATTTTTCTCGCAGCGGACGACGACCCTGTGGGCGGCTGGAGTTGCACAGTTCTGATCTTTTCCGTCAGTTTGAACAAACTGTACAGCGGTCTGCAAACTTCGCTGCTCGGTTTTTCTCGTGAAGATTGCGAAATGAGTGTTTCAAAAGCTGGGCATAATTGTTTCATCTATTCCCTGTTTCAGATGGTTGATGGCAAATCTCCGGTTGAATTTTATATGCCCGTATATTGTTTGTATGCTTCAAAAAGTAAATACATTTTCCATCGGTCGTGCTGGTCATTCTCCGTTTTTTAATTTAAGGGATATTGACGAACATGCCAAGAAATATGTGGATCGTCTGCGTGATGCGGTTGCAATTCCAAGCGTTTCCGCTGAACCAGAGCACCGAAAGGACGTACAGCGTATGATGGAATGGACCAAGAAGGCAAGATTTCAGTGCTTATAATCTGCTGGAGTGCCAGCCTTTCCAAATCATTTTGGAAACAGAGACCGAAGAAAACTGGTGATGTAGATGCGCTCCGTATACTTATGCGTACAACATAGACTGCCTTAAGCATAGCCTCTTACGCATGACGCTCCCATGAATAAGCGGCTTACGGACACCATATAACTAAATGTACAGTGCTAATCATATATTTTCGATTTGCTACGGCTCCGGGTCCGATAAACAGCACATAATAAAACGGAACGCGAGCCAAAAGAGCAGATTTTTTGTCGGTGTTTAACCACCCTCGCGTTCATGTACAGTGCTTTGTGAAACATTTTAATTCGGAATTCGGCACACAATATGGAAAAAAACGTGATGAAATAGTTTATGCTGGCCAGTGCTTACCTTTACAAACAGAACGCCTCGTCTTCCTCAACCACAAGTTTTTGGATTCGAGCAACTCTGCTATGACTCTGCTATCCTCCACTACTCTCAATCTTCGAAAACAAGTTCACCAATATGCACCATCCGTAGGGCAGCGGATTGCTTTGTTCGCGATATGATTTCGCTTAAAATAGATGACACTTTCGCAGCCTGTCACTGGTCATGATATTTTCACATGTAGAGGGGAGGGGAGAGGGGTAGAGCAAGGGAAATAACCTTGTACTCTCACCCGCTCCCTTGCGTTAAAAAATGCATGTGACCGATTATATGATGAGTATATGTTTAAGAACAGTGTTGTTTCGCAGACGCATGTTCGATAGATATTCGCATAAGGTAGATTGCAGTTGAGATCGTAGATAACGCGTCGAGGAGAGATGATATAATAAATTTATGTTGACGTTTCGGCTTGTTGAGGCATAATCAGAGCACAACAAGCTGAAAAACAATAGTCGTAGTTTCGCCAAACGGATTATGAACAACAGCAGCGCTTCTACGAGTGGAAAAATAAAGGAAAGAAGGAAAATAAAACCGTGACAAAGTATACGTAAGTGTACAAATTATTTAGGTCTACAATAAGAAAAGCAATGACCGAGCAGCAAATGGGATGAGGTAACGGGAGAGGCTGTGAAGAATGAAGAAAGGGGAAGTGAAGTTGTGTGTGTGTGTGTGTGGGGGGGGGGGGGGGGGGGGGGGAAGGGAGAGAACGACAGTGTAGCTCGATATGCCAAAGCCGAGAACAGCTCGACCTCGGGTGGAGAAGAGCGAAGAGTGCGCCAGTCCGAGCAAGAATAGATACCTGTAAGAGCCCGATGGCCCCACCTCTTGGAGTGAC
>JPKZ01002272.1:247940-258668 GCA_000803305.1 Toxocara canis
TCCATAGGTCGTGCAGGACAAGGTTGGTTAGGGACAACAGTTCAACGCATCCATTGATCGCTGGCTTACGTGAATGTATGAGGCTGGCCTCTTTGATTTTGCGAATAAGGGTGCCTTTGCCTGTTGTTCATAATATGTTTGGCGAAAACTACGACTATTGCTTTTCAGCTTATGGTGCTATGATTATGGCTCAAGGAGCCAAAGTGTCAGCATAAATTTATTATACCATCTTTCCTCGACGCATTGTATCGTCTCAACTACAATCTACCTTATACGAATATATGATGACTTTTGTATAGTTTTGTGAAACCACATGATAATATGAGCTTTTCAGCATCTTGAGGCAGTTGGTGCCAAAGTTGAATTGGCAGATATTGGCATGCAAACACTTCCCAACGGCAAAGATATCAAACTTCCGACAGTGTTATTCGGCGTGCTTGGAAATGACGAATTGAAGAAGACATTGCTCATCTATGGACATGTGGATGTTCAACCAGCCAACAAAGAGGATGGATGGAACACCGATCCATTCCGCCTTACTGAAAAGGTAAATAGTTCTAATTTGTAGTAGTTTGCCTCATGATCTATACTACACTGTACCATGCATTCCATGTTTTCTCGAGATGTATTGTATTGTGAGCCTACTGTGGTTTATTATGAGGATTTAAAGCTATTTTACAGCAATGTGGTTCATTGTCAAACATTCGGACTGTGCTGAATTACGCTGCAGTTGCACTACTTTATTGTAAAATTATAAAGTACAGGATGTTTTTGAAGTTATTACTAACTGTAACATCTCAAGGGAATAGCCATGTTTTATTCGACAAACCGTTACTTGGATTCGTCATGTGGCTTCTTTCCTTATTGCTTAGGTGACTAGAAGGGTTGCAGGGTGGAGAGGAAAGAGGGAGGGGAGAGAGTTAGATGGGAAAAGCGTTCTCAGCTGTCAAAATAATTAGTGGTCGAACTAAAAAGCCCAGTTTTTTTTTAAATCATTGAACTGTTCACCGAGTTCCCCCATCGAATAAAAAAATGCTTAAAACGTGAATTTGCTCCTTGTGTCCCCTCAGTGTCTGCCCTCTCGACAAAAAAAAATCTTAGCATTGATTATGTTGTTGATTTGGCCAGGATGGGAAACTGTACGGACGCGGTTCCAGCGATGATAAGGGACCTGTTATTGGGTGGATTAATGCACTTGAGACATTGCGCAGAAAGAAAGTTACGCTTCCCGTCAACATCAAGGTAAACAAATGCCAGTTTGTTTCCCGTTATTTTCGTGCTAACTTTTCTGTTATTCGCTGATAAACGAAACAAAACTGGTGTCTTGCTGATCATCCGGTAAAGAACCAACTGAAAAGCCTGCTATTTCACCTTGTTCTTAGAGACTGTCATGGCCAAGTATTTTTTGTTGTTCGCGAGAGCAGTTCATCTTTTTCTGAACGGCTGCAGTGAAGTGCCTTCTCACAAAATTTTTCAGAGAAGGCTGTCTAGTAAGGAACTTAAATATTTCAATTTCCGACGCCAAGACCAAAGTTTCAAGCAGCTTAGCAAATATTTAAATGTTTGAACTAAAATTTTCAGATTTTTTTTGCTGTCGAAATATTTCTTCTCGTTCTGGCGCGCTTCACGATTAAATTTTCCATTGCTTTTTCATGGTCGACGAGGACAGAGAGCGAGTAGTCACTCCCTTCGGCCCCCTTAAAGCATGCACCGTTCTTAGCATTGATTATGTTGTTGATTTGGCCAGGATGGGAAACTGTACGGACGCGGTTCCAGCGATGATAAGGGACCTGTTATTGGGTGGATTAATGCACTTGAGACATTGCGCAGAAAGAAAGTTACGCTTCCCGTCAACATCAAGGTAAACAAATGCCAGTTTGTTTCCCGTTATTTTCGTGCTAACTTTTCTGTTATTCGCTGATAAACGAAACAAAACTGGTGTCTTGCTGATCATCCGGTAAAGAACCAACTGAAAAGCCTGCTATTTCACCTTGTTCTTAGAGACTGTCATGGCCAAGTATTTTTTGTTGTTCGCGAGAGCAGTTCATCTTTTTCTGAACGGCTGCAGTGAAGTGCCTTCTCACAAAATTTTTCAGAGAAGGCTGTCTAGTAAGGAACTTAAATATTTCAATTTCCGACGCCAAGACCAAAGTTTCAAGCAGCTTAGCAAATATTTAAATGTTTGAACTAAAATTTTCAGATTTTTTTTGCTGTCGAAATATTTCTTCTCGTTCTGGCGCGCTTCACGATTAAATTTTCCATTGCTTTTTCATGGTCGACGAGGACAGAGAGCGAGTAGTCACTCCCTTCGGCCCCCTTAAAGCATGCACCGTTACTTCTGCAACAATTTTTAGGCAGTCAGCGTGAAGAAAAGTGAAAGAAGAACTTTTTTTCAGTTCTGTTTCGAAGGAATGGAGGAAAGTGGATCAAAGGGTCTTGAAGAAGCGTTGTCGGCACGTAAGGACACATGGCTATCTGATGTCGACTTCACGTGCATTTGCGATACAGCTTGGCTTGGTAAGAAGCCGTGCCTCCAGTACGGTCTTAGGTAATCCTTCCACTGTAACGTCAGACGAAGCATGTAATTTAGTACAGGAGCTGTGGCAAGTTGAAGACGTCACGATATGCTTATTTATACGGCGTGCATCCTATTCGTCCAGTCGTTCACGCATGCATCACCCGTAAGGTTTATACAGTATTCGTAAGCAAGTGAACATACAGCGCGTGCCTTATGTCTTCGACTTGCTAAGGCCCCAGACGTCAAAGGCAAGGGTGTGGCAAAATTTTGGAAGTGGGCATCCGGAATCGGTATTCATTCTGTTGAAATTTGACAACTTTGATACAGTTATGGAGTCATAGTTGAGATGGTCCGTATTTGCATATATTGTTTTTATGAATGCCGTCATGGTTTGATTCGCCACATATTTTGATGTTTGAAATAGGTGAGCATCGCTTTTTGGCGTTTATGAATCAAATGGAGACGTTCCTTGTTCTCATCCAGGTTTCCAGTAACTCTTACGAATCATATGTTCGAGCCAAAGATGCCCTTAACTGTGGAACTTTCGCGCAAAGTGTTCTTTTATTGGTCCATGTAAAGCTGAAGGTGCCAAGGTACCGAAATTTTTTCCTTTTCAAATGAATTTATTAGAACAACTTTTCAAATATGTCGTTTCTTACCTAAGCCTGTTAAACTACCTCTTGAGAGTCACCTTGTAGAAACGCAGTAATTTGCAGGTGACGTGGGATATAATTTCTCAGCGGTTGTATAGGAGGATCCATTTTAACGACTCGTTAACTGTAGCTTTAATCCGAGTTCAAATCGTTATAACTTTTCCTTATCTGAGGCATTCAATTTATGTCTGATGCAAGAGTGAAGGGAATGCTCGTAGTACAAACCACTTATCATCCCCAGTTTCTCAGCTTTTTTAAATGTGATTCCTCAAAACTTTTATGGCTAAAAGGGGAGGGACGGTGGGGACGGGGAGTCTGTGTTAAGGTACACCGACCGCATGTTTTGCAGTTTAAAAGTGTTCCTGCTGAAGTGGACTCATCCAAGTATTTCTTTTTAAGAATGCTGCATCTTTTACCGAGTTCTACGCTATTTATGCTTTTCTAGTAATGCAGTTTTCTTTTTTTGGATGGGTTTTCGCGTAATATGAGGCAAGCTTATGATGGGCGTCCCGGGGATCATGGCGTTTTTTTTTTTCAGCGAAAGTTTAGTCGTATGGTTCATCTCGCAAGCTAAAGTCACGAAGCAAGCAAATCCTCCATTTTTGAAAACGAAAGCCCGGATAGAGAGGTTATGTTGAGAAAGTTCTGTTGATTGGGGGCTATAAGGTATGTGCATGTTGAACATAGTTAACCTCCTGATAAACTGGGAAGTTAAGAAAAATTCCTTTAGGTGACTGCTTTTAAATGGTGCGGTGAACGGTTGTGGCCCAGTTTTTATTTCAGAGGAATCTGCTACTATTTCATCACTATTTCTTCTTCGAAACAGGATCTTCATTCCGGCGATTTTGGCGGCGTCATGTAAGGTTTCATTGACATAAAATTGGTATTATGCTAATTAGCTCGTCATTAGATACCAAAAGTACGAATTTTCGCGATTCTCAGCTGCTCATTACCAAATATTAGCGAACGATGAACAGATGAAAACTTCAGATTACATTGACCGACACAACTGAAGTTACCATAAAATTTTCATTTGCTGAATCTAAAATGACTTAGAAAGGTGTTTTGTGACGAGTCTGTTATGAAGGCAATTAGTCAGATTGTTTTAAATAGGGATGCGTCACTGTAAACCATGGATATATTCTATCTTATCAGTCAAACGGTCGCTTTATAAAACCATTTCAGAAGCTACAAGGAGGGCAAGGGTGATGTTGCAGAGATGAGATGAGAGGAAGAAACGGGGATTGCAGCGCATCTGCCTAACCAACAATCAATACATATAGCCCACTAAGATTTCTTTTTCCAAAAGATACTAGAAAGCACGAACCCTGCTGTTTCCTACTTCATAGAACGGCGTAAATAAGTTGTTGCTCTACAGATATGAGCCCATGAAAGATCTGTGTTGGATGCTATCGCAGCTGACCGACTTGGACGGCAAGATTAACATCGAGGGGCTAAGCGAAATGGTGAGGCCACTAACCGACGAGGAGCGCCGACTCTACGATGAGATCGATTTCGATCCGGTTGGCTCACAGTAATTTTTCGTTACCGTTTAGCATTCACGGGAAACCTGTCATCGTCTCCTCTTGCAGTTATATGTGCCGACTAGAGCAAAATTTTGTGTAAATTTTATTTCGGTGTTCCCGTATGCCATAAAAACAGAAAGCGCTTTGGCTTGTTCTGTTATGTTGTATAGGAGGATCCATTTTAACGACTCGTTAACTGTAGCTTTAATCTGAGTTCAAATCGTTATAACTTTTCCTTATCTGAGGCATTCAATTTATGTCTGATGCAAGAGTGAAGGGAATGCTCGTAGTACAAACCACTTATCATCCCCAGTTTCTCAGCTTTTTTAAATGTGATTCCTCAAAACTTTTATGGCTAAAAGGGGAGGGACGGTGGGGACGGGGAGTCTGTGTTAAGGTACACCGACCGCATGTTTTGCAGTTTAAAAGTGTTCCTGCTGAAGTGGACTCATCCAAGTATTTCTTTTTAAGAATGCTGCATCTTTTACCGAGTTCTACGCTATTTATGCTTTTCTAGTAATGCAGTTTTCTTTTTTTGGATGGGTTTTCGCGTAATATGAGGCAAGCTTATGATGGGCGTCCCGGGGATCATGGCGTTTTTTTTTTTCAGCGAAAGTTTAGTCGTATGGTTCATCTCGCAAGCTAAAGTCACGAAGCAAGCAAATCCTCCATTTTTGAAAACGAAAGCCCGGATAGAGAGGTTATGTTGAGAAAGTTCTGTTGATTGGGGGCTATAAGGTATGTGCATGTTGAACATAGTTAACCTCCTGATAAACTGGGAAGTTAAGAAAAATTCCTTTAGGTGACTGCTTTTAAATGGTGCGGTGAACGGTTGTGGCCCAGTTTTTATTTCAGAGGAATCTGCTACTATTTCATCACTATTTCTTCTTCGAAACAGGATCTTCATTCCGGCGATTTTGGCGGCGTCATGTAAGGTTTCATTGACATAAAATTGGTATTATGCTAATTAGCTCGTCATTAGATACCAAAAGTACGAATTTTCGCGATTCTCAGCTGCTCATTACCAAATATTAGCGAACGATGAACAGATGAAAACTTCAGATTACATTGACCGACACAACTGAAGTTACCATAAAATTTTCATTTGCTGAATCTAAAATGACTTAGAAAGGTGTTTTGTGACGAGTCTGTTATGAAGGCAATTAGTCAGATTGTTTTAAATAGGGATGCGTCACTGTAAACCATGGATATATTCTATCTTATCAGTCAAACGGTCGCTTTATAAAACCATTTCAGAAGCTACAAGGAGGGCAAGGGTGATGTTGCAGAGATGAGATGAGAGGAAGAAACGGGGATTGCAGCGCATCTGCCTAACCAACAATCAATACATATAGCCCACTAAGATTTCTTTTTCCAAAAGATACTAGAAAGCACGAACCCTGCTGTTTCCTACTTCATAGAACGGCGTAAATAAGTTGTTGCTCTACAGATATGAGCCCATGAAAGATCTGTGTTGGATGCTATCGCAGCTGACCGACTTGGACGGCAAGATTAACATCGAGGGGCTAAGCGAAATGGTGAGGCCACTAACCGACGAGGAGCGCCGACTCTACGATGAGATCGATTTCGATCCGGTTGGCTCACAGTAATTTTTCGTTACCGTTTAGCATTCACGGGAAACCTGTCATCGTCTCCTCTTGCAGTTATATGTGCCGACTAGAGCAAAATTTTGTGTAAATTTTATTTCGGTGTTCCCGTATGCCATAAAAACAGAAAGCGCTTTGGCTTGTTCTGTTATGGAAGCAAGCAAATCCTCCATTTTTGAAAACGAAAGCCCGGATAGAGAGGTTATGTTGAGAAAGTTCTGTTGATTGGGGGCTATAAGGTATGTGCATGTTGAACATAGTTAACCTCCTGATAAACTGGGAAGTTAAGAAAAATTCCTTTAGGTGACTGCTTTTAAATGGTGCGGTGAACGGTTGTGGCCCAGTTTTTATTTCAGAGGAATCTGCTACTATTTCATCACTATTTCTTCTTCGAAACAGGATCTTCATTCCGGCGATTTTGGCGGCGTCATGTAAGGTTTCATTGACATAAAATTGGTATTATGCTAATTAGCTCGTCATTAGATACCAAAAGTACGAATTTTCGCGATTCTCAGCTGCTCATTACCAAATATTAGCGAACGATGAACAGATGAAAACTTCAGATTACATTGACCGACACAACTGAAGTTACCATAAAATTTTCATTTGCTGAATCTAAAATGACTTAGAAAGGTGTTTTGTGACGAGTCTGTTATGAAGGCAATTAGTCAGATTGTTTTAAATAGGGATGCGTCACTGTAAACCATGGATATATTCTATCTTATCAGTCAAACGGTCGCTTTATAAAACCATTTCAGAAGCTACAAGGAGGGCAAGGGTGATGTTGCAGAGATGAGATGAGAGGAAGAAACGGGGATTGCAGCGCATCTGCCTAACCAACAATCAATACATATAGCCCACTAAGATTTCTTTTTCCAAAAGATACTAGAAAGCACGAACCCTGCTGTTTCCTACTTCATAGAACGGCGTAAATAAGTTGTTGCTCTACAGATATGAGCCCATGAAAGATCTGTGTTGGATGCTATCGCAGCTGACCGACTTGGACGGCAAGATTAACATCGAGGGGCTAAGCGAAATGGTGAGGCCACTAACCGACGAGGAGCGCCGACTCTACGATGAGATCGATTTCGATCCGGTTGGCTCACAGTAATTTTTCGTTACCGTTTAGCATTCACGGGAAACCTGTCATCGTCTCCTCTTGCAGTTATATGTGCCGACTAGAGCAAAATTTTGTGTAAATTTTATTTCGGTGTTCCCGTATGCCATAAAAACAGAAAGCGCTTTGGCTTGTTCTGTTATGACTCTGCAAAAAAAGAACCTTTTGGTTGCTCACAGTTCTACTTCACCAGTGCCTGATTTCGACATATCCTTGTGGTTATCGCAGTCTAAAATTTTGAAATGGGAAAAAGTTAGGCAAGTTTTTGCTCGCTTTATTTCAAGCGTAGTCTGTTGCAACGTTTAAGTCTCGATTGGTTCATGTTTACAGCAAACGACCGATTTCTATAAATAGCAAGCGATGTGACAGTTTGCAAAGGCGAGTTTATAAATCGTAAGAGAGCAAAGAATATTTTAGGGCGGCCACCGTACCAGTCGGCAGCGTGGCTCAACGCAATGTAAAACTTTAAACAAGATTCCACGAACAAAACAAGTATCATTTCGAGAACAAAAGTTCTTCCTTAAATTTTCTTTTTTTTCTTAATTCTTTTCGCTCCTCAAAAATTCTTAAATCTTTTCTGTGATTTTGCATGCCTTTATCTGCTTCCCAGGGTTGTTTTAAAGAAAAATTCCATAGCAATCTCATCGTCGTTATGCCCACAGAGTTGATTGTGCAGAGGAGAAGATGGTTCACGCCACCGATTCTCCTTTTCATTGTTTAGTCCAATTCATACTTTCAATGATTGCATCCGGAGTTTATAATTCGGTTTCGAATGTGCTAAGGCATTCCACAAAACAATGAGCTTCCACAATCGACTGACGAGTGTTTCAAAAAAGTTAAAGTGCAATAATCCTGAAATTTCGACATTAACACGTAAAAAGTGTCACGATTGGATTTTTTTTTCCGTTAAGGAAGAATTCAAGAGCAATATTTGCGTACCGGAGCTCACGGTGAAAACGAAGCAAGAAATTCTCATCAGTAGGTGGAGAAATCCATCGCTTAGTGTCCATGGTCAGTTGCTTTCATTACGGTAATTACGTTCCGTTAACGCTCGTTCAGTTTTATTCACATTCGTTTAGCTTGTGAATGAAGCAGTTTTATTCGCTGTTCTATGCCAATAGAGATAATCCACTTGCACTTCTTATCAGCAACGCGAAGGGTTGCATTCCGGACAGAAAGAAGAAATTATTGTCGATGAGCAGAAATACGTGACCATTAGAAATTTTTTCCAGCTTCATTACTCTATTCAGTCAAAAATTTTTCCCATCAAACGTTAACTTACGCGAATTCATATTCGATTTTCTAAAAAGTATCCACTTAATCGTGTTGTGACGAGTGGAGATTCAAAAACAGCTTTGATACTATCAGCTTAAACTCCTGCGCATCGTCCTCATAATAGAAACACGGTTGTTGTTTCGAGAACATCAGCTACAGCATTTAATCAACAGCTTCAAATATGAATTTCTGGATGACTAAAAGGGAAGTTTTGGGAAAAGAGTTCAAAAATTCGAAGGGAAGTCAACAGCGACATTAGTTCTTATATCTTGAACGATTCGCTCGATGGCATCGTTTCGCAGTGCGCCTGGCGAGGTCGAGAGCGATCGTATGGCAGCAGATCGTGCAGAAATGTTTGTGTGTAGACAGCCATTCTTCATGATGTTTTCTGTCGCTCTTATGGTCTGCATCTGGCTTTCAACCTTAGATGGTACACAGTTTTTACCAGGATTACGAAAGCGCAAATTGTGCCATTCTCCTGACGCGCTTCCTAAATTGATATACGAATATTCTCCTCGCCGCAAGTCTAGTGCGTAGTCATCTTAGCAAGGTTTTAGAGAAAATATAAAGTTAACAGACGCGTTGTTATTTCCGTTTGTGTGTTTTTTCATGCTTTCTTCCGAATGCTGTTTTCCATGTTCACAGCAGCAGACATTTTTGAAGGTGTCGAGGGTGCGTTCAGCGGTGCGGGAGCGAAAACAGTGATTCCAGCGAAAGTGGTCGGTAAATTCAGCATTCGTTTGGTACCGGATATGGATCCCGTCGAGGTGAATCGTATTGTTATTGCGCACCTCGACAACCTCTGGAGACAGAGAGGATCACCGAATCATTATAAGTTTGTTATCTTTTGTTATTTTAACGCAGCACTCAAAATTTGTGTCAAAAGGAATGAGCATGTTTTCGTTTTCCGAGTTTCAGGGATCATTTTTGATACTTCCGACCTCTAAGCGCTGGCAATGAAAACAGCGCAAAACGTAGCCTTTCGAAGCAGCGTACGATTTAGAGCTCCAACAATAAACTTTTCTCCTATTTTACGCATTGCAAGAAGTGCATTAAACATCTAAATCTGAGAAAGACATTGTGGAACAAGCGGCGCGTTTTGAGGCTTGTAAGCACGAATACAGCTGATAGGGTTCCCTAGTTCCCTAGAATTTTGATACAGCCGTGACGTACCGTTTTAAAATCCATGCTGTGTAGTTTTCCACCTTTTTACTGTTACCGTCCTTCCAACAGTTTGAAATTCGCTACTGCGATGGTATAATCGTCTTCAAAGGTGCATATGCACTTTGGGGGAAGGTTACATGGCGCAACTGTAAAGTTCTTACTACTCTTTACATTGCTGCTCGTTGAAAGCTCACTTGGTAGACTTTAAGCCAATGTTTGTCTTTTTCAAATCATTCGCTTTCCTTTTTTTAATTGAAGGACCACTGTATGCCACAGCGGAAAGCCGTGGATTTCTGATCACTGCAATCCACATTACAGTGTGGCAGCGAAGGCGATAAAGAGAGGTTAAATTAATCGTCTTTCGTTAATTCTTCATATTTCCCCAGCTGTACAAAAATCGCTGTTTAAAAATTGGGAACACCGGACACACTTCATATTTTAATTCTGCAGCTTAATAACAGCTTTATTCGCTCATTTTGTTCACTTTCTAGCACTTTACCTTTTCATTAATTTACCGTAATGTCTTTTCCTGTTCATTTTTTTTCTTACATCTCTTCATTTTCAGCGCGCATTTTTGTTTGTTCTGGTGTAACGGAGAAAACAAATATGATAATGTTGACTATTGGGCTGGTTTCGTGATTGTTTTAAAAAATTCCTTCATTAGTCGTTTCAGTTTTCGTACACCCCTCAGTGCATATGATCGACGTTGGCTTTATAAAGGCACTGATGAGAATAAATGAAGTGACTTTCAATACAATCGTTAAACAATACCAAAAGCCTTGGTATAAAGAGAGCTCATACATTAGCAATCAATGGTCGGTCACTGCATCTAATTTCGAAAATTGCGGGGGAGGGGGGGGGGGTGTTT
>JPKZ01002274.1:21356-42575 GCA_000803305.1 Toxocara canis
ATCTCACTGTCTTAAGCTGTTCCTCTCATTGCAAACATCATCTCACTGTCTTAAGCTGTTCCTCTCATTGCAAACATCATCTCACTGTCTTAAGCTGTTCCTCTCATTGCAAACATCATCTCACTGTCTTAAGCTGTTCCTCTCATTGCAAACATCATCTCACTGTCTTAAGCTGTTCCTCTCATTGCAAACATCATCTCACTGTCTTAAGCTGTTCCTCTCATTGCAAACATCATCTCACTGTCTTAAGCTGTTCCTCTCATTGCAAACATCATCTCACTGTCTTAAGCTGTTCCTCTCATTGCAAACATCATCTCACTGTCTTAAGCTGTTCCTCTCATTGCAAACATCATCTCACTGTCTTAAGCTGTTCCTCTCATTGCAAACATCATCTCACTGTCTTAAGCTGTTCCTCTCATTGCAAACATCATCTCACTGTCTTAAGCTGTTCCTCTCATTGCAAACATCATCTCACTGTCTTAAGCTGTTCCTCTCATTGCAAACATCATCTCACTGTCTTAAGCTGTTCCTCTCATTGCAAACATCATCTCACTGTCTTAAGCTGTTCCTCTCATTGCAAACATCATCTCACTGTCTTAAGCTGTTCCTCTCATTGCAAACATCATCTCACTGTCTTAAGCTGTTCCTCTCATTGCAAACATCATCTCACTGTCTTAAGCTGTTCCTCTCATTGCAAACATCATCTCACTGTCTTAAGCTGTTCCTCTCATTGCAAACATCATCTCACTGTCTTAAGCTGTTCCTCTCATTGCAAACATCATCTCACTGTCTTAAGCTGTTCCTCTCATTGCAAACATCATCTCACTGTCTTAAGCTGTTCCTCTCATTGCAAACATCATCTCACTGTCTTAAGCTGTTCCTCTCATTGCAAACATCATCTCACTGTCTTAAGCTGTTCCTCTCATTGCAAACATCATCTCACTGTCTTAAGCTGTTCCTCTCATTGCAAACATCATCTCACTGTCTTAAGCTGTTCCTCTCATTGCAAACATCATCTCACTGTCTTAAGCTGTTCCTCTCATTGCAAACATCATCTCACTGTCTTAAGCTGTTCCTCTCATTGCAAACATCATCTCACTGTCTTAAGCTGTTCCTCTCATTGCAAACATCATCTCACTGTCTTAAGCTGTTCCTCTCATTGCAAACATCATCTCACTGTCTTAAGCTGTTCCTCTCATTGCAAACATCATCTCACTGTCTTAAGCTGTTCCTCTCATTGCAAACATCATCTCACTGTCTTAAGCTGTTCCTCTCATTGCAAACATCATCTCACTGTCTTAAGCTTTCCGTTCTGCTTTTTGTCTTTTTTTAATCATTTTTGTTCTTTGAAACGTACTTACCATGCTGTTTCATGCCAAGCGCTCTTAGTTCTATGTTACTTCAGTAAAATCATTGAAAATCTCATGGAATAAAAACATTGAATAGAGAAGAGCGTACGATTTCAATGTTAGCGTTGCACCACATCTATAACATTCAAGCTTTCAAAGAGTATGCTGTTTAATTATTCGAGTCATTTATTTATTGTCAGATCTCGTTGCCGTGATTATTTATGGCACCTTTCATTGAAACTTAACAAAACACAACTAAACTAATACCGATGATATATGAAAGACATAAAGTATGAACGGCGTCGAAAATGTTTTTGCGGCACCTCGAATAAATATCATCAGCAAAGCAAAACACAACAGATACAGCGGTTATTATTCAAAATAGTTCCTAATAAGATCAGTGCATTTCTGTGGGCGGTGTTTTCTTGTTTGAAGTGTACTTCTGAACGATTTGCGCGATCATTCGACCGGTACTATGACAACTATTGTTGGCAAAAATCTCTACAAATCTTTAAATCAGCAGAATTTATAAAAGACCAGATTGAAGCTGTGAGCACCCGCCGATACTTTCGCGGAATAGCTCTGGTGGCATTGGTGGATGAGCAGACGGCACTATTGTGGCGAAACGCGAAATTCCACCATAAAAAGTAACCGACCACTCCTTGATCATATTTGCTCTCATTTCCGGAAAACATATTTATAATATGACTCACAATTGTTTTTTTGTGTTTTGGCAAAACCCACTAAGGTTTTCTTCCGAAAGTCTCAGAAAATACTTGGCATAACTTTGATGGCAGACTTCTGTTTTGAACTTGATTAGCCCATTCGATCCTAGAGGAAGCAGTGTTTTGGATCAATTTTATTGTTTTTTTTAAAATTTTTTCAATCCATATTTTGTTACCCATTGCCTTTCTTTTCATGAAACCCCCTTTGTTGATTTCTACCTTCAAAATGGGATAGCAAGATCTGTCTGATTATCTTTGGAGAGGGTAATCTTCGCCTAATGCTTTTGGAATCCATTGACTGAGAACATGCTGAAATCGAGCTGCTGCATTTATGTGTGACTGGATTAGTGCACTTGACGACGAAATTCAAACCGATTATATATCGACTTCGCTAAGGCTTTCAACGTCGTCTGCCATAGTAAGCTTCTGCAGAAGCTAGAAGCTTACGGTATTTGCGCTTCACTGTTAAAGTGGCTAGGAACTTTTCTGATGAATTGTCGGTTCACCGTAGAGGTGTGAGATTCCTTCTTCAATTATCGTCATCAGGCCAGTGGTGTTCCTCAGGGAAGTGTGCTCGGCCCATTGTTGTTCATATTGTATATAAACGATGTCTGTGATAATTTGTCTAGCGCTTGCAAATTGTACGCAGATGATCTAAAAATATACCGTCCTTTTCAAAACCCAGCTATTGATTTTCACATTTTACAAAGCGATCTGAACGCCTTCAGCGCTTGGTCTAAATCTCTTCAACTTGACATTTCGTACAACAAATGCCGGGTTCTCTATATCAATTTCCGTCATGAATGCTTTCTGCGATTGGATAACAAAATTTTACCGTCTGCGGACGATGGGATCCACCACCTAGGAATCACCATTTGTCCAAATTTGCACTGGAGCCTACACTGTACTGAGGTAGCTACGAAAGCGCTGAAGGTGACTAACTGCATCCTACGTTCATTGCAACATAGATGTGTTGAACATTACCGTAAAGCATATTGTATACTGCCGTCCCATACTTGAATATTGTACGCAAGCTTGGTCGCCGTATCTTATCAGTGATATAAAAACTGTTGAAAACGTGCAAGAAAATTATACTCGTATGGCATTTCGTAAATTATTCGTTGGAACATATACACCTGATTATAGGGCCAGGTTGCAGATATTCGATCTCGAACCTCTGGAGTATCGCAGACTTAAATTTGACCTGCCCTTGTGTTTCAGAATTGTCAGATGTTCCTCTGATATACCCTTAAAAACTTTATTTACACTTCTCGATCCTCATGAACGTCGACCCTATCGTTATCAATTAGCACGGAAAACCTGTTCTGTGAACAGTGTCTTCTATTGCTTCCATTTCAGAGTAGTCCGTATTTGGAATGAACTTCTTGGTAGAATCGCTGAGGCGCAAAATCTTTCTGTGTTCATGAGTCGCCTCGACTCATTTGACCTCAGAATAACTGCTAATCTTAGTTATTGAGTTTCATCTCAAGGTGACTAACTGCATCCTACGTTCATTGCAACATAGATGTGTTGAACATTACCATAAAGCATATTGTATACTGCCGTCCCATACTAGAATATTGTACGCAAGCTTGGTCGCCGTATCTTATCAGTGATATAAAAACTGTTGAAAACGTGCAAGAAAATTATACTCGTATGGCATTTCGTAAATTATTCGTTGGAACATATACACCTGATTATAGGGCCAGGTTGCAGATATTCGATCTCGAACCTCTGGAGTATCGCAGACTTAAATTTGACCTGCCCTTGTGTTTCAAAATTGTCAGATGTTTCTCTGATATACCCTTAAAAACTTTATTTACACTGCTCGATCCTCATGAACGTCGACCCTATCGTTATCAATTAGCACGGAAAACCTGTTCTGTGAACAGTGTCTTCTATTGCTTCCATTTCAGAGTAGTCCGTATTTGGAATGAACTTCTTGGTAGAATCGCTGAGGCGCAAAATCTTTCTGTGTTCATGAGTCGCCTCGACTCATTTGACCTCAGAATAACTGCTAATCTTAGTTATTGAGTTTCATCTCACATTCGCTTGATTCCCTTGCTTGATTATATTGAATGATTCTGCTTTTCCCATGTACACATGTTTACTCATCTTTACTATCACTCATTTCCTTGCTATTCGTTGCTCATTACACTCGATTCTTTCAGTATATATGTACAATTTATCTACACGTGTGCCGATATAACAGCATTTATGTTGGTGTCGTTTTGTTATATATCTCACTGCCTCGTGCAGTTTTCTTCATTCATGTGAATAAAGGCTATTCTTCTTCTTCTTCTTCTTCTTCTTATAATTTCAACCGCAAATCATTAATGGCCCTCTATGAGTTGTGAACGGCACCAATATTTGCTGCTTGTGTGATTGCTGATGATGTCTGTCTCTCTTATGAATCCTCTCTAGGCTCCTCTTTAATATACTTAAACCGTTTGATTCGTTTATACACTGCCGTTTTCGTTGCAGTAGCCGTTTCACCATGAATCCCTTGCCGATCTGCGATTCAGTCTAGTCGAGTTGCGCTAAATAAAATCTCTTATTCGTTGGAACCTCAAAATCAACAACGTCTATGACATCAAGAGTATGGCATATTTGTACCGAAACAGTAGCGAAACAAATGAACGTACGAGCGAGGTGTTTGTTATCAAGTAGAGTGCTATCTAAAAACATTTTAAAAAATTTGTTTTATTTGCAGCCTCCGCGAATGCCTCCCATTTATAATATCTTTGCGAAAGCTTGCTCGCACAAACCACCAACCACAAAGTGCGAACACAATACGCTTGTGATTTCAACTTTGGAACACTGATGCGCTCACTACCGTTTATGAGTGATTTGCACCACCACGTTTTTATTTCCTTCTGTTCCTTGTTTCTTTACACCTAAGGAACCTCCTTTTTTTTATAGAACAGAGGTAACTTTCACTTTTTAACTAGTTCGGTGACGATGTGCTGCTGATCGGTGGGAATAGGACAGACATAATTCTGCGCCCATCGTCCATCAACTGCGTTCATTCTGGTCAATTGCAAAAACTATCACAGCTTTTCTGTAAGTCACATGAGCTTCTGTGGAAATTTGATTAGCCTCCATTGCAAGCAATGCTGTTTGCTGTGGAGGTGGTTTGGGCCATCTTCTTCTTGATCAGTCGCCTTTATCTTCGCAATTATCCCATTCATAGAAGAGGCATAAAAGATAGTCACAGAGTCGGTGTAATCGTGTTATTAAGCATGTTTCTTGAGAGGACTCCGTTTTGACATAAAGAGAACGTTATGACTTTCTCCATGTTTTTCCGGTTGCTGCCTAGCCGCATAAGCTGGCAGAAATCAGTCCTGAAAGGGTGCGTTGTTTAATCTTCATTCCTCCGTAAGGATAAAGGATCCTTTGCTCATTTTAACATTTTCGATTACTTGATGGCATTCGCATGGCCGAAATCGCAGAAACTACTGCTGTAGTTATTGCACCTTCCTTCTTGTAATTATTTGGACGGCACCAATGCCGTGGCGAGTCATTAACGATATGATGACCGACGGGCTTTGTTTGCCACTCCTGCATTTTGTTTCCTTAGGGATGTTCCTAGATCCTAGCGGAGAAATCCCCATTATCGCATAGCCCTAAATTTCATACGAGACGCGCTTACTGCAATGTACATTTGCATTTTGCAGTTTTAAAAAAACGACTATTTGTCTTACTTTTGTGCATTTAATTGTTCCCATTACGCCTTTCCGATCTTCTGATAAATCAACTTTGATCGCATCATCCCTCTCTTGAACTCTTCTTGTTGCCAATGCGCACAAGCAACAATTTGTGATGTTAAAGAAGAGGAATGCGGCATATTTTGATTGTTTTCGATATGCAAGCACATTGTTTCATGTTCTAGTACTTGTTTGAAAAACAACTGCAAACGGAATAAATATTGAACGTGGAAATTTTTTTCGTAACGTGTTGAATGATCCGCTGTGAAAGTTTTCCGCATACCACCAGGAAGAGTGCTTAAGTGCGCTACTGTCTACACATCCATTTTCGTACTGTAAGGGGAAAGGTCCATATCTTTCGATCATTAGTGCTTCAATCTCATGCCGCATCATTTCTAGTACAACTGCTATTTTTGCTTTTCGTGTTAAGGATGGGAAGTGGGAGAAGGAGATGTGGAGAGGAGGGGAGAGGGGTGGGGAGGAAAGGAACCGGCGAACAACATTAAGTGCTGATACTTTTGACACCATTTTTATGTGCGCTAGTTCGGGCTTAAATGACACCGGAAAACAAATACTTCACTAGATTGTTGGAGAGTTCAGGTTTTTTTTTCGATCTCTTTCCCCACCTCTCCGCCTTCCCAGACCCCCTCCCCTCGCCTATACGTTATGCTTGTCGAAATTTCGTCAAACCACATGTGTTGCTGGTTGCGCGTACATTTACTGGGGATTGCTTAACATTAAAAACGGTATTTTTTTTCCAGGGGGCTTGGCTCTCTTAACGCACTCCGATTCTGCGTCTTTGATCATTTTCGTTACCCCTATGATACTACTTGTTTTGTTTTCCTTGTACTTCCCACCTTACATATTATATGTACCGTATTATTTCAAATAAAAGTCCCCTCCTCAACGCTTCGCGAAAACGTTCTTTTTAGGAAATATTGAAATTTCGAATATTTATATCCAGCAGCGAAGGTGGACCGTCTTCGTCAGTAACGAAAAAAATAAAGGCGCTGATGAAAGGCCAACTACGTTCTCATGCCGAATCTTATGTAGACGCTTCGTCTGTGAGTTTGAGAGGAATACAGCCCTTCTCTCGAACAGAGTCTGACCCCTCCACAATTCATAAAAACTGAAGCCTTTGGGATTCTGATTGTCATTGTAAAGTATCCTTGCTTGCAAGTGAGAATAGCGTCGATCATTGAATTAGTTTCCAGCTCAATTTTTTCTATTCAAAAAAACTTATTTCTAATTGACGCTTTTCATTTCTACAAAATTTGTCAAAATGTTTTTCTAGCCTTCGCTGATGTTGATGCCTTTTAGTGCGACAAGTTTCCCCTTCACTAATCTTCGTTAATCCAGTTGATGTTTGAATTTTTCTCGCGCAAACTTCATTCCTTATCACAAGAATACATCGCCTATTTACTCTATAGCAATTTTCTTCATATGCAAATAACTTTTCATTGCAATGCTTCTCTACTTGTGCGTTTTTTGTTCTTTATACGGTACTTAACATTAAGAAAATTAACTACCGGAATCGATTGTTGCTAAAGCGCTTTCATGATCTATGCAAATGTCATTATTTTAAATTATCTTCAACAAAATGAACTGAGGAAAAACGAAACGTTAGCGTCGGTTTTGGAACATTACATATCGAACACTTTCTGCGTACGTTTCATCGCGATTGTTTGCTTCATTTCTTTTAAGGTGGATCGGTTCGCTAACCAGCAGAAACAACGTTTGAGTTTCTGTGCTAGCTACGACACTAGCACTGGCTGCTCATAAGTTTTCGAGTCAGCTTTGTATTCATGTTACTTTGATATTTTCGACCGATTTGCTGTCATTGATATCATCATACCGAAAATTGCTCTTTCGATGCTTGCCGTTGTAAGCAATATTTTCTTAGATGAATTTCAATAGACTGGAGGAAGTTATTGCGAAATGTGAGTTTTCATATGCAGTCATGTTTGATCGTCGCTACATCTTCGAATATCTTACTTTTTATCCCTCAAATTTTGCAGTAAAGAAAAGCGTCGAAACATTCTTCAGTTTATCATGGGCAAATGAGTAACATGAATTTCCCTTTATTTCCCTTCATGTCCTTATTTCCCTTTATCAGCATGCTTGCTTAATTATAAATAAGCTCAATTGCGCACATAAAACGAACCAAATTTTCTTTAATACCATTTCTTCAACAATTTCTCTAATATATATCGATAAATTATGCGAATTGGTGTACAAGCAGTAGCTCGATCACCGTTTTTATGCTACTTCTAATTCGCGTTCATTTTTTTTCTTTTTTTACAATTTCATTCTCACTTATTCGTTCACACATAAAAATCATGGAACGCATTCAGAAGTTGTTATTTGTGATAACGGAAACACATTGCGGCATCCGTTTCTTGCAACAGTCACAATAAAATTCTCAACAAAAGCAAATTGTCGCCTCGTTTAATGTTGAAACAGATGCATGCACGTGCATTGAATGTGCAATTTATATTGAATGCGCAATTTATCGGGCTCTGATCTGACTGACGGAGATCGCCGTTCGATTGACGCTCACAATGTCGGGTGTCTTGCTTGTGTGACACTGCAGATTCGTATCTCTATTGAGATGCCTTCCGCAAGATGACGAGGTATCGCGTTGTTTCTTTGCTGTATAATCATCGCTCCTTTCTATCTTAGTGTTACTCCAGTTTCATTGATGTCGTTTGCAAACCGTACAGTTTGTCTTATATTGGCTAAGAAGAAATAAAGCTACTAAACTTCGTATACGATTCTGAAATTGCACGTTTCACAAACATGATCTTAATTTTCTATGTACCATTTGAAATTTTATTATGTTTCTCTCGTACTAAATTGTGCGAAATAAAAATAAAAATAAAAACCGAATTTGTTCAAGTGAAATTGACGAATTTTTTGTGCGAGCTCAGTTGAACGTGAAAGGAAGTCATATGGAAGATAGGTCACTGCTATATTGCGTTTCTAATTGTGTATATCAAACGTTGGAGAGATAGGTGCTAGCGAAAATATCATAGCGCTGAAAGACATTCATTGTTAGAGGTGTAAGATTTCTTCGTTCGTGCGGGGACGTGAAAGGGCGAGCATTCGAATGTTTCATAAAGAGAGAACGTTTCGTGCGTCCAGAAATGATAAAATCGTAAATAGTGAATTTTTTATCGAATTACGGAAACTCGTAATGTCGTTTGTTCTTTTTTTTCGCACTGAACTCGTACCAAAAAAAAACATTAGACGTCGATGCCATCCGACATGTTTGTGACGAAGTTCGTAAGTAAAACTTATCTTGTCCACCTATGGGAAAAAGTGGAGGCAATGAGGAGAAGAATTTTATTCGGCACCTTATGGTTTGATGCAAACGACCTCAACTAAGCATCAGGTTTTATTGAAGCCTTTTCACATATCAACAAGTTGTATTACTGAATCTACTAACTTTGCTCATAAAAGTTATTGTGGTTGGCGTCCTCCCTAAGTTTTCTTAATAATGTTGTTGTAGCTGGTAAAGATGTGAAAAGCATGCAAAAATATATGTATAAATGAGCTGTACATCAAGTCAGACTTATAGTAAGTTAAAAATTTTAAGAAAAAAAAATTAGTGGATACGTAAAGTTTCCTTGGTGATTCACACAAATGCTCTTTCTACGTTTTTTTGCGCTTCTGCATTTTTGTATCACGTATATTATCTTCAAATTACACTTTTATCAAATTATCAATTACCTATGTTATCTTCAAAATATTATCAAATTATCAAATCATTTATCAATTATCTTCAAATTACTTCAAATTATCAAATATTATCTACAAATCACAAAAACGCCTATATCTTCAAATTACTTCAAATTACAAAAAATGCCAATACGACATTTGATGTCTTTGCGAAAAATCTCATGTAAAAATGTCGAAGTTTTGTTTTGGTGCCATTTTGCACAATCTACAAAAACATATTTGTGTTTGAAGTATAAGGTTTGGCAGATAAAATATGTGCTGCTGAGGAAACTTAAGTTTCAATAACTTCACATAAATGTTTGACGAAGTAAGGCCTAATTAGACGGGATATCGCTATATTTTTGAGTAGCTATGAATTCGTCTGTAAATTTATTTGCCTTAATGCGTTATGTGAACTTTCCGATTTTACAAATGCCAAGCGTTGATTCTGGCATAGCACGTCTAAGCTAAATATGGGTTCCACTTGTGTGCACTAATTTCTTATCTGAAAAGCAATTAGATTCATCACTTATGGTTTCGCTGCAAATGAATTTGCTGATTATCGAGAACACTACATTGGTGATTATGGTGTATGAGCATTGTAGAGCGAACTCACTGAAGAATTGAAAAGGTGCTGTAGTGAGGACATTTCCATGCATCGATTAATGGATGGACGATTGCGATCTATACGATTGGCCTCTTTAATTTTGCGAAAGAGTGTGTTGTCGTTCGCTGGTCTGTCTATTTGCTTCATAAAAAGATGCATTGTTGAGAAAATGCGAATATGTAAGCTATTCGTTGTATTTCTTCATTTTGTTGCTCATATACACTTTTAAAGAGGCAAGTTTCGCATCTATTGCGCCCTTAGTTTGCGAAACGTTAACCGAACATCGATCGGAATTTGGCAAAACGAGTTTCCATTGTGCTGTTCGTAAAAATGTGGTGTTTCTAAAGTAGCGTCTTCGCCTACCACGCTCAATGATCGACCCATTCTATAGACTTTTTGATTGCCGATTTTGTCGTTCCGATTGTACCACCTTCTAAACCATTCCAATCCGTCTGTGCCTATTTCATCGTCACTAAACCGGCTACAGTAAAAACCCGTATTCGTATGCGGTGGAGTGATTGTGCATCTCTTAACGGCTGTGGATGACAAAATATTTGGAAGTGCCTTAGAGAGTGTAGCAGTGATTATTCATTATCTACTGCGACTATCGAAATCGACTGTACTTTGCGATTACATCATTGACTCATTTTTCGCGAAGTTTTCGTTACTAACAATATTTCTTCTTTTCGTTTGGCGTAGATTATTTCGCCAAACGTTCAAATTTTCAATCGGCTTCCTGACGATATGGATAATGTTCCTCATCAGTCACCGAGTACGTTTTGCATCTTTTTTTTTCGCATCTACAGTTACTCTCTCATTTTTTCCAGTAAATCCTTTTGCAGCTGCCGATGAACAAAAGACGGTAGACCACTGTCGAATTTTGGAGAAAGTCCGAAAAAGTAGATTTAAGAAGTAGAAAACTGGGTACTTTTAAATAGCCACGTGCTGCTTTACGGTCAAACACTGTTCGTAAAGTTTCAGTGAGCATCTATCTCATTATCTGTACGTAACTTCGCCGATAACAATCCTTCTGGTACAATGTCATCGTATAGCTGCATTTTTATGTTTAAACACAGTCGCTCTATTTACATAATTTAAGCATATTTGTTAGGTTTAAATTGTTTAACTATATGCGGAAATGGTCTCATGATTTTGATGACCGTTTAGGCATCATCAGTGTGCACGCTCATAACGTTGGACGATCGTTTTTCGTTAACAAATTGGAGTTTTCTTCTTTCTTTGAATTTTGGCTCAATGAAGTACTCGAAAACAAGCGTCTTTTCTCACTGTGAAAATCTTAGTGAAAGATTAACGTTAGTGCCTAAGCAGAATTTCTTTCGGAAATAAGAGATTAGAATTTATCATTGCCAGTCAAAGCGTTTTTCACTGATAGTCACATCAAAGTTGTTTTCAATAGAAAAATTACCAAACGAAGACTTTGAAATGCACGCAAGAGAACGATCGATTCTGCTGAGCATTTGATTTCGATCTGCTAGCCAATTAGCCTTATAGGCGCTCTTTTCGATAATTTTCTTCATTTTGATCCACAATCCACACTGTTTGGTTGCTTGTTATTTTGTTTAAATGCATGAATGATTTCGTCAAACGCGAAAAATTTTTGCACGTGAACATTTGACTGTTTCTATCCGAACGGATGCCCATTTTCAGGGCTTCATATCCGTAGACTCAACTTTATTGTTTCATATTTGTAGGCGGCAAGATGGATCTACTACGAACACTGGAAGATCCAGCTCTACGTCTCGTTCACAAGGCTGCCAGTCAATTGGTAGTGTTTTATATTCTTAACAGATCATGTATACAATAACCATTGTTCTCTTTTATGCTCAATTTTGACCATTTAGAGTTCAGAGA
Organism: Toxocara canis; assembly: GCA_000803305.1. Taxonomy (NCBI): domain Eukaryota; kingdom Metazoa; phylum Nematoda; class Chromadorea; order Rhabditida; family Toxocaridae; genus Toxocara; species Toxocara canis. Next base: position 33,337 of record JPKZ01002274.1, read on the forward strand.
CCGATGAGGAGCCGTTGGTCGAAGAGGGACGTTCTCAACGTAGACGATATAAAGCTTACACCGTTATGCAGAAATCTGGTTTCCAACATACCGAGTTAGTTGTTTTTTTGTGTTTCGTGATTGATGTAGAGGTGCTCCTTAAAAATAGAAAGTAACCGGTCAGTGGTAGTTGTGAGTGTCCCAAACGAGGGAAATATTTGCCAATTTTATAATTCTAAGGAAAGTTTCCCAATCCTCAAAATCCTACTTACCCATGAAAAGTATTCGTATGCTGACTCATAACTACCCATTCTCACCACCGTTTGCAATCTTTCGAGGTTAATGTGACTTCAAAGATAAAAGGGCGCAAATCTTTGCCGGGAAATCTCGTTGAAACTATAAAATTACAATTACACTTTTGTTCGACTTTGTGCAAAAGTTGTTGTGCAGTGATTAAGCTTTATGCAACGATACTGACTTCCGCCTCTTAGGTAACATCAAACTTGTGAAGTCTCTAGGCATGGCGAGGTGATTTTCATGCAGATTTCCATTTTCGAGCATTCCTGTGGCTGTTCTTAATATACATTTTTTTTGCATGAAAATCAACATTGAATTCATAATTTAGGTAGGTTTTGAACGCTGCAAAAACTGTGAATAAAATGTCGGAGTGAAACAACTAGGTGCAACAAAGCGTTTACTAAAGTTGCGCACAAAATGTACACGGAATAAATTAATGTTGAACGAATGGTGCTGACATAATCGGCAAATTACATTGAGAAGAGAGAGGAAGTCAGTATAACCGAAAAAGACAGCTTTCAAAGTGAATTATTAAAACAGAATATGGCAAAATTGATTGGAAGTCTTTAGAAGGTATGCGACTTTTATGTAGCGATGTGGTTACAGTTGGCTCGTTTCATTGTATGTTCGTACTGTTTGTGTGGCAAATTACGCTGAGAATCTTCGAGTTCATATATAAAATATGGTGCCATTTCTTCAGAATTTCGAGTCTTCGTCCCCTTTGCCGACTTTTTCAGTGACGCGTACTCCAGGACTTTTCCTTATGTTACGCATCGGTAAAACGTCATATGCAAGCATATCTGTTCTTCGTTCATTATCCTCGACCTTTTTTTCACTCCTCTTTCCACACTATTCGTACCATCAGATATGCTTGCATATGACGTTTTACCGATGCGTATCGAAGAAAAAAAACGAACCTAACTAGCTGTACACTCATTTTTGTCAACTAAACAGAAAACCGTCAAAAGTTTTGCATTTTTTCCACTTATACGTAAAGGTCTGATTTTTTTCTGAAATTTTTGAACAGTTTTATAATCTACACGTTTTTTTGACCGTTGTCACACGTTTACTTTGCTTTAGCCCTACAAAATAATCGCTTTTCGTTTATTCGATTTCGTCATTATCGGTTTTTAGAAATGGAGAGTTCACGGTTGCTTAAAAGAGAAGTGTTATTGCAGATACGTATCGATAATGGTGAATCTATGTCGTGTTGAAATCGTTATCTCGCTTGGTTTCCTCGTCCACGGAATCAGTTGTCCGGGATATGCGCAAGAAACCGAATATCAGAGTGCATGCCATATGAACGTCGTAGCCGCTGTTGTGGGCACATTTACTGGCGCTGTCGGTCTAGGTGTTGTGCACAGGTTGGCAACTTCTTGTCAAAAAATACTCTCCTACCGATAACGTTGAAAGTGAACTTCCCGGAGTAAATGTAAGGGCTAATAAATTTTATCATATCTGTTATACTATCGCTTATCTAAAAATGAGTTTTATCCGTTTTTTACTTCCATTGTTTTATGGAGTTCTGTACGAAATTCATTCAATTGCTCAACAGCAAAAAGTTTATATCTAAGAGCAGCTAGCTGCACAGTAACGAATTCCATTTATTCAGCGTTTCAACACTTTATAGTGTTATCAGCCAAATGCAGGATTTGCCATGAAAGGGTTTAGCTATCATTCATTTGGTTCGTTAGCAACACCAGTAATGAATAAACATTTATGATGGGATCATCATCGTGCACCCTGACATAGAAAGATCTTTTTATCAGTTAACGAGTGCTTTGCATTATAGAAAAAGTTCGATCAGAATGTGTGGAATGAAGTCGGCTAGCGGATTATCGGTTTTTGCTTTGACGAATTGCCTAATGGATCGTATATCCATGAACTATATACAGAATGCCACAAATTATCTCGTTATCAGTTTCGTAACTCACTGAGATTTGGAGTGGTGGTTAAAGTCAGAACGGCAAAATGATCGGTCTCTAATTTTGCAGGTATCGTTGGAGGATGATGCTGGTGATGTGGTTGGTGCTTAGCATCATATCTGCAGTTGGCAATTTATTGTCTGTGATTACGGCCGGTATCTGGCTTGACCATCTAAGCAAGATGAAAACGCGTACAGGTATCGTTAACGGTCTCTCAGGAATGATGCTACTCGCATCGGTGGCCGTTGGTAAGCTTCCATCATCTTTGCTTGTGGAATAAGCATTCCTGTTTGAGCAAAACGTAACTGTAACAACAAGAACATTCCTTTGATCTTTTCTGTGCATGTTTGCAAATTTCCATGCATAAAAGGCAAAGAAATGCTTTCGTTGTTTACAGTTATGTTTTGATCAATGAACAGACCGGCCTGGTCGAATGAGTAAACCAGCATTCGGAAATTTGAGGGAAAAAAATGATTTTCTTTTTTGAGTACTGGCTTCCATCGAAGTGATCACTTGGCCGTGTCTTGAATACCACTTTAATTACAACTAAAAGGAAGGCCTATCTGATTACTGAAAGGCAGGCTTCATCATGAAACTTATATTTGCCTATAAAGTCCCCGTTAAACGCGTTTCTAGAATACGCCTTTCAAAGTAATGTAAGAAAACTGCGAGCGCTAAGATTTGGTAAGATGGCAATTAGAAGAAAACGGTGAGCAGTAAGATGCAGCTAGTTCTCTATACTAAATGCGCTTAAAGTTCAGCGCGGTAACCTATGAAGCTTGAGTAGTGAAATCTGGAAATATTATGCACAGCTTTGAACGTTTCCTTACGAGACGCCTTGTTTAATCAACAGTGCATATTGCCAAAAATAGAAACGGTAGAATTTTACGTGTTCAGAAGGATCTCGCTAGCGTTTGGTAAGCAAGTACCAAAGTAAGTTTTCATCTAAGAATTTGCACGGCTCTTTGGATCATTTAAGAAAAATTCGTTTTAAAATTTCTCTGCACTGATAAACTTAGCAATGGATGGCTTTTCAATGAGGCATCCCTACCATCTCCTCTACACTTCGCCGTTTGTTGCAAGAGATACCAATTGTTATTAAGGCTAATCTAGTGACATTCACAATATCGTTAGGCTTGTGAGCTATGATATTTCGTTTCATAGCTCTTTAGCCATTTAGTCATTTGCTTTCATGCGCTGTCTGTACTTTCTAGCATCAGTTGCGATAGACGTTTCCATAATGTGGAACCGATTCAGATTCTATTGCTAATTTATGGTACACTCAACGCATTCGACTTGACCTTCTTGCAGGTGTTTGTTATATCCTAACATCGGTGTTAGTATGCCATTTTTGGGTTTCCAACTCACCCAAATATCAGGCAGTGGGGAAAATTTCGGTAAGTTACCTTGTTCGATCAATTTATTTCATCTTAGGTTTTTTTGCTTTTCGTTAAGTGTGCGCATTTCTTTATATGTTTATATAGTAGTTTTATATCATAAAAATGAGCGGTGGCCCTTCAAAACACGAGCAACAATCAAACGAACTAAACGAACGACAACGCAGGAACATAGAAGCTTGAAAAAAAAGGGTGAAAAAATGATCCGTTTCCACTATTGTTACGACTAACTGAGCTGTGTGCCTCGAAGCAAGGATAGTGTGGCGACTAGGCTCAATCGTCAAACTTTATTTTGTGCTATTACCATTAAGAAAGTCCCATTTGAAAACTCTGCATAATTTGTCTCATTGATGAAAATAGGGAGGGGGGTGGGGGTATGAGGGTCGTTAAGCGCCACACGATTTCCTTGAGGATAGCAAATGACAGCAATTGTCGAATGTTGCCGTGCTTCACTATCGTCGACGTGGTGACCAGTGCAGACTACATAACATGGCGCAAACAAAATTGCGTTTGGCCATTCTAAGTCAGCGTTGAAGGGGAACAGTTTTGCGAAATGCGAGCACCTCAGTGGACTCTATAGCGTATACTTGTATTCATCGTATCGGCCAATGTGTTAACGGAAATGATATGATTCGAAATAGATAAGTTCTCATTATTTTCAATCCGAATAGTTCTTTGCTTCCCACGTTTTTGACCTTTCAAACGGCATATTGTCTTATAAAATCGAAGTGGTCACCATTCGTTATGAGACTATGCTACCACTGAGTGTACTATCAGTTGAGCTATTTATTTTATGGTGACGTTCACTGGTGATAGTTCTCCAGTTCTATACCTGGATACATTAAATTCAAAAAGTTCCTAACTCACTTACGATTACTGTAAAGCATCATAGGCATGAATTGAATTGGATTGAATTGAGGTGTTTGTGTTTCTGCTGCAAGTATAACAAAGCTTTATCCGTATTTTTAATACTCATTGAGAACTGTACGGATGAGTGAGGGAACAATATCGCATAGAACGCAAGAGAGAAACAAAGCAAAATCAAACGTCAGAGCGATGAGAGAACCTCCAAGCTAAAAGATGAGGAAGTCATTGAACGCGATTGAAAAAAGTTGTAGCGCGATGCAATAAACCTTTGCCACACATTAGTGTTTGATTTTTCACTTATATAATATTCGGTTTGTGTTTCATCATGAGTGGTTTCTTGGATTAGGTTGCTGCTGCGTCCTTCCACTACTTTGACAAGAGGACGTGCTGTCAGGCAACTTTTCTATTTCGGCCCATTTGAACCAATGACAGAATGATCTGTTATGATCGAATTTGCGTAGATTGTAAATCATTCGAACAGCATTGTTGATTATCTTCTACATGAAGTTCAACTGTTTCTCAGCCGCGGTCCTTTTTATCTTAAAGAAAAGTGTGATTGTCGGTATCAGAAAGCACTTAACTAAGAGGAGGGAAATGTCAGGTTGTAAATATGGGTGTGAGATTCTGAGCTTGAAAATGCAGAGTAGAACCAGTTTTTCGAAATGATCCCCTGGAAGACATATTTTTGTTGTAGGGCACTCCCTCACTTCTAACGCCATTTAGAATTTCAACTTCCACATTCTCGCTCATCATGAGCCGATCGTGATGAATTCTGACAAGCTGCTGCATTTTACTAAATTTGGACACTTGACGTTCGTAGAGGAACGCTTTTGAACAGTTGCTTCAGTGCAGATCTGGGGTTGAGTTCGCTGATAAGTTTTTGTGAAATCAATTGCTGGTTAACACGTCCGTAGGCTTTTGCGTTATCTAATTGTGTACCAGAAAAGCAGTTTTTTGATCGTCTAAAGCAAAGTAAATGAAATCGTTGATCTCGAAGTGACCTGTGATCACTGAATGACTACGACGAAAGCTATGCTCAAAGTCAGATAGCTTGTCAATGATGACAGGGTATAGCTGGTTTTGTGTTGTCCTCTTCTCTTTACTACAATAGAAGCGACTAAGTTATATGCTTGTAGCAGTTCTTTAGAGGAAATTTCTTTCATTGCCTTTGCACCATCATAGCGGATTTTTTTTGTAAAATTCTCTCCAGTTCATACGTTCTAATTCTCAGTTGAAATCATCGAAATTAAAGTTATAGTGATCTCGACATATTAACACCTTTCCGTATTCGTTGACATCAATACGATCGCCAAGTTCGAAGCATATAGCGAGATGATCACTAAAGAATAGAAATCGCAAAATACTACTGATGATGTTGGTATGAGAAAACGAAATACAGACGTCTAGTCTAATGTTCGCTATAGTCGCGTAGGTTGACTTTGATAGCCATGCAAATTTCGCGGAGATAGAATTTGTTTTCGACCGGCCGTTCTGATCACCACCACTGATACTTTGGATAAGGAATGGTATAATAGCAGAGGAGCACTCAATAAACAGAACCAGGTCCCAGTGTTCCTTTGGTTCCGAAATTTTTGCTCTAGGAGATTCTAAAATACAACTATCGCAAATGGTTCAGTTTTCATGGCTATTTGTTTATAAATGGAGCCGAATGCTATAACGTCATAACTAAGCCTTCTGAATAAAACGTTTTCGAGTACTCATACAGCCAGCCAGTCCGCCTCCATAGCAGCATGTGATGCTATCTGTCTTTCTATACGTGTTAATCATATCGTAGCCTTCTATGTTGAATAGATGCAAAGGTTTATTCGCATGAAACCGGCATATGGATATTTTAAAGTGAACCGGTTTCTTGAATAGTATGAATTTTTTCGGTTTAATGGCTTTTTTAAGACATATGGACCTCAGATTCATATAATAAATCAATATCGCGCAACATGCTTCCTTCGCAGCGCCCCAATGGTTTGTCGTCTTTCTGATCAGACATGAGGTACATTTGGTTGTTCGTTCTGGAGCCTAATGCACATTGAGTGGGAGTGTTTGAGTCGCTGAAAGGATCGTACTTGTCCTCATGGGCACCATTCCTGTCGCTGGGGTTGTAGGGTCAGTCTTTGTTGCTGTTGCCGACTTCCATGTTGAAGGCGCTTTTTGTCTAATGACATGGTAGTGGTCATGAACGTAATACACGTCCAAATTTTCGCTTTCGCTACGTTTATAGCACTCTCTCCGAGCAGTGTATTGTCGGGCTCAAACTGGTGCGATATATGGTAAGAGCGGATGTGGCTGTCATGAGGGAGGACTTGTGAGAATTCTGTTGCCTCAATACTTACACGCTTAATTCTTGTAAAATTTTGGAACGCAAAATGGTTGGTTGCATTGGATGGTCACGGCTCGTATCACAAAGAAAGACCGTCATAAAACTAATCGACATGGCATTTAATTAAGCTTGAGCGCCTGGGCGTATTCTAGGTCTTCTTCAGTTGTCTTTATTCAATGGTGCAAATATATGCATTCTAATCACTGAACAGCTGGCGAAGCTTCCACTGAAACAAACTTTTAAAAGCTTCTTTTTTTTTACGCTAAGCGCATACAACGATGATTCCATTTGTGCCAGCTGATAAGCCCCAAAATATGTCGATTTTTTTTTGTTTTCGATTTCAGCCACGATGTTTTGGGCTCTTTCAGAAACGACCGAGATCAGTACGTCGTCGTGCATCGCGTCCAAGCAGTGGCACAGAATGGAAATCGAAGAGCGACAAACATTCTCGCGGCTATAATGTCGTTTGATTTCTGATCTCAGTATGCCATATACTTTGCTGAAGTGGAAATTTGCCGTGGTCAATTCATTTCCATCGAAATTGTGGATGAGTTTTGCAGACGAAAAATAGAACTTGGACATGGTCGCTAATTGATTTCTGGTGAACAACGCGGTGTTGTGAAAGAAAAGATGGGAGGGAATGATGAAAACAGAAAGGGGGATGAAAGCTGAAGCCAAAAGCCAACTGTATTCTTCTGACGTCTCATGCAATGGATCATGAGACGGTTTTTATGATGGGGTAAATCGGAAGAATCGTCCCTCGCTTCTTTTGCATCACCAATGAAGATGACCACAACGCAAGTACAGTCTTACTGAAGTATATAATGTAATGAGAAATGCCAACTGAAACGACTGCAACAATACTTTAGGGTCTGAATTTTTCGCTAAGAGAAATTGGTGTTGTACATTCCGATGAATAAAATAAAATCTATTATACTTATCCAGTTTACAGGTCTAGAAACCTCGGGAACCATTTTCTCTCGCCTCTCCTCTCTCCCAACTTGGAGATCTGCACACGGAACAACAAACATCTCATGATCGTCAAACGGATAAAATCAGCTAAAATGAATATTGGTTTTGGTTACTTCGTTGTTTTCCTACTCCCCTTCCCTTCCTCTCCCCACTACCCCTCTTGCTAATAAGAAACGTAATGGCCAAAATTTTGTGTCGTCAACGTCAACCTGGGATCAACATGACAATTTCCGGCTCAAAAGTCGAAAGCGCCCCCATTCTACAGTATTCTGCCGAAATCACATTCCGTGGTAATATGCAGTAAGCTGAGACGTATTTACGATCACAATGAAGTGAAACTGCTACGGTCGACAATGTTCGTATGCCAGTTACCGTATATATTCTCTTCAAAACAAAGAAAAAACGCGACATATCAAGAGAAGATCACCTCTTCCATTACGCTTAGCAATACAATAGTAAACGACAGTTAGCCATCGAAGATAAGGCCCAACCTTCAAAGATCAGAAGCCATAAACTCCATGATTCATCGACTTAATTCACGTTGGAAACAAACACAAACAGCAAACTATTTTTTAAAAATAAGTACAGGATAATAAGAATAAGCGAACACTTCAAAGATGAAAGTGTCCTCAGCGAGAGTGATAGTTGGTGGAAACATTCGATGACACAAGTGGCGGGATTCATTTTCAGGATTATATGGTGTTTCATTGCAAAAATTAGCAAATTTCACGTGGGAATGCCCCTCCGCCCAGTTCGCCTCCGTTCACCAAACAGTGGTGTCCGCTGACCACTGACAACTCCATTTGTAAGATATGATGTATTCTCAAATACAAAGCCATCCTTCGATAGCACGCGTAAAACGGCACAGATATTTAACACATCATCGATTCCACTATGAAGTCGACCCTGCAACGTCTTCATATATTTCCTAAAGGATGGCAAAGCACGTAACGCCCTTCGACAACAGGCTGCAATAATTTAATTCACCTTGTCCAGTGACGTTACTCTGGAGAAGAAATTGAACGCAATTCGTCCTACAAAATGAAACTCCCTTCAATAGAGCGCTTTTAGAACTAAATGGCCGCGTTTTGGTTTTTCGGAGTGCAGAACAGAAAACATCAAGCTTGGATCTTAGTAGCGAAAATAGATCCATCCACTTTAAGTCTGACCAGGAAGAAATCTTCTAATGGTTTAGCTAAATTTTGTATTTGGCAAGAAGAAGTACTAGTGGGATTCATCAATAACAACGCGGCTTTCCTTATTACCTTCATAACTGGGGACTTCCCTAGGGATATTTGGACCAATAACCCCGTTCTCTTCGCAAACGGGAACACGATTGGGAGAAAGATGAGGGTTGGATGGAAGGAAGAGTGGAGGAGGGTGCTAAAGTCCGCCTTCATTTTGTGTCGTCGGAGGGAGAGGTGGACTGGTTCTCGTTTCTTAGCTCCCCCCTCTCCTACCCCCCCC
>JPKZ01002274.1:53016-71193 GCA_000803305.1 Toxocara canis
ACGTCCTGTTCATATTATGGACCATTCTCATCCAAACCGGATAAAACCGTTCAAGTTGATAGGTTATATTCCCTCCTTATCTCTTAGTATGCATTACCGGTAATATTTTAGATCAAGGCTACTAACCCAGCACCCCCCCCCCTCTTCCCTTGAGGCTTTAGGCACTGGAAAAACCGATTTCGTTCGTAAGTCCGATGCCTCCCTCCCTCCTTCCTCCTTTGAAAATTTTTAATCAGAATTCTGAACATAATAAATGGGTAAACCTACAATCCTCAGATTCTCTTTGCAGGGTTACGGCACACAGTTACACCGAACAAGGTGTAAACCCAAAGTGCGTTTCTAGTGGTCCACCCAAAGTCTCATTTCTCGAGACGCTATTACACTCTGGGTTGTACCACAACGGCTCTCCCTAAAGAGGTCGATTACAAAGAACGGAGAGTGAGAGAAGTGAAATGATCGGAGGAATGTGAAAATACGCAACAAAACGGCTATGTGCTTTAGGCGTCTACTTTAGTAACGGTCGATTTCGCAGACAGCACCGATGATATAGAGAAACTGCTCGCATCGGGTAGGTGAGTGGCGTGCGCGTACGAAGAGCGCAGCACCAATAAGCTCGACAACGATTCGGGTGGAAGACCGACATTACTTTGGCTCCGATGCTGACAGCATGCGGCCGGAATCGACAATAAGTAACGTGCCAAATGCGCCAGATTTGGGAACTGCGTTTGGCCCAACGTTGACCAGAACTGTAGAACGTCCCTATAAAAGAATTTGTCCGAAATTTCAACAACCCTTTTACGAAAGCAGCACTACAAAAATAATTACTTTGTCGTACCAACAAAAACAATAGAATGGAGCACCAGATGAGTACGAAAATCCAAGAAAAATATGCCTTTACCTTGGATAACCGCTTACGTCTATAATTGACGCACGGTCTCAAAATAGATGCTCCAGCACATTTGAAACGATACTTTCATGATTTTAGCTGAGATCGGGTGAATGTGCATGTTTCGTATGCGGATGACAATGACGAATCAGAGAGCGCAATCCCATTCTCTCCACATGTCACGACGAGTAACAGCTAGGAAACAAGCAATGGTATAATCCTAACTCAATGCATTCTCTCTCACATTTAGCTAATTAGATGAAGTGTCTATTGAAGGGTTGGAAGGGTTCTTTTCATCGGGTGACAAAACAATTAAAGATATAGGCGAAGGAAAAAAAAACGCCTATTCAAAGCAGCGCGCTATACAACGTTATGTTGCCAAGGATCGCGTCTTGTGATGGAAAACAATTTCAAGAATTTATCGCTGGTTCTGCTCCACTTCACAGTGAGCAAAAATCGCTATATTACTCTTCTCCCTTCCCCAGTATATCCATAACAAGATGTAGAGATGTCTTTTTGAGTTCTCATTTCTCGAGACGCTATTACACTCTGGGTTGTACCACAACGGCTCTCCCTAAAGAGGTCGATTACAAAGAACGGAGAGTGAGAGAAGTGAAATGATCGGAGGAATGTGAAAATACGCAACAAAACGGCTATGTGCTTTAGGCGTCTACTTTAGTAACGGTCGATTTCGCAGACAGCACCGATGATATAGAGAAACTGCTCGCATCGGGTAGGTGAGTGGCGTGCGCGTACGAAGAGCGCAGCACCAATAAGCTCGACAACGATTCGGGTGGAAGACCGACATTACTTTGGCTCCGATGCTGACAGCATGCGGCCGGAATCGACAATAAGTAACGTGCCAAATGCGCCAGATTTGGGAACTGCGTTTGGCCCAACGTTGACCAGAACTGTAGAACGTCCCTATAAAAGAATTTGTCCGAAATTTCAACAACCCTTTTACGAAAGCAGCACTACAAAAATAATTACTTTGTCGTACCAACAAAAACAATAGAATGGAGCACCAGATGAGTACGAAAATCCAAGAAAAATATGCCTTTACCTTGGATAACCGCTTACGTCTATAATTGACGCACGGTCTCAAAATAGATGCTCCAGCACATTTGAAACGATACTTTCATGATTTTAGCTGAGATCGGGTGAATGTGCATGTTTCGTATGCGGATGACAATGACGAATCAGAGAGCGCAATCCCATTCTCTCCACATGTCACGACGAGTAACAGCTAGGAAACAAGCAATGGTATAATCCTAACTCAATGCATTCTCTCTCACATTTAGCTAATTAGATGAAGTGTCTATTGAAGGGTTGGAAGGGTTCTTTTCATCGGGTGACAAAACAATTAAAGATATAGGCGAAGGAAAAAAAAACGCCTATTCAAAGCAGCGCGCTATACAACGTTATGTTGCCAAGGATCGCGTCTTGTGATGGAAAACAATTTCAAGAATTTATCGCTGGTTCTGCTCCACTTCACAGTGAGCAAAAATCGCTATATTACTCTTCTCCCTTCCCCAGTATATCCATAACAAGATGTAGAGATGTCTTTTTGAGTGTTACCATCGAATGACAAACATATGAAAGTTACCATATGTATACAATAAGAAAAACGCGGAATAGTGATTACCTATAGGATCGTGATTCTTAAATAAAAATTTAAAAACAACTTACTTAGTCTGAATGGCAGGAAACTGTGAACGAAGATAGCATTCGAGTTCATCGTCTATCATGGCACGATCTTCCAAAGACGATAAAAACGAAATTCGTTTTCGTGGTGGTTCACCTTCCATTGTTTCTGAATTCAATTAAATAACAATTTAATCTTTAAGGTTTCCTCCACCCCCACCCCCCAATAAATATGAAACATCTTCAGCGTACTAAATAAATTCAATGAGAGATTAACAAATGAATGGCCAGCAATAGCACATTACATAGAGACGTCTGCACTATTGTGACTAATGCACAACCAGCCACCGCAGATCATCGACTTCCTAGTATCTCTTTCATTCACTTCCAAAAATACAACGCTGGTGAACCTGTATTGCATAAAACGCTTTCATTCTTCACAACATTCATTCATTTATATGTCGGCACCAAGCAAGGAGGTTACTATGCAAAATATTTAAAGTAAAGAATTATTTCCCATTCTTGTAGCATCCGCATCTTCATTTCACTATGTTATTATCACTCAGAAGCAGTAAAAAAAAAGAGACATAGGAATATTATCTTCACAGTAAATGGGATAACTCATAAAATCAATGTATGTCCCCATAAACTGTAACGTGACATCGTCACTCGCCTTATCGTAAATACTGCAGCTCATTTTCTCACCTCATTCAAATAAAATATCCTTTTTCTCATAGGTGTAAGTCAGCATCCTTCCTCACCACCCATTTCTATCTCTCTCTCCTTCTCGAACTCAGACATATCAATTTTAGCAGGCACCCTTTGATCGGAGCTCCTCCCTCCTCTCTAGCGAGCTAAAATGCTACAGACTTTGTGGCACGAATTCATACATTAACATTATTTCGCTAACGGCCAGACCAAAAGCTATAAATCATCAAAATAAATTTGCAAAAAAGAACATGAGTTCGCTCCCACCTGACAAGAAACGAGAAGACTCTAACCTGAGCTCAACTGATCATCAGTTTTCACTGTTGCTGTCCTACTCTCCCATGGGCCAATCATTGAGCGTATCTTCGTATAAGTTTCCATTCTGAAAACTGCACAGTTTAACTGTTATGTACACATCTATTTTGGGCATGATGACGTGCTCGTTTTACTCAGTCTCCCTATTATGCTGTCTAATCGCCTCTGCGTGATTTCAAATAAGTAAATTCTTACTCACGTTTTCAGGTACTATGTTTATAATGTTTCTTTAACAATTAGATATCAATAACTCAAAAAAGACGGTTACAGTCGTTCGTAAGCAGAGAAGGATGAACGACAACACTAATGATAGAAACAGTAAAAAAATAGCTGGTTCTTCATTTGCATCTATCTATTCGATTTTTACTCATTTATGAAATGTGTGAAAAGCATAACGAAATTAGTTGCACAATCTGATTAATCTGAAAGCCCTACGCACCGTACTGCCTATAAGGGCGAACACTGCTACTTACTATATACTACATACAGACTTTCCTATACACACTATATCCACATATGAACTTTCTTATAAATATTATATTTTTTTTACTTATTAATTTACTTATAATTTTGTAAGTATTTACTTATAAACACTTATAAATATTATTAAAAAAAGAACTTTATAAATATTATACAAATTGCTAACACTGCCACTATGACAAGAAAGAAAAAATGAAATGAATGGATAAAGTAAATACTCGGAGCGTGGTCTAATGATGATACAAGAGGTGAAGTAACTTGCTATTCCCATTCGCAAAAATGTTAAGACGATGTAAAGAATTTCGCCAAAACTTTAGAGGAGTAAAATAAAGATGGGCACTGCTATATGAGGCGCCCTTCCAAAGTTTCGAAGATGCACACCCAAAGCGACGACCAGCAGCGTCTTTTGAAGCTGACTTCTATTCCGCCAGTCTCAACGTTCATGACAACAACATGGAAAACGAGGCTTACAACGAAATGTCGATTCCCGTGGTATGTTGCCTTCAGCTCCCCTCGAGGCGTTTACGCTATGCGGGAGAAACCCTACCAATTCGTCAACTCCGATGGACGCTAGCACTGTATGTCTTAAGGGGCTAACAGCCATTACATAGACGAAAGTGGTCACTCACGTTAGACTATACTACAGTCCTCATGTTCGAGAGTGCAAGACAACAAATTGAGAAGGCCTACCGGTGCACTGACATCAAAAGCACATTGCGCAGTACAAGTTTAAATGAACCAATGAATATTCGAAAACCAAATGAAGAAAGAATGTTTGGCAAAGCAGAGAACATTTTGGCTCGACAAGCGAAGAAAAAATGTTACTCTCGACTTGCACTGAGAACTAGCAACGGCTTGGCGATTCGTTCACGATATCACAAGTGTTATTGCTATTGGTCGTTTTCTCGGAACTTTCGTGGTCATTTTCTTGCAAATTTTTCTCGTTGTATATCCATTCCATTTTCTATTTCAACAGATATTCACATTCCGAGCTATACTGAATAAACCTTATAATTTGAACCATTGTGAATCGTACATGCCGAAATTCCGTCTCAGCTATGAACTTAAAAGCAAGCATCCACCATGTGCCTTTCCCTCTAAGGTATTTTTCAATCGCCATAAACCATCCAGAAACTGACAGAACATTGTCTCAAAATTCGTACTGTAGTCCCCTTCTATAGTGCCATAAACTATGATTGTTAAATTTTGCCGCATCAGTTTTTCTGATTCAGCAGTTGATTACGTGATAGACATTTATGTGTACATGATCATGCGCATATAAGAAGGGCGACGCATTATGTGTTTTCATTTGGCCGAGAAGAGCGAAAAAGATAGATCACAAACGCTCATTTGCCTTTGCAAGTCGGTACATATGACGGGAAGATGCTTCAGCCTTGGATTTAGCACAGTTGCCATTCGATGTTCGATACCAATAGTTGTATTCGTCACTGCACGAAGCTTCTCCTCGGTGGCCTTACGGACATTCCATAGCCATTTGGATGATGAGTCAGCGCTCGCTGACGATTCTTCATCTTCGCCAGAAAATTCATGGATCAGAGCGAACCATTCAGGCAGCACCTTAAAACACCACTAATTCAAAAGCTATATGGTCTCTTCCTTATCGGTCATATACTATGTGAATTGCCTTTGAACAGCCTACCGACAATGGATCAGGCGAAAGCGTGATTACAACTGACAACTTCGGACCACAATCACGGTTATGAGCTTTGCTCACGAGCCGATTAAAATTTTTCTGCCCTTTTCGTAAAAATGTTATGAAACTGCAATTTCGAGAAAAAAAGAAATGAAACGCATGCAGAGATCAACATTGAAGTGTTTCGGTCGACGATTACGAATGTGATGGCAGAAGGACTTGACGGATACGATAAATTTGAATTGAAAATAATAAGCAAGGAGATGAGTATGAACAACAGTCGCAAGCAGGGCAAGAAAAATTAGAGGAACAACGAGTGTGGAGAATTGTAATTTACCTCATCCCACTCCGACTCCTTAATACTCTTAACCGCTCGATAGCTGCTGATCGGCTGGTTTCCCGCATATCGAATCACCGCTTCCACTTGCATCGGTGTGTTGCTTTAGGAAACGCAACTTTCAAAACAACTGCCCAAAAAGTCACCCGGTCTTCGAGGAAGTAGTTTCATACATCGTTATCCACTCAGTTACGGCCCTTGCTCGCGCCTTTCATCAATGAAACGGCACACTTGATCGAACTACCGAACTGCCGAACTACCTGTACTTCACAAGTTGAACCCCGAAAAGCCTCAGCATCTCTTATTTGTTTTTATAGATGAAAATGGTCGACGGCATCTTCGTTCATAAGCATCTGAAGCCTTGAAAAGTAGAAGAGTCGTTGAATATGCTTCTCGTTTGTCCATTTCTTTAAGGAAAGTTCATAAAAGCGATGGAAGCAATAAGCTTGAAGAACAAACCATATGATAGTTGATGACGGCTTTCTGACTAAATATCGCTGCCATAACATGAAATGGCTCCAGATATTTGCGAATATCGTCCACGAACGACCAATCCACAGGTCGAACTAAAGCGATCAGATCTAAACGTTGATGCAATTATCGAACAGTTACGTCCGATGAGGAAAATGAAAGGTTTTCTGAAATACGGATTTGGTGTGGACAGAGTAGATGCAGTACGCAGCATTCCGAAGATTGCGAGAATGCTTCTCGATTCAAGGAAAATTTATGCAACGAAAGTAGTCGCCGAAAGTTGATACAATCAAAAAGTTTAAAATAATCTCTGCATTCACCCACAACCTTTCCGTCAGAAAAAGCACACATTCTTCAAAAGCACTAGAATTTCATAAGGAAAAATCAATGGTCAAATTACTTTTTCATTCTGTACGCAAACAACACCCTACCAATGTACAAACTGCACAAATAGACATATGACAACTGCATAGATACATAGGTATCACATTCAGTACACAAGTACCACCTTAATCAAGCACATACTCTTTCATCCAAACAAAGAAACATATACCACCAGTACAAATATATCTGTTTTGAAGCGGTTGCGAACTGAGAGAGTTAAAGAAACTTCTTTTTTCATTCTTGAAAGTCTCCAATGTTCTTCTTGCGGCTGTCTATTCAATCTGCTTGATACGATTAACATTGACAGCAGACTGCATAAAATTCGAAAATTATAAGCGAATCAAACTGATAAATTTTAATAACATGGAAAATAATATTTGAAGAACGCTTCGAAAGTTTGCTGCATTGTGCGGGAGCTTCAGATTTATCTTCTTCAACTGACGAAAGTCGGGAGCTTCTTTAGACCAACTGACGAAACCTTTGACCGATCAAAAAATCATTTGAGGGTAAGAGCAAAAATGAATTAACATACTAACCAGGATACTGTGCGACGGATGAATGTTGAACGCATTCACGGACGAATTTCAATAACTCGTACACATAGAAGAGGTAGTCAATGAGGCCTGCACGCTGCTCACCCAACGCTTCTGCCCAACGTTCCAAACCCATCTTCTCGAGGGTCGCTAAACGCATCAAACGGTTTAGAGCGTTAGCAAGATTGGGTGCACATATGAGGCTTGCTCTACAATTCGGTCTCTACGGTTTCAAGATCACATGGATATGCGTACCATTACAGCGTATGCAGTCAAATTACTGAAATTTCAAAGCGGCACCCTCTATGGGCGCAAAATACGCATGCAAAAATGATCGTAAGCATCACTTCTTCCTTCATTTTGTTCAATTCCCCAGCAGCATTTTGAATTCGCGCTTTCGTGGGTCGGTGCTGTAAAAGCCCGATGAGTCATTCAATCAGGGACAAATCATTTCTTTCTTCCCAAACCGAAAATTTCCATATAATATTAGGAAAAAAACCGACGATAAAATTTGAGTTGAATCTATTTGGTCGAGCGACGTAAACTAAGACGACGAAGAGAAAAGCAAAAGTTGAGTAAAACGAAACATACATGCAATTTTTTGACAAGAGGCGATCACATCAGCAACGTTGCGGTTCTCATCGATTGCATGTGTGAATATGCTGTGCACTATCTATAATCTAGTCAATATCAGCCTGAACATTACATGAGAATTTGGAGAATTTAGGGGACGCGCGAGATGCCAACTCTCGACATTTCATACGACGTAATGCCAACGAAGTTCGCCCGTGTCGCATTCCTCCCCTNCGAATTAGGTACTCAAACTAAAAACCATTTTTTGCAGAGTCTGAGAAAATGGAGACAAAAAATGGAATGGGACAAATCTGGAAATACCGTGAAATTAGAGAGGAACAAGCAGATAAAATGCAAACAAACTGTGAGAAATGATTAAAACAATTAAGAAATGGATGTTTTAAAAAGTTGAATGAAGATGTTAAAATATGGACGAACACTGTTAAGAGTAGCGCAGATACAAACAGACATTCTCGCCGGCTCAATGATCGGCAAAGGCTCTTCGCTTACGACAGTTACCCGCAACGCACCCGAAGCACAGTCCTTTAAAACTCGCTCTACTCCTGCCCTCAGTTGATCACGCATCTCCACGCTTAAATATGTTAAACGTGTTACACATTCTATTTGATCATATGGATAGACCAATCGAATGACATCATCAGATCTACTCGCTGTACAGGAACTCCCTATCTTCCCCTCCTCCCCCCTTCAACCCCGTCCCCCTCTCGCGCTCTTCCTCCAATCTCGCCGAAGTCCTACAATAAAGATGGAATCCTTCCAGCCAAAGCCAACTTTGCTCAAATGGCTACTGGCGTTTAGTCAGAAGTTCATCGGCCTTCGGCTACTACAAACGGCCCCCAAAACCCACTGTCGAAGGTTGAAAACTGAGAGGGACACAGGTGAGGTCAAGTGAGAGTGGGAATTTTGTTGGTAGCGCTTATTCCATACCAGCACAGTAGAAATAAAACAACCGGATACAACAACAATTCAAAAATAAAAATTTGATTAACTTCAAAATAAAACGGAATTCAAATTTTCATCTAAATGTTTAAACCATCACAAAATTCCAATTTCTATTTCAACGTAACGAATAAACGATGTAAGAGAGAAAAGAATGCTCTAATTTATACCTGATGATTCTTCGCTTCAGTCTCCAGTCAGAGCCAACGTAATTTGCCGAGATTACCGTCAGGCGATCGTCACCTGCCACACTCTCGACAGACAACGAAACACCCGTCGTTCGAGCCGTAAAAGCCACTTCCACTTTCAGCTCTGACAAGACGGTCTTGCTGCTGCTGCCGATCAACTGCAGAATTGCCACTTCGGATCATATACCATATTTTCCTGAACGTAAGACCCCTCGTCCCACATCCTCCTCCACTAAAAAGTTGGGAATATCGGGATTTTCGATCCGGGAAAAACAACAAAATTATGTTACAAATGGAGGTTATTCTCACCCTCACATAACTGATTATTTAATATAGACGTCACGATCGGTGTGGAACATACAGAATAAAGCCAAAGCGGCTACCGACCCTATCGTTTTCACAGAAAATTTTCGTCAAAAATCAATGATGATAAATAATAAAGTAAAGCCTTTCATTTTATAGTTACTTAAGTTAAAACTTCTACTTCTCAGAATCACAACAAAAGTCTCCCTACAGTCATCACCCACCGCAGATATCGTGGACGGACCTCGGCATAGGAAGTGGTTTTGCCTGCACGTCATCTGATAAAAACGGTGAGTGAGATACTATTGGTGTTTTAAGCATTACTTATACGCCTTTTAAGCCTTAATTTTACCGTAAAAAGAATTACGCCCTTAAATTACGAGTAAGGACCCTTGTGCGATCAAACATTTTCACGATTGATTGTGATCCAGTCGCAAATTACTATTATGAGAATCTTCTGTTATTGCAGGAAAGATAAGCTGTTCAAGACAGTTTGTCGAAACACGGCTGAAAACATGCAAGCGTCCTCAGGCTTCTTGCAGATTTTCATCGAAAACTTCTTAATAAATCTTCCTGGTGGATTACAGTGAGAAAAGCAGCCGACCGCACTTTTTAAAAGGTGAAAATTACGGTAGCGGCAAACAACCCCCTTTTCCTTCCGCCTCATTCTCTCCATGTTCGGTATCATTGGTTATACATCGTACTATATTCATGGACATTTTGCGCACCTTTACTCTTCTTTCTTTAATAACCTTTACTTCTTGGTCAACGTAATTAAAATAGATATTTATTCTTGGCGTAAGAGAGCTGTGAGTGTCGTCAGACGCACGCCCATGCACAGTTCAGACGTTAACGTCAACGACTGAGCGCTGAAATGTGACTCTCTTTTCAAATTTTCTCCCCTTCATACTTTGCTCATCTATCTTATTTCTATTCAAAATTATTCGGTCACTTCCGTGTTTAGTTTCGAAAATCAAAAAAAATAAAATAAAAAATTCATCTGCTGTCGCATTGATGTCAGGAACGTCGAGTCGTTTATTACCTGCTGCAATGTAGACGTATCAGGAATGAGTGTGGCAAGTGACTGACGATCGGCTAATCGACATCTTCGCCCTATTGAAATCGCTGTTTCGATTACCGCACGTAAGCCATCACCCTAAAATATATGTTAACAATCCAGTTCTTCTTTTACAACTATATCGTTGAATGATTAGTCGCCTTAACATGAAAATATTGTAACAAATAAAGCTGAGCCGACGATTTACCAACCCCTCTCATCCGTTCTTAAAAGAAAAAGTTGTTTGGCGTTCTCGGTTGAATTTAAAACAGCAATAAAAATTGAATAAAATTGACTTTCCGCAACTCACCTTCGCAACAGCGATGAAATTATGTGATAAACTAAAACGAAGAAAATATTACACAGAAATGCCTGCGAAGAAGAAAAAAATTTGATACGTTCATAAACAACATAATAATCCCCTTACAGAAGCTTCCCGACTGCTGAGGACGGTGCCATTGTATCTTTGCAGATCGCCCTGGCGGAAATATATTCCAGCAAAATAACTTGAAAAACGGAAATATACCAAAAATTGAAGTCCTACACTGTCAAAAGAAACTTTGGTTTAAAACGGCACGAAAATGCAAGTGAACTCGATTTATTTTTTTCGGATAAGACGACTTTTGTATCGGGCAGTGGACTAACAAACGCGCAAACGTTCAAGGTTACAAATAGTTGTGCTAAGAAAAAGCACAAAACCAAAACAGTAAGGATGTCGAATTCTACCTAAACTACGGGACAGATCAAAAAGTTGATTAACCTGAAAAACGACGGGAGGAAGAAGGTCGGTAGCGCAGCATCTAACAGCAGATGCACAGAACAGTCGTCTATCGAAATCGGAAAACGGTGGTGAAGACTCAAATGAGGACTGCGCTGTCAGACTTGTGTGTGACTGCGGTGGTGCCGGCGATTCCTATAATAAGCAATTATGAAGAATTCTACACATTTTTTTACAGCGAACACAGCAAAATGAATAAGTGAAAATTTAGGCATAAAACTGTCAACGCTTCTACTTTTTACTCAAGCTCACTCTGCTGAGATTTAAATGATGCGCGATCATGGCCTGCACTTTTCATACACAAAAATTAGGATGAAATGATTGCCAGGAGGCTGGCTCCAGAAGCGTTTTGTGATTCACCCATCATACTAGTCGGATTCAAAAGCCACTTATAACGGACGAAAAAATGGAACTATAACCGACCCAACGCTCGCGAAAATTTTTTTGCAAAGAACCACTTTACCACAACCCAGTTAATGAAGTATGTAAGCAAGCCGATCAACCTCAAAAATGCATAAAAATTGTTGCCCCTTTACAGAGACGTCACTCTCTCAGGAACGATGAATTGGCTGGAAGATCGGACGGAAGGAGAAAGGAAATGCAGATTACAGCTCCCGAAACTCACAGGTCCGGCTTCAGTGGTTCCCGATTTGAAATTACCGAACGGAGTGACAGGAAAGGAGACTAACATCCGCAAGTACCAAGTTTGCCAAACTGAAAAAACATTCGTACTTCTCGCGTTCTTCCGTACCGCGCCTTCGTGCAGCACAGTATTCATAGGATCTATACCGCATCAAAAACGCGGTGTAGCAGTGTTATCTACATCCTTATACCAATGGTATCACAGCTATACTCACTATGCTCGTATGCAAAAAAGGAGGCCAACTATAAATTGCATTAAGAGAAAATCTCGGAGAACATGCAATGCAATTAGGAATGGGCTACATGACGAAGATTAGTGTTGGATAAAATGATCACGCTGTTAATAACAGCTATTTTCACCGATAAAGCGCGTGCGGTCATTCGAAAAAATTAACCTCCTCCTCCCCCCATACCCCCAGAATAATTGTCACTTAGATTCACTAACGACAGTGATGATTATAATTCATAATTTTTGGGCATGAAACGAACGAAACTTTTGAGAAAAAATCGCCCATGATTCGTTTTTGCCCATTCATGGCGGCAACCTACTACAGCTAGTGACACCTGCCATATCTCAAGAAATGGAGAAGGCAAAATAACTTGCTGGCCAATCCAATAGCTCATTTTCATACAGAGACTATCTGACTGCCGAATCAAAAGTAAACTCCGACTGCTGAATACCTGCCTGCCGAAAATGTCGCCTACTCTACCCCGGCCGTGTTCATAGCAATCGCACTGCAACGAGAGATTTTCGATGAGGTGGTTATATCCTATAACCACCTCCTTTTCAGCCAAATCCAACTCTCTATGGATCAGTCCACTTATAGTTTACCAGTCCCTAGGACTAAAATTTATTAGACTAAAAAGGAACAACGAAATTTAAAAAACACAAACCCTCTGATAGCTGGAACCAGTTTCTGGAGATAATTGACCACTTGCTGAAACAGTCGTTTCGAACGATGGCTGCGATGGAAGGTCGGTATTCGTGTCGGTGGATGAGCTGCAAAAACTGTGATCATTAACAAAAAATCATTCAATTCGTTTGTAAACATTCAATAACTCGTACGGCGAACAATAAAAAGATGCCTGTTGAAAAACGATGACAAAAACACGCTTTATAAATTTTAATCAAAAAGCCGGTCGCACTATTACCTTGAGCGCTGGCAAAAATTTCGCGAAATACCCGAGCCCAGGATGTCACAAAGAGCGCAACAAAAAAAGAGCAGAACTCTCTAGATGGTACCATAAATAAGATGCAATTGCTTTTCAATTTGAACGGACCATGCATGATCAATCGAAGCTATTCAACGACTACGAGAACTGCGAATTTACCTTCATTTTGAAGGGCGATCAGCCGTAAACGATTCTAAGGCGAATATAACCGGCCCGAGAAGAGAACGGAATGAGTTCTGTTACCACATACAGAAACCATAACTCGCCAATATCCCTTCATTTCTCTCAACTAGCAGCATTTCAGTAGCTGCTACTCAGAAGCATCAACAAGTGACGACCGTGATAAATGCTGTTGGAAGGACGGGGAATGAGGGGAGAGCTATTGGCTTTTATGAATCTACAGAAACCATAACTCGCCAATATCCCTTCATTTCTCTCAACTAGCAGCATTTCAGTAGCTGCTACTCAGAAGCATCAACAAGTGACGACCGTGATAAATGCTGTTGGAAGGACGGGGAATGAGGGGAGAGCTATTGGCTTTTATGAATCTACAGAAACCATAACTCGCCAATATCCCTTCATTTCTCTCAACTAGCAGCATTTCAGTAGCTGCTACTCAGAAGCATCAACAAGTGACGACCGTGATAAATGCTGTTGGAAGGACGGGGAATGAGGGGAGAGCTATTGGCTTTTATGAATCTACAGAAACCATAACTCGCCAATATCCCTTCATTTCTCTCAACTAGCAGCATTTCAGTAGCTGCTACTCAGAAGCATCAACAAGTGACGACCGTGATAAATGCTGTTGGAAGGACGGGGAATGAGGGGAGAGCTATTGGCTTTTATGAATCAACGAAAACGATTCTTGCCGCAACTCAAGCGGAAGTCCTCTGCATTTCTCTGGAAAAAACGCAAATCGTTAGAAATAGTGTCGCTCGTTGATCTATCCCAATGACGGAATTCAAAACGTTCGAAACTTCCCAGCCTCCTCTGGAATGTATGGGGATTAACCAGTACACTTACTTTTATGAAAGCTACCTACCCTATACTGCTGTCTTTGTAGCTGGTACCGAGTGGGCATCGATGTCGAGTCATATTGCCAGTACCACCACCCGTATCCGTGTAGAGCACTTTGCACGCGTAACATGCAACGTACGGTAGACGAGCACCAGTCGTCGTATCAAGAACCTACAAATTTCGAAAACGTCGGAATAATACAGCAGTCAAAACAGTGATCAATAAAACTTTTCGCCAATATGTGGAGAAAGACTCAAGGATAGGAGGCTTGTGAAGATTCAAGGATCGCAGGCTTATGGGGATCAGCAAGTCGGCTTTTTCGTGTCATTGTTTCGCTTCGCAATGCATTTAATAAAAGAAAAGTCCATGATGACCGCTTGAACATAAACGCACCAGAAACCCACTTATGTTCTGACTGCAAGAGCACATTCCAAATTTTTTTCGTCGGTTTCAGCCCTCAGCATTCTCATCACATAAAAACCACATCTTACCGATCGTTTAAGTGCCTCAACTGTTAAATGCTTTAACTGTTTTTAAAAAAAGACAATTTCTAAACGCAATGTCAAACAGCGAACACTGCGCGAGATGTCCTAGTTGAGCTTGAATTCGAAGAAGAAAAAACAACTTACTTGTCCGAAGAGATTCCAAACCTCAGAACGGCCCTTCTTCTTGACGAGTTCGAAACGACCTAACTTCATTCGGATATCGTCTTGAATGACAGACTTTGGCGGCATAAGTTGACTGTTCAATGGTAATGTGACACCCGTATCTCGAGATCCTGCCGACGTGGACGATAATGATGAATCAGTTGAAATCTGAAGACAAAAACGATTCATGTCCCCTCATGTGTAACCCACTTTACTACCTGACGCGCAAACGCAGCGTCATCGATAACGCGCATAACAGCACATATCCCCTGCGTTACTATAGGATTTTCCGGAATTACTGATTCGCCCTCCCTCTTCTACTTAAAAAAAAACGCTGCTATTATTTTGTGCAGAATCACTATGTATTTGAAGCTATAAAATTAAACAGCAAATGTGTAGTTTCGAGTTATGCGCGAACATAAAATCTTCCTGGACTAGAAAGAGGCGAAAACTATGAATTTCATTACAGAAGATAAAAACTCATGAAGAATTACAAAAGGCATTATATAGTTGCGTTAGCGAACATTCTTTCTAATGGATGTCACCTGATTTCCATAGAACATCATACGACTATCAAGAAGTAATGTTGACTTCATTACCTCTTTCATATAACTACCAGCACACTGTCCAGAATCAAATCATTTTTATCTCAGAAATCGACTAAGCACCTATGAGAAACTGGAAATGTTGTAACTCTGTTTCCTAAGTGATGTATGGAATGGTCAAAAATTGGAACCGCACAAGAAATTAACAAAAATATTGAGCCGAACGGCCGAACATGTGTTGTGTGGAGTAAGAATATGAAAGTATTTATTTAAATGTACGTGAACAACAGGCTAAACAGTCGCTACGGAATGTGCCCACCCAGAGAGGATGAAAGGGCTAATAGAACAAAAGAAAACAAGCAAAAATGCGAAATGTTCGTAAATTTATTTCGATGAATTTCATAAGAGAATAACTGCTGCCAGAATTTCCAGTCCGCGGTAAAAGACTCGTACTTCTTGTGGATATCAGCAGACCTATTGTTGCAACGGTTATTGTTGAATTCACTTCTGCTTACGCTAGAGAGCGTTTGAACGACATTTATAAAGCGGACGGCATCAAAAATCTTGTGACCATCGAGCATCAACTTTATGAATGAAACCTCGTGCTCCTCCTCAGAAGTTCCTGCACCAATTCAGTGAAAATCTCTCGCCCTGTCAGTCTGACTTCCTTATCTTACACGGTCTTTGAGAGAGTCATTTGAGAGGCACTATAGGACTATTTTGCGAAGAAAAATCTATTTATCAGTGCCTAGTTCGGGTTACTGCGCGAAACTTGGAGTCATGGATAGTGATAATCAAAGACTTTCAACGCCGTTTATCACAAGAACCTACTACTAAAGCCGCTGAAATATGAGACGATTGCCCTCTTGTTGAAATCGATTAGAGAATTTATGTGCGATCGAACGTCCTAAGTAAGAATCGCAGAGAGACACCTATTCTGTATCGTACCCTATGCGCAGAGCTACTGTGGCATTGTATTGTCCTTCTTGTTTACAGCGCCGTATCTCAGGATTTTTCTGTACTCACATCTGTTCACCTTGTAGTAAATGATGCCTCAAACAATCCACAGAGTTGCACTAGGTCTTTTCCTATCAATAGCGTTCAAATTTATCTAACGTTAAATAATCCGTCTGTGGTTTTCAAACCATGCAAAAAGATCTGAACCCTTCGGAAAATGATCCGAGTTATAGAAACTTAACGGTTGCTCTGATGAATGGCACTGTTCTGTGCGTAAACTACCAATACGAGTGCTTTCTCTAAATGGGTGGTGTAACATCGCTCTGCAAATGACGGTATATGTACTTTCGGTCTTATTAACCGATCCTGATTGTCACTAGACGTTGCACTATTCCTTAAAACGCTGCGATGTTCCACTAGTTCTAAGTTTAAGCTTTTTTTTGCGTAGTTATCATAGTCGATACGAGTCACAGCAGACTTCAGCAAACGCACTGCGAGTACAGCTAAACGCTTTCGGACATCCTCAAGTACCACAGTGTGAGAAACAAGGTAGTGAAATTATGGAAAAGCTCACCATTCCAGACTAGGTCGATTAAAGGCCTTAAGAGAATGTTTGAGAGTGTGTTGCAGAGACAAGGGGAACGCATTGCGGAGTCGGCCATTTTTGATTTCTTGGCAAACAAGGGAATAATTATTGAAATATCGCAATGCCAAATTCGGCTTGATCCTCGATTTCAAAAAGAGTACGCCGCTTTGCCGAAATTCTACTCTCACAGTCTTTGAGCGCTCCTGATCTTGAATGTCACTCAGACGAACACAAATTAGCGAAGAGAACGCACGCGTCAAGCACTAATTGAAATAATTTTTATATTGCAAACGCATAGAACATTCTTCCTAACAATACTGCAAAGATCGAACAGCGTTGGGCAACTTAGATGTCCCTTTTTGTTCCTATCATATCCATTATGCGCTGCTTCTATACTCTTCATTTTTAAGAAATCGTCACGTTGTATATATTCGCCACTGAGCATGTACCTAAGCGTCTTTTCTTGCCTTTTGATGTTTTGCCGTTCCTTTCACACATACGTATGCATATGTTATTCTCATTGCGCCGTTCAATGACATCAAATCATTTCTTTGTGTAGCTTTTCAACGTTACGAATAGTTTGTGCGTTATACACAGTCTACTATTCCATGTCTCCATGCGTAATAGAAGAAGAAAGTATAATGGAAATAACCCTGATTGTTAAGAAATGTTCTAACAAAAAACATCTAGCAAACGCCCAGTTCGCTTATTATCTTTTGTTCGATCGGTACCGTACTTCAATACTGCTGAGTCGAATCGTGCAATGATGGTCCTCATAAATACCTATGATTCCACGACATCATGATCATCATTAGTACCTATGGTTCCATAATATCACGATCATGATATCACATCTGGCGTTATTGTGTGGTGTATATATTTGCGCATATTGATCGTAAAGCCCTATCGTAAATGATTCAGCTATGTTCAGTGCTGCTTCCACAGCCAAGATAAAACGTTACACGGATCAGTCTGTTAAAAAATGAGGCAGTTATTTGAATTCTTTTGTTCTCTATTCTTTACACCCAACCAGATAGCAACATAAAAACAGCGCGAGTTCCTCCGTTTTCTTTTCTTTTTCTTTTTTGCTTTCTTTGTTGAACAACGATCGAATGATATCAAGTCAGTGTGTGCTGGTGAACAGATTTCCAACAACGGAATGCAGCCGATTTTCGCCAACTAATAACGGAATTCATTCGAGTCCCATAGACGCACACACGGCCTCCACTAACGTTGCTGGTTTTTGTAAACGGCCGATCAGCGCTAACAGAGCAAGAGCGTAGCGTGTTTTTGTTCCGCTTTGATCAAGACAACATCGCCCTTCCCCCTCTCTCACTCC
>JPKZ01002274.1:83189-95183 GCA_000803305.1 Toxocara canis
TGGGGGGGAAGAGGGAGGTGAGGGACACGCCGAGCAGTATCCTGACAAAAGGATGGCAAAGAGGTGCCAAAGCAAGCTTGAGGACGAAATCCATCGCGACGCGTTGCAAGAAAAGAGTAATTCTGACAGGAAACGAGCAGAAAACAACTCCGCCAATTAATCTTAGACAAGATTCCATTCGGAAACCAAGTATCCATCAGCATACCATATACGGCTGATGAATAAACAACCCAAAAGTGAACGTCTTCAAGCACACTCAACAAGCCCAATTTGACCGCTTATTCAAAAAATAAACGGCTTTATGCACGGAGCACTTACTGCGCACGAAAGGTATTGGGGCACGAATCAAATAGAAAGCGAGTGACAAGCGGAAAACAATAGACGCGGAGGCGAGTGATCGAAAGAACTTGGACCAAAAGCCGCGCCACTGATTTTGCAGAAAAGGAGCGGAAGTGTCACTTGTGCTGAACACTAATCGCGCACTTTCATCATCACTACATCCCCAAACACATTTCTTCGAGTTTATTAGTCGTTCACACGCAACACAATTCAATCAACAGAAAGAAAAACAAAAGCAGCGAGTCCGACGCATGAAGAGGTGCGGGGAGGAAACTGAGCTTCCTCCCTGAAAATGTTTCCGAAAATTATTGCTGCAAAGAGAAATTTAAAATTTAGATAAAATTTATGCGTAAAGCGTGAAAAAACCTTGGAACATCTTTCGCCGATTCCTTACTACTTCAAAAAGAGCATTTGCGAGACAAATTCGCCGGATCGAATCTGACTCACACGTTTTTCTCTTCAAGACTTTTGCAAATGCGAACGCTAATGACGATTACAGAAAAAAATCGAGAACAATTGAGAAGGGAGTAAGAAAAAAAAGAAAAACAGAGAACGTGAAAGCAAACAATGAAAATGTTAGGAAATCCAACGATAGACGCAATTTAATTATTGGCAAAACAACACAGTTACATAACACTTAATATGGTCAAGAATTACCCTAGTAAATGGCATGCCCGCATAATTACAACGTACTAATTACAAGGCACAACTATGAGCCACACGCGAATGTCAGTAATAAAACCAAAGAACGCACACAGGCAATTCAAAAAAGACTTTTTTCCACTGCTTCAACGGTACTTTAGCCAACACTATTATATATCGGAATATAAAATTTGGTAGTGCAATCGAATAAATGATCAATAAGATTTCAGCAGCACGATCACAATATCACTTCAGTATTAGCTAACGCCAGCTAAATAAAACAAAGACAAAGGAAACAGTCATTAAAAAAACTGAAATGAACTAAACGTCGCAACAAGCTAACCATTGTAGAACGGTAAAGTGTATGATGAGAGGATGAAATTGCAGCACGACAAATGTTCTCCGCATACAATAAGATTTCATCAGCATGATCACTTCACTATTACGCGATCCGAAATGTATACCTCACTTCACTACATCGCGGTCCGAAATGGATCCCTCACTTCACTACATCGCTGTCCGAAATGGATCCCTCACTTCACTATACGGCGGCCCGAAATTGATCCATCAAATTAGTATACAGCGATTCGAAACAGATCCGTCACTTCACTATACCGCGATCCGAAATGCTGACTGATCCCCAAATGCTGCAGTCAGTACTCGTATGGGTTACGAAAACATAAATGCCACATAATTATGCAGCAATCATAGAAGTGAGGCGATCGCACTTTAGTGCACGTATCAATTACTAAACTACGATTACCCGTTGCATTAGGCCATCCAACATCCAATGCCAATTTGCAAGAATCGACCATTACAGAACTACCTCATGTAAAACAGATGGCAAAACAAGAAGCAAAAAAACATTAGGTGGACCTTTTGAATAATTTCGATATACACTCTGAGAACTCTAAATTGACGAGAAGAAAACCGCAGCAAGCTTAACTGAATG
Organism: Toxocara canis; assembly: GCA_000803305.1. NCBI lineage: Eukaryota > Metazoa > Nematoda > Chromadorea > Rhabditida > Toxocaridae > Toxocara > Toxocara canis. Next base: position 85,123 of record JPKZ01002274.1, read on the forward strand.
TCGATGGCACACATTAGCGAAATAATTTTAAACGAAAAGAATGGTGGAGATTTGTTAAGATAATCAGGTATACCGCATATGATATTGAGCCGCAACTGTCAATGAACCATTCAATAAATGCTCCCGACAAAACTGGTCTATTTAAAGAGCTCATTGTTTCACGCGGTATGCCAACGACAACTGAAGCATAATGATTTTATCACCCTTTCCCCATGATTACTCAACGAATGGATGGCTGCGATTCAGAATCGTAACCCCACATAAGCCAAGCTTGTAACTCGCTTCATGAAAATGAAGTAGGAGTACGAAGAGACAAGGAGATGGAAAAAAAAGCAAAAAAAAAAAGGAACGACAAATTGAAACTGCCAATACAATATCATAATTCATCAACTCTTTAATAGGTGAAACTGTTCAGCATCACCGTTCTGTGATAAGCTGAGTGGAACAGTGATATAAAGTTATGAACATCGAATAGTATCAAGATAATCAAAGAGAGTTGCGATTTCAGAGGCTCAGAACTCACGAAATTCGCAAATCTCAGTTTGGCCCAAATCACTGAATATGCATTTTCATGATATGATGTCCTTTTGCAACCCGTTGTATTGCCGCAAGCAATACCTGTACTTCACACCCGAGACGGTCTAATTGCACCAGAAATGTTTTATGGCGTGCTTTAAAGAGCGGATTTCAACGTGTTCTTCGTGCTTTTGAGCTGCTAATATCCGCACTCCAATCAGGATGATATCTATAAGCATGATTTCAGCACAAATCACAAAGCATGCAACCATTTCCCCCTCCCCTTCCTCCCCACCGTCTATGAGCCAACACTAGTTCAAGTGTGCCCAATACAATGCAGTAACACATTCATCGTAACTCCGTGGTCATACACTTCATCATAACCGTACAGGAGCATAGACAGGATAATTCAAATAGTTACCCATATTTCTTTCCGATAACGTAAACTTTTTACTTGAAATTTTGTTTGCTTTTTTTTAATCAATTACTTGGACTGAGATTTGCTATTTGCGATTTTGTTCAGCTGTTTAAAAGAACATGAATCACTTTTTTGCACTACTTCCCCTACACGAAAGAACTAGGGCTTCTATTTTTCTCACCTGCAGAGACAGCCTTTGCAATCACATTTCTCAGAGGAATTGTTCATCACTTGAGAGATTCTCCTCATAACCAAAAATAACACACAACAAAGATCATCGAAGAGAGATTAGAGCAGGTAATAAAATTTTAGCGTATCGCATCTGAGGATGGCATGCTATTGCACTGATCGCCACAGAGGATTGCACTGATCCTCTCAGCTTCTGGAATTTTGGTTTAAAAGTTGCCATTGATTCGTATGAGCGGGAAAGTTTACGGCTTCATAGATTCTAGTAAAATAGAATCGCACTTCTAAGAATGAACTACTCTAGCGAGGAGACCACCACATGATGGTCAGAACGACCGCCGATGAAGACAGCACTTTCAATCATGGCATACCAAATTCACTCCTCGTTGACCCTCGCATATCAGCCCGCACAGAACAACGCCTCTACTTAATGAGAAGACATTAGTGAAATGAGAATCGTGAGAGGTGCGCCTCCAAAAGACGGAAACGGGGGAAAATTCTGTTGAGGTGCGCCTCCAAAGGACAGGAATGGAAAACGGGGAAACGCTTCACACAGTGGAGATAAAATCTGATAGGGGGTTAAATTCGAAAACGAGAGTGGGGGGCAGGGGGGAAGGAGACGGGGATGGGGCTTATGCGAACAGCTACTTCAAGAAAGCAGAAGCTGAATTCGTGGAAATGTACTGATGTCGGGCTGAATTTCTCGGTTAATGGCACATAAAAAGGAAACACAGAATTCAACGCGAGCTTCAAAATTGGCTAGTCAGTATAACGTGCCACCTTCATGCCAAAAAGAAAACCACAACTGCAGGCATCCTCGAGAAAAACGAAAAACGTGGCTCCTGGAATCTCAGTAAACTAAACGCAAGAAAAATAGTAAAAGAAAAATTTCAATTCAAATGAACGCATGAACGTCAATAAAAGGCAGAAATGATACCGAGTCGATTTCCGCTACAAGAAAACGTTAACTAAAAACTGCGGCGTCCTCCTTACCATACTCCATCTACAAGAAACCATACAGATCTGTAATGAGCGACTGTTGGATGATGATATTGGCTGCCCTATCACACCTTCGATTTATTAAAGCTTACGCGACTCGCGCCAACATGCCGATAACCCACCGTAACGTGTCATGCAGACCTAAGGTTACGGCAACGCGCTTCGTCCTGTCTCTTTTCACTATTATCTGTAAAAGAAAAACTAATTCATTCATGCACGCATTCAAGAGACAGTCGTCGTGTCCCGCTAATATGTTTTTATCAAAAAAAATTAACTACATCTGTGATCGCAAGAAGAAGTAAGTTGTTTGTCTAATCTGATAACGATAGTAATGGATTTAAAAGTTGGTCTGTAGTGAGGATGGGATTAGGAGGTCAATTTTATTGAAGTATCGGAATTATATGGAATTGCAACGTTGATTACGATGAGGGATATGGCATAGTTTTATGAATTTGCAGCAACAATCGTTTACAGAGCAATTCGTTCAATTTGTTCGATGCTTAAATCTCTCGTTCATTTCGAAGTAGCGCACCACTTAGAGGAACGCCGACAAAATGAGTGACACATCGGCTTATGACAGCTTGTTCATTACCATCCTAATAGAGATCCATGAGCTGTTGGTATTCCTAATAGAGATCCATGAGCTGTTGGCATTCCTAATAGAGATCCATGAGCTGTTGGCATTCCTAATAGAGATCCATGAGCTGTTGGCAAGTTGCATATACCAAATCAAGTAACATCTAGCGTTGTAAGCGTGGTTTTAAAATTAGGTGTTGTCATTCAGAGATTCGGTTGTGACACAAGCGCATATGTCACAGCTGATTGCTGCAGCCCGCCAACGCAATAAAGGAGGCCCGATCGATAGGTGAGTCTCGTCTATGACGTTAAAACGACCTTTTCGTCCATTTGAGCTCTATTTTTGCATCATTACTCTTCACACATATCCGATATATCGTCAGCACAACACACTAATGTCAATCCTGCAACGATCGTTTTCTTTTCACTTTTCCACTTTTCCATTTTTCCACTCAGCAAAGCCCCTTCCTTCTTCTTGCTAGCAGAATTTTTTTTTTCCAAAAATCAGACGTCAACAAAATACTTTCCAAAGCAATTAAAAGTAAATGAGCAATTCTGGAAGCGTATTAATGAAATCACGACAGCTAAGACGAATATTATCTTTCCACAACCAAAAGATCTTTTGCGTATGTCCGTTGGCGATGCCAAATTCAACTCCTAAATATAATGAATATTTCAGTCAGCCAAGTCAAGCCAATTAAGCACCCTCTTCCAAAACTCTGACTTCCATGTTTCAAAAAATCTTTTCAACCGCACTTGTTACAACGTCGTAAAGCCAAAAAATAGCGTTAGTTTTTATTTTCATCTTCCAGCGGTATGCAATGTGAACATTCGTACACAGACAACGATCAGATATAGTAATCTCTATCAGCGTAAAGGGCTCACATACGTAGCTGCTGTACATTTGCGAGATATACAGCCTACGAAAAGCAACGAAGAATTTCCTTTGAGAATGTATACAGTCAAATGAAAACAATGGAATAATCTATTGTCATTAAATGTGATGAGCGAATCCATGTTGGCTTCCAGGGATAGAAAAAACCATCTTTGAGTTCACAGAAACAATGACTTACATTTCGCATACGAAAAGAATATTTAGAAGGTGACCTCATTATTAATAATGGTCCTGAAAAAAAAAAGGTATATCGCACACGGGGAAATAAAAGTAAACAAGATGGACTTTGTTGATTCACTGCAGATAATCACTACAACGATTCGCTGCATTCGTCTAATGTGATGTTTTAAAGCATTGAATTATATGTCCATATCAAACGAAAAGACATCATCGACATAGTGCAACAGACCTGTCTGAAAATTTGTATGGTCAAAAGCTTAACAAAAAAAGATGCATTTAATTAATCCCGAATTTTACACACACAAACCCAATATTATACGGCCCGCTGTGCTCGTTCTGGACATGTGATTGAGTTTTCTTAACCCTATTGAGAATTTCAAATATATTTTCTCAGCAAGGGGAACCTGACGGCACGATTTACGAAGGACCAACGGCATTATTGATGACTAAATTTAAAAAAAAAAAAACTTTGGAACGAATCGTTAAGAAATCCTTCATTGCATATTCAAAAGCGTTTTAATCGAAATAATTCGCGTGATTCGATTACAGTGCACACGACACTATTTCATACTGTTGTACTGTTTAGCATGAACGACCATACTAACAAATATAAATCTACTTACTATGCGGTATCAGTTCATGCATGCATAAGCGCATGTCAAAAAGTTTTCATTGGAAGGAAGAGCCTGAACAATTCCAGCAAAACTGCTAAACACTGGCTGCATGTCTAATGGATTAAATATTAATTAAAAGTGGCAATCTGCCCATTAACTCGGTCATAACTCTTACTTTGCAGCGACAAAACTCTGACTTTCGGTAGCGATTTTCAGCTTTATCTACGCTTATGAGATCCTTCAACTTTGCAGCGATAAAACTCTGACTTTCGGTAGCGATTTTCAGCTTTATCTACGCTTATGAGATCCTTCAACTTTGCAGCGATAAAACTCTGACTTTCGGTAGCGATTTTCAGCTTTATCTACGCTTATGAGATCCTTCAACTTTGCAGCGATAAAACTCTGACTTTCGGTAGCGATTTTCAACTTCTTCTATGTTTATGACATCCTCCATAATGGAACTGGTAGATCCCCAAATAATATCCTCTCATCTCCCTCCCCTCCCTCCATAGTGGCATTAGAACCCCAAATACCACTTTCGTCCCACGCCCCTTCCACACCCCCTCCCCTCCCTCCATATTGTAATGTTGTTTTCTTTTCTGTGCTTGTTCGATACGGACGAGTGAGCAAGTAAAAGTAAGCATAGCCGGCAAAAAGCAGTTGCGCAGTCAGATCGTGTCATCAAGCTCTTTGGTGTGAACCGACGATCATTTAGTGCAATGAATACATTTCACTCAACGTTTTTGTTCATATCGACGAACAATCAATAATGTTCAAGCTCCTTTCGCTTATATGATGTCGCGATTGTTCTGGCTCCTCGAAGATCACTAATTCATATCCAGAAACCTATTTCAACTGCGTTTAATCAGGACAGTAAAAACAACTACGCTTAATAGCAATGAGCAAATTATTTTAAAAAAATGTATGACTATCCAATTAAAGAAGCAGAGCTCGAAACTCGCTGAAGAGTATCCTCACCTTAAAAATAACAATAATACTGCTGCGAAAGATGCCAAAAGTATATGACTCTGACAGTAACACAATTATTTTTGCTTATGTTATAAAATTTGCGATCAGAATGGTCTAAAGAATGACAACTGAAAATAATCATAAATTCTTCCCGACGTCGAACTTGTTTAGGAGACTTATGGGTACAAAATAGTAGCCGCTGAAACGACAACAACGGGCAGTATATTCCACTCCCGAACGATCCGGAAAGGCAAGGAATTATAAAACTAGAAGGCTAAGACTTGGTGGAACAAATGAAGACTACGAGCTGTTGGTAAATTAGTTGGATCACAAAAGAAAACATTAAATCAAATCCAGTATGAATGTAACTGTTAACAGTTTTGAAACGCAACATAAGATGCAAAGTGCACATGCATCTTCACAGGAACAAGCGTACATATCTCCATAAAATTCGCTGAGGGAATAGAGACGCGAAATCTATTCCCTTTCGACACTCACCGAGATCACGAGATCTTCATCTGAACCATACTTGAAACGAAGAATAGAAAAGAAACGGAAACAATGGCTCTATGCTTTTATAGCATGCAATTGCGCGTCTGAGAAGCTGTGATCAAAAGGAATGTCAAAGCAGATCGACATCACGAAAGAGGTTTCTCGGACGGGTGAAGCAAAAAGTTAGAAAAACGAATTATATTCGGCAAGTACCTTGATGCCAGCTATTACTCAAAAATTAGCATACGCTGAGTGCTAACTGTATTTTTCGCAGCCAGAAAGACTGAATGCACCTACTTATTAGCCCATGTACCTGCTTTATGGCGAAATAATTTGGCTTTGATTACATATTCTGTTCATACACATATGACGGGCCAACATTGCGTTTTCTTAATGAGCGCAAGCGCAAAAAAAGCTTACCGAATGGCATGGATGAGACGTTCTCAAAAAAAAAAAACGTTTAAATGAGTTTGGCAAAATGTTTTTTTGGCTCACCAGGAAGTTCGCATTTGACTCGACGTTACTCGATCCCCTCTTTCAGTCACAACCAAAAAACCGCTTCGGAATTCATAAGATCAATAAGTTTTCATTTAAATCAACACGTCATGAACGAACGGTTTCTGGGCGCGTAAAGTTTTGCACTCCAATAGCAGAATGCATTTCTTGCATCAAGCCAATTTTCTATTCGTAAGGTCAAAAAACGCGATATAAAGTTTTGCATCAAATATGAAATGATATGTGCATCCTCCACAGCCCATTTATAAATCCACGTGCCACTGGCATTAGGCTATAAAAATAAAAACCGATTTTTCTGATCTCTAAACGGAATTCGTTCTCGGATTGATGAGCTATCAATCACAAGAATGATGAGCAAAAATCTCTGTGATAAAAATTTGTTTGTGATGGGCGGTAGCGCACTACAGGATCGATCCCTGCTCCATTCTCGCTTTCATCACATCTTTAGAGCAATGTCAAGAGTACACTGCTGACGTAAAATGATATCACTCGTGCACTAATCATTAGCGCAAAAAAAAGAGCCGTAACAATGAACTGACGGTAGTGCGTCCGTCCGTCCATTCACAGCTTACTCATCAAAATGTTCGACCGATGACTGAGCTACTTCCATAAGCCATTAAGTTGCTCCCTTTAAAAAAATACTCGTGAGAACCGAAACGAGTAGTGAGCAAGCAAACGAGATGCATATTTTAAAAAAAGGCTGATCGTATATAATTGCAACTTTTTCGAACTGTTTTAATTCGCTAAACGCAAAATCGACATAAAGCATTCTTCAAGACGCTTTGCAACATATTTTGTCATTACGCATTTGGATGATAAAAATTATACTTTCTTGGGTGAAATTCTTTTCAGGTCTCGCAAAACAAATTTTAGGGGTGTTGAGCTTGTGCTTTATCAAACCGCAGTGGATAATGAATAAATATACAGCCACCATCTGATGAATGTTACTGAAAGTATTTACTGGTGTAGCAGCAAGTAGATTATGGTAGACTATAATTATAATTACAGAATTCATAAGTAGATTATAAGGAGTCAATTTATTTCCGCTTTTTATTGAAAGTCCGAAGCAGAACGAATCAACTGTAGATACAACAGTCGAATGGAGAACGCTGATTATTGAAAGAATAAGGAAAAGCACTACCTGAAGAGGGCGGAGAGTGGAATAACTTTGCCAATGAGGAAAACAGATAGGCGCAAATGCGCGCCCTGGCAAAATGTAAGTTCTATAAAACTAAGAGAAAAACGCATTATGGAGTTATGTTTTCGTATCACAAATATCGTAACCTTGCCAAAGCAAAATGAACGACTCTTATAGTGCTAGCAAGTACTGCACTAGACGACAAGTTTCATGCTCTCAGCCTACATACAAGCTTGTTTGTCTATCTTGTGCCCTTCCTACTAGGGAGGTGGACGGTCGGTGGATGGTCGATGGATGGCATCTCGCAGCGTAATCTCGGGTGAGGGCGCCGCAATCGACTCGGAAAAATGAAGAATATGGTGCGAAAAAAGAGAGAGAAAAAAATAAAAAATAGGGAGGGGGAAGCGGGGGAGGGGTGGGGAAGAAGAAAATAATCTGCGCAGCTGATAGTTGAGGTCGTTGAAAAGCCTAGAAACTGAGGATGGGAGGCTCGCGTGTGCCATGGGTTCAGGTTTGTAAACTGCTAACCTCAAAAACCAACAAGCTAAGGCGATAATCAACAAAATTTGCATATGCGGAACCAGTGTCTGAGAATGACGTATACCAAATTTCAGTTTCGCATGTGAAATTCCAGAACTACTTAACCTATAAGTTGATATATATGTAAAATACCGTCCAGAAGTCCAAGATATTATACTTCAAGTTTCATATCTCTCATTAGGTTCACAATTAACAACTGATAATTTGACGTCGTATGCGAGTAACTTCCAAAGCAACTGCCACTTCAGGCGACTCTAACGCAAGATCTACTGTTTGGATCTCGCTACAACGCGCAGAGTTATTGCGAACCATAATGCTACAAGATCGTCCACCAGCTTTGCAGTTTCGATCGCAGCACTATAAATATTGTACTGCAATGACATCTGACATTACATTGCAAAGTTAATAAATAATTAATGAGTAGAATCACATCGAAGCTGATAAATACATAAGATTTGTTGGCCATGAACAAACATTAACACTTTCAAATACTGGTCTCTCGACTACAGTTAATAAACAAAACTGTTTGCCTTGACAAGTCAGTGAGTAATTAGTTGCTGATACAAAATATTGAACATATTTTACCTTCACGATATATACGTTGAAATGATGAAGAAAAGTTTCCAGTTCGTTCCCAATTCATTAGCCTCAAAAATTAACAGACGACGAGGCAGTTAAGGAATACTGATCAAGATACAACAAGGTAATTGGTCAGTGAAAAACAATGAAAAAGGCAGTATCTTCGTCAGATCAAAATTGGAAGGGGAATAAAAAAACTTTCAACAGGTGAATTCGCCAACTCGACCAGTTTAAACGACTGGCTGGAATACTCTGTGTAATACGTAAAGTGATACAGTAGCCGTTAAGTGTCTAAATATAGAGTGAAACTAAAAAGGAACTGAACTGATACTTTATTCACAGGAACACATCAGTCGTTATCAGCACCTCACGAGATATCCTTCAGAATTCATTTCAGCCAACAATTAAGCGTGCCAAATTTTACGCATCTGTGTTGCTTGGAAGGTTGTCGAGAAAAAAAAGCTAAAGAATGACAGAAGCATCCAAACTATATCGCATTTTATATCATGACACAAAAAAAGCATAAAAGCCGTTCTTTTATCATATTTTTAAGTTGCACATTACCTGCTTCTTTGTTGGAGGACCATATTTGCTACTAACTCCAAGTGAATCGTTTTTCCCTTCAAGCAAATATTATCTCACTCTCAGATAATCGTTTGTGAAATTTTTGGAGCGGAAAAATAAAGGCAACTGACAATAATTATGGAACAGAATTATGAATTATGGAAGAGACAGACGAATTTTGCTGAACGCAGGGAAAAAAAGCACATGGTGAAGTGATGATAAAAAATCAAACAGACAGAGTAATAAACCTGCTTACTGATATTGCTTTTAAAATTTTCCTCTTCAAGAAAAAGAAATATTTTTGTGGTGAAAATACCCCCTTGATCCTCAGTCTCCCTAAAACTCAAACGATAACTGGCAAACTTTTTTAAAAAGGTGCTAGCGCTTTTGGTCATTACTGCGACGATATTAGTGTGGGAAAAAATAAATAGTGACAACTTAACGTTGGTTTCAGTCACATAGAAATGATGACTACGACTAAAAGCCAAACTAATAAATCGTTCAGTGATTAGTAAGCGATTTATCGTCATACAAGGTTGCCCAGAAAACTGTTTACCTCCAATCGACAATGTATGCAAAATAGGAACGAAAGCACCTGGTACTAGTGATGATGCTCGAAGTTGTTGAGATCGACTTTTGACACCAGGTCTGGTGGCAAGCCGCGGATTCATCTCACCGAATTGCCGTATCATAGCTGCTTGCGATGTCAAGCAGCGGATCGTACTTATACGTGTATGTGCAGACGTATCCCGTATGATACGATGCTGACGGTCCACACGCCCCCCAAAAAAACATTGTCTACGTGTTGCTGCTCACTGGCCAAAAACGAATGGGGGCGTCTCACTTTACAGCACAACACATGCCATCAAAGATTTTGTC
>JPKZ01002274.1:111337-147013 GCA_000803305.1 Toxocara canis
GATGGGGGAGGGGAGGGGGGAGGGGAAGAGGGTGAAAGGGGATACAAAAAGCGCTGAAAGCGCCATCGAGCACATCTTCAATGAGGTGATTTGTTAATCTCGTGAGGTAGCTTAGCTTAGCTTTTGTCATGAGTAAAGTCACTGCGAATATGAATGGTTGCTGAAAAAGGGCGGTGAGGAACGATGCCAACGGTGTAAAGAGTGCTCTGAGAGGAGAATGTGTGCGTTCGTCCAAAATGGAAACTGCACTCTTTTCGTGTCCCTGGCCTACCGCACGCAGACCGTTTTCTCCTTCACTTTCTCTGACCGACTTGGACGCTTATGCACTGGAAAAACCTCAATAGACATCGCAATTGGTCACTTCGTGTTCCTAATCGATCTCAGTCTATCTCAATGTTTTCTCAATTCTGTTTCATGCTTCGAATAAATGTGATTGATTATTCGCTTATTTTCATATGATGAATCAATAATGCTGATCATACTAAAGTTTATTTGACTACAGGCGTCACCTTTGGCAAAAATGTTTTCAGAACAAGCTGACTTGAGCGACTTCTTGACGACAGAATAAATGAGCAAAGTGCCATACACCAAATTTGCTCTAAGCTGGAAATATTTGCAGCGAGCAGACGTGTTTATTATTTGCCGCTATGCGCTTGCGCCTTAGTATTTTTTAGTAATTTTTAAGTCGTTTATTGCCAAATCTTCATGATTTATGAAGATTTGGCAATAAATCTTGACTGATTGGGCAACAATCAAACCAAATCTTGACTGAACACTTAAGGTAATAATGATTTATGTGACCATTGCATGTCCAATATATGGCAAACGGAAGATCCCAACGGTGCAAGCATGCGAGATTAAAAGCCAGCGAAACTCTTCTGTCTTCTTAATTGCGGAAAAGCTATTAGAGCTGGAAATGTCATAATGTGACACACTATTTTCTTTGTAGAGTGAACCTTGCCCATCATAACAATGGAACCGATCCGTGCAACGCTCTGAATCGCCGTTTGCCTTTGTTAACCATATAGCCTTTAAATAAAACAATCAATTACTTTTACTTCTGCGACGTGAAAAAAAAAGGGAATATTTCTGATGAGAGCTTTGAAACTCATACATAGCTCGAATTTGGGAGATCGTTTTGAAAATAATTCTGGTTCGCATGATAAAGCTTTCACAACTGTAAATTTCAACCACTGATCAATTCGCCCATCTGTATCCGCTTTGTACACTGACATAATCAGTCTAAGTTGAATTCCCTTTGGGTCATTTTCAGGCGACAGCTTTGAAACAGGCGTCACCTTTGGCAAAAATGTTTTCAGAACAAGCTGACTTGAGCGACTTCTTGACGACAGAATAAATGAGCAAAGTGCCATACACCAAATTTGCTCTAAGCTGGAAATATTTGCAGCGAGCAGACGTGTTTATTATTTGCCGCTATGCGCTTGCGCTTTAATATTTTTTAGTAATTTTTAAGTCGTTTATTGCCAAATCTTCATGATTTATGAAGATTTGGCAATAAATCTTGACTGATTGGGCAACAATCAAACCAAATCTTGACTGAACACTTAAGGTAATAATGATTTATGTGACCATTGCATGTCCAATATATGGCAAACGGAAGATCCCAACGGTGCAAGCATGCGAGATTATCATAAATAGTTGTTGGGATGAAACAGCCGAGACACATATGCATGCACATATGCGAATAGGGACGTTATGTTGGAGCCAATCTGTTTTTAAATGGCCATTCTTTTGCAGTTTGTGATGTCTCACTTGCTATCAGATGTCGTGTGGCATTAAGCGATAAGTTGCTTGTTGGTGGGTTTTTTTTGCTGGAGCCACAAAGCAAATTCGGAAACCAAAAACAAAAAACTTAAAAGTTCTTCTCGACCCGCAGCTTTCCTACACCCCTTCAAGCACCAAAATTCATGTAGAAACACCAAAGTCGAATCGTTTTTTTTTTCGCTCTAAAGGATTCTTCCTCGAGTAAACAATACCAATAACGCGGTTGCGATTTCTTCAAATGCAAACTCGGGAGCGCTTTTCTTATCATTTTTCAATGGTGCGTTAAGGTATTGATTGTTCAAGATAAGAAGCCCGTGTTTGTGATAAGAATCTAATTTGAGAAAGATAATTAGAGAAGATTTCGAGAGAGACAGAAATTGTCCTAACACATATTCGATGTAATGCGATCATCATCATCCTGAGCGAGTCGTCATGTACTCTCACTCACTTCCAACGATGGTTGTATGCCGAAACGTTGAGTAAACGTCGCTGAGACCATTTTGTCAACAACGAAATATTTTGTGCGTTACGAATTTTAGCCATTCGCTGAAAGCAAAAATTTTTAAAAAATATCGAATTGACCATCACCTAAAAGATCGCAATTATTTTAAACGTTCTTCTTTTCACCATTTTGATAAACAACGTTGGTCCGTGGTGGTTCGTTAATTTAGAATTCAGACTGATGTCAGAACAATTCAAATTGTAATATTGGCGGATATCTATCTGCATGACAAAACTATACCCAGTTCAATAAAGTGGCTCATTTTTTACGCAATTTTATTTCTTAAAGATATGGGAGAAAATTTTTTTGGTCTGAATTCCATTTGATAGCGTGCGAAAAGTTGGACGACTAAGATTTGTTTTTACAGTCATTGAAATAGTTCCGAAATTTTCAACAGTAACTTACTCATGAAGAAATGAGAAATATACGCATACTAAAAGTTTGTTCCTATGTACTCAATATTCGTACTCATTATCTCTACTGAATTTTAATATCTTTTTGTATGCGTAAGAACGTACACGATGATACTTTTCATTAACATTAGGTATTTTAAGCGCACTGGTTATTTTGAAGAAAAAGAAAATAAGTTATCATGTATGTTTCTTGGTCTCATAACGTTGTTATTTTTATTTAATGAAGGGAACCGATAGATGTGTTTATGTTAACTTTGTTATAGATGGTTGATTGTTGAAGTGCAAGACGTGGCTGCAATACGTTTTCTATGGTAGCGAAGTGTTGTGAGCGAGGAGGTGGGAATGCGACCGTCGGATCTGTTATCGCTGCACGAGTACAACTAGTTCAGTTGAGGACACGTAAACTAAATGCACTGAAGTGAGGGCCGCTTTGCTATTGATGCATCGAGCATTCGTCCGATATAAAAGGTGAGCATCATCCCCTTCTATAACCTCTGCCTTACCACATTTTTTTCCTAATCGAATATCACGTTGTATCGTTGCAGCGGTTGCTCTAAACTTGTTTGCAGCGATAAACCAGTCACATTTGTATCGTTTGTAGTCTGTTCTCTTTGAATAGTTCGCAAAAAATTAAGCAATATCGGTACAAAAATAAGCATAAATTTCAAATCCATGTGTTCCAGCCACCGTAGGTAGTTTTTAATCATAGGGCGAGACTCTCGGCAGTTTAGTGAAATGCTCACATAGATATATGCGAAGGCAAATTGCTTTTTTTTATATTGAACTTCGCAATCCAATGATGATTGTTCTTTTTAATTTGTTTCTCAAAAATAAGAGGTATTGGGCTAAGGTGGAAAGCAGAAAATAATTAAACTGCTGTTAATCCACAATCGTTTTCCAAGAGGCGAGGAAATGCAGATTCAACTTGTCCCCACGTATGGTTGTTGAGCCATAACAAGAAAAAAAGTAAACGCATTGACGAGCCTTTCGAACGAGCTTAATACTTTCCGTTTGCCATGCAGTCGCCCACCTCGAAGGGAAGCGTTACCCATATAGGTGATCATCGTTGAATGCATTAAGTTCGAAAGTAGTTCGGTCATATAAGCCATACATGACATGGTGTAAGAACGCAAAAAAAAAAGCAAGGCTTACGACGCGTGAAATAAAAAACTACAAATCTGCGATTTTTTTTGGCTTCATTTTTTTTGAAGTATCAGTTCATTGTGTGCATAAAAGTGGTATAGCCAGAACGATGTTCGAACCTGAAGCGTTCGAACATCGATCTATGTGTAAGGAAGTTGGCGGCAATTGGGAACCAGATCTCCTGCTTGTTTACATCACACACTTGTTGATTCATTTCATTTAATTTAATTTCGCGTCAAATCTTTTGTAGCATAACCAATCATTCATCACTTCTGTAATACGATCTTGATTATGTGATCGTTTATTCAGCACTAATCTTTCAACTTATTGACTTATTAAAAACGTGTTTTTCTCGTAATTATATTGGACTTTTTTTTCAAATTTAAATTTTTTCCAATTTTTTCCAAATTTATTCCTATCCTCGATCGAAAGTGCTGAAGTAAATTGTGAAGAATTAATTAAGGTGTCTTTTTATTCTAACTTTTCGAATATATTAAAAACAATGAATTGGTACATATTCTTGCTTCATAAAACCGCTTGTGAAACTTCACTTGTAATAAAAAGAGATTAATTAAAATCAAACCAACTAAGCGATTGAAAATTGCTTTATTTAGCTATTCAGTGAGCAATGGTTTCATAAAAGCTTTCAAATCGATTCGATTCTTTATTCACAAAATTTTCCAATTGGAATATATATGTGGTTTTTTTTAAAATTTTTTTTTACGCTTCTATATTCATAAACAAAGAAGAAATTCGATTCGATTTCGGGGAATCAAGATGAATCCTTTGAAACATATTAAGATCCATTTTCTCCGTTTAAAGCGCAATTAAGGTAGTAGGCACTTTAAACGCAAATGGATAAAATATTTGATCGCTTCGGTTTTATCTCTATTAGCATAACTCATAACTTTCATGGTCTCATTTAATGTTGTTTTACTTGAATTTTTTGTGCTGAATAAATAATTTTGCTTCGCAGTCATAAGAATAAGAGAAGTTGCGGTCGATTTTCTTCAGAGTGAAAATGAAAGGAACGATCAACGACAAGAACCTATGTATACTACTAACGATCGCTATCGCCTACATTATTGCTTATATAACGTTGCATTGGATACTATCTTTATGGTACGGGTTAACTGAAGCTCCGGCAGGTACTTATGATCCAAAATATGAACCGATTGTCGACGCTTTTAGGTAAGCTGACAATACAACGATGTTATCATCGTTCATTTTCGGTGTCAGTCATTTCTAAGCAGTTGGCTGTGCTGTAACTGTCATTATTATGCGAAATGATGGAAGCCTATTCTCACAAAACTTTTTTTTTCATATTTCGCCAAGGGATTTAAATGGCTTAAGAGATTGACTAGATGATACACAGTTGTTGGGTTTTCTTAGGTGGGATCCGTTTTGTTGCTGAGTTTAATGCTTCTCCTTCCAGCATCGCTGACAAAAATCCCTTTTTTTATTTGTCCTAGGCAAATAGTAGATCCTGAGATTGCTCATGTGGAATATATACATATATATATATGTATTCCACATACATATATCTTGTAAATAACCGCATGATGATAGTTCAAAAATGCACAGTAGTATTGCTGCTGACTAATGCCGAACATGCGGTCACGAATAGCATTTATTCGTCGTTTTCGCATTTCATGCAATCACCAGAAATATGCGAAGCGTAGTTCCATGAGGTTTTGGAATTTTGCATGATAAAAATGCATAAAATGGGTTGCAGCGTGCCTATTTTTACTATGCATTCCATATATCCTTTTTAATGGCGTGAACTGCCGAAATTTCAGAAAAATGTTGCCCCCTGTTGATGTGCGGCTGGTGTTCGTCATTGACAATGCTGCTATATATTCCATGTGCATAAAAATGTTTTGGAACATTGCCGCAAAATTTTGCTCTAGTTTCCCAAGGTTTAATTGTCGCAAGCAATTTTGGCATAATGCATGTTATAATTTTTCGATAATTTATAGGCAAAATTTCGAACAAGGTTTTGAACGAGAAGGTGCTCATCTTACAGTTTTTCATAATGGTAAACAGGTGGTGAACGTTTGGAATGGATTCTCAGATTCTGAATCGCGTCGAAAATGGACGACAAGAACCAAGACGGTTTTTTATTCAGCAACAAAGGTGAGCGCCAAATTTTCGATGGTTTTCTTCATTAAATGTCTCATCAAAAGTGAAAAATCTCAGTATTCAGCGTCCATGCTGCTGAATTGAGTACTTTATCGGAGTTGTTGACGATAAAATGTTTCTTGGCGCCGTATTACAGTCCAACCTGCCCTGCTCCTTACAGTAAGACTCCTGGTGACGTTATTTTGTTTCCGCATACCGCACATGTGATGAACGAAAGCACCAGACGGCAAACGACTTTATGGGCTAAAACTATGGCATGTAAGTTACTTGCTCAGTGATGATCTGTTCAGTAGGTTACAAATTTTACTTATTATTTACGATATGAATACCATCGACACAAATATGAAGTCGAATAAAAAAGTGGGCAAATTAGGTCGACTATTTTATCATTACCGCTAAATTTTAATCAAAACGGCGAAAGCCCATCAAGGTATCTGCAGCGGTATCAGACATCAGATCGCACACCCATCAAGGTATGCGATTGTGTGCTTGTTATTTTCGAACATCTATCTCATTGCCGTTCATGAGCGGCAGTTCTAAAATAAGTTTTGTTTTTATAGAAATCAAAAGTGGCTGGAAAACAATCAAGATTTTTGATCGCATGCCATGTCTCGCTCACTTTCTACGCACAAAACAGACGCCATTATAGACGACATCTCTTATCAGTTATACCCATTAGTAAACATTAAAGGGAAATTTTGAGCACGAATACTTCTCGGAGGAGAAATTAAGCCAACTTTTAGTTGCTCGATATGTACTGCCAAAAGCATAGCGCTATTGTGTTCCAGCACCGTAATTTTTTTTTACATAAAAATTAGTGAACAGACCATATAGAAGTGAAAGAATGAAAACACTAGGAACGGAGTTTTTAGTAACGAAACAGAAGAACAATCGGATTGCATAGGCCAAAGTGCTATGAAGTGAATCAACAAACGTGAGCTGAGGGATATTTTAATGGGTGATATTTGGAATGCAACAAAAAAAATTTACGTTCGCATCTTCTGTGTGGATCATTTTGGTTGACATCATTGCTTTTGATATTCGGATTGATACACATGGACACGAAACGAATAGCCAGATCTGTTGATGGCAATTTGAGGTATTCGTGCTGTTGAAGAAGTGAACGAAGATCGTTTAATACGCCAAATTACATTTAAGACGTTTCGCATGCAGCTGATCGTGATTGGGTTCCGCGTAAAAGTAATCACATTAATTAAAACGGCGGCGTTAAGTAAAAATTTACATTAACTAAAACGGCGGCGTTAAGTAAAAATTTCGCTCAACTAGAGTAGCTGTGAGATAATGCTGTATGTGGTTTTGTATATATTTCATCATTACGTGATCAAATTGTTGCCATACGATCACATAGTGATCCAAGTATGTAATTTTGGGTTCGAAACGATTGAAAACAAACAGTGAGCTATTAAGGCTATATGTGCATTATGTGTTGCAATGTTGGTCGATCGAGGTCGCTTATCGTACGACGATTTGGTTGTTAAGCACTGGCCCGAGTATGGTCAATTCGGTAAAGAGAACACAACCGTTGAAGACGTTCTTGCACATAAGGTATGAGCAGCAAAACGATTATAATTCAGGATTGATTGCAGTAGGCGCAAATTATGCATGGAATAATTATGTCTGATCTCCCTACCACAATCTTCTTCATAATTTTGAATAATGAAACATGGCAGACGAAAAGTTGTCTCTAAGAAGCAGTTGATGACAGCAACCGTTGAAGTGGTTCCTAGATGTGCTGGAATCAGAAGCTTCATTTAACGCAATAATTTGAGCGAACCGCTTATAGTGTAGGCATCATCATATGCGCTAAGGTCTTCTACTCATCGCGCATATGAAATGAAATGCATCAGAAACAGGATGATCAAGGATAGTGAGCACTTTAAATGAAGTCATATGCGGACACCGCAACAGAGAAGCGGCATTTTCGGAATATATATACGTTCCTAATATGAAGCAATTTTTAAACGATCGTTTCAAGAAAAAATAAAACCAAGTTCATTGTGATTTATAGGCGGGTATCCCGTACATCGAGGACGTTACAATGGACGATGTAGCTGATCAGGAGCAGATGATGCATCGAATTGAGACCGCGAAGCCCCTCTGGAAACCAGGAACTGCCTCGGGGTTTGTTTCAGTTAGTTTCATCTGCTCATCTAAGCACGGCATTGACTCAAATCGCAGAAGACGGTTGCGAATATATCGAAGGAAAAAAGATGATTTAGCTGTAGAGGTAATTTGTGTATACACTGTTTTTCCTAAGTAGGAGTGTCAAAAGAGTATGCGGACAAACCCTGAAAGGTAATGGGAGAGGAAGTAAAGCGCAGTCGCCATCAAGAATCCAAAAAACTTATTAATTATGGCAAAGTAAAAGAGCGCATTTTCCCACATGAAACGTTTTCGTTTCTTATTGCCTTTGTGACTCCCATGCTTTCTTCTGCTTCGTTTTGCTACTCTTAAGAATGCTTTCGCATGCTCTTTTGATTTCTTGATCCATGCATGACTGTATACCTAGTCCGGAACTGTTAAAGCCTTTTACAACAATTCATGGGCTTACTCATAACAGAGGTAATCGTCCTAAGCAATATATATATGTATGTATATATATGGCAGTTTGTTTGATTTGCTTCTAAATTGTGTCGGGCTAGCAAATTGAAGAAAATGCATAAAGTATTTGCGACAAATAAAGAGCAAATATGCTCTAATGTTTTGACCATCAACCATCTGATATGATGTGTAACTGTTTTTGTTGCTTGTAGGTATCATGCAATAACATTTGGTTGGCTGGTTGATGGAATTGTGCGGAAGGTAGACGAGAAAGGACGCGATATCAGGACATTCTTTCGCGAGGAGGTAGCTGAAAAATATGGTAATCCGTCCTTACTGTGATGTCACACTTAAGAGCTCATTTCAGTAGATTTATAGCGTCGTGAGTTCTCGATGAATTTTTTCGGTGTGTCGTCAATGGTGCCTTTATTTAGGTAAAAATTTATCCTGCTTCGATCACCGGTAAAGTGGGCTATTGCAAAAATAATGGCATCCGAATGTGCGGATCACAGGCTGCTTATGCCGTAAGGTTCGAAATAATGCCCTTCTGAACTTTAAAGTTAGGGTTGTACGGATATCGGCCTGCTGAACTAAAACATGTTTTCCGATTGCGCCTTATCTTTTAGCGTTGTTTTCGAAAACAAATCGCAACATGGAATCAGCGCGATTTCCTCAATTTTCGAATGTTTTTACGATTTGATGCTATCGCCGGAAACTCGAACTACTACTGATAGGTGCATCTTCTGTTGAAGTTCTTTTCTTTGCCGACTACAAACGTACCGGCGGAAGAGATTTCTCGCTTTGTGGATAAAATCGAAACCGAGTGTCTAAGGCTTTTTGGAGTGCGATTAATACTGATTCTATCAAATTATTATTGCCGTTTGAATGTTCAGGTGTTGATATCAGTATTGGCTTACCAAAACAACAGTTCGCGGATTTGGCTCGAGCCACACAACCGGGATTACTGGAGTATGCACGCGATATACTCGCAGATCCTCGCCTGTTGGCTGTGCTCGCGATGATGTATCTACGCGCACCCGATTCGATAGCCGCTAAACTTCGCATGCATCCATCCTGGATTCCACTCAACTATGTTAGGCTTCAACTTGTGTCGCTAAATACGACGTGATTCATTGTCCCTTTATCCCTCAAGCAGATTTCACCACTATTCCATATAATGCGTAGTTTTTTATCCGGGCAACAACTCGTCGAGCGTTTCGATATCATGAAACGTAGAAACTGCTGTTCAGCTGCTGTTGAAATGTGAACGAAAACTCTGACTCATTAGTGCTAGTGGGGAGCCGAGAAAGTGCAAAAACCGAAATGTGCATGTCAATATTTTGATGTTTTCAAAATTCCAAAGAAATGGTGCGGTGACATTACAAATAAACTTTCCGAAAGCGATATTTGTTGGAGCTGTCTGAATCGTTTTGACTGTTGTGATTTTATTTGCAGAACTCATCTCTGATTTACGTTAAGGCTGATCGAGGTTGGCGTATGTGTTTCCGTTGAGAGCATCGTAGTGATTGGGGACAGTGAACGGCGAACATTCAGCAAAATCCATACATATTTCAAGAATCGTTTAAGTGGAAGTTGCGAAAGCTGCTGAAGTGATCCGTTCATTATTGAACTGCTATGCATTCAGCAGAAAGCGCTGAAATTGCATAACGCCTGCAAATTAATTTTAAGCGTTTAGTGACGGCATACAGCTTTCTTGCTCACAATATTGGCTCATAATGTATTGATATCACAGTCGCTTTTAGTTCTCATCCCGACAAATTCTTCTTAATTAAATTTTCAGCTGACCGTTTTTTTAAAAGCATTTTTCTCAGCACTCGCTTAGCACGAACAAGAAAATTACGAAAAACTAAGTTGTTCGTGGTGCCTATTTTGATGATTGCAACCTCCAAATATTGCTTTTTCATGGTAGCCATCTTGATCATTCTGCGATTGCAGGATACGGTGGCCCTCAATGATCCATATGTGATATCGTTAAATTTGGGCGCAGTAACGGGTGTCGGAAATGCGGAAAATTTTGCACGCCTCTTCTCATTAGCCCTTGATGGCACTTTAATTAGCAATCGTACGCTGCAACTGATTGCACATCCAACAGTTGATCACTGGCATCTCGAACAGGTTGGACTCAATTGGTGCCAACTCTTGCTTAACTGTTTTTTCACTACGTCTCATTTACGCCATGCGCTCAAGGAAGTCAGCGAGCAAAAAAAAGGGAGAAAAACGGAGATCGCTTAGTGAAGAATAGCGCCTGTGAAAGCGAATCGTGGTTTTGAAAGCAGAAATGAGTTAGCTTAGACGCTGATTAGCAGCACTTTGAGCAAAATATCTTTGACGAATTTTTACACGTAAAACTTCCGGATAGGATTTTCGACAAAAGTGCAACATAAAATATTACATTGAAAACATTGCGTATTACACGCTAATGACTTCCACTGTGTAAAACTTTCAACGAAATTTTCGAACGCATTTAAAAATTTTGTTCTTTTCATACTGCAAGCAAAAAATACGGCTGACCCATCTCTCACTATGTGCCAAAAATATAGTGCCTAAGTAATGAAGAAGCTTTATCGAATCGTTGAACATTTTTTTTTTAAGGAATAGATGGGAGAATTGAGAAAGAAACATTTCATATTTTATACAGTGTAAAAAATGAGAGTTGTAATTTTTTTTTTTTAAATCTGACAAGAGAAACGATGCATGGAAAAATCGTCACTCTCTATCGGTGATGCTTCCACTCATTAACCATTCTGACAGTACGACAAAAAATTGACGGTAAGTTAACTTAAAAACGAAAAATACAGGACGAGAGAATGTAACGTCCGCGGCATGCTCGCTTGCTTTCTACTTAATGAACAACCCGAGGAACAGTCGGAAGAAGAAACTTAATGTGTAAAGGGAATTTTTAAGCGGGAATTTTAATGACATTAATGGTAACTATCACTTTTCAGGTAGTATTGTATCCAATCGTCAAGGGAAGAGGATTTTTCTTCGAACCGCATCCATTGATGAAGGTGAATGGCGCATTTCAACTATAATTTGAATAATATGTGCAAAATTGAGAACTTTATAGGAAAGCACATTATGAAAAGCACTGTACCCCACATTCGTAGCAATCAATAATCAGCGCTCAATTTTCATCATAAATAGCGCATAACCATAATCGATATGTATATTTTGAGAGTGGAAAACATAGGCGAAAAGAGGCAAAAGACTAGAGAAGGTGCGCTTTCAGGTTGCGTCTAACAATGAAGGCGGTGAAATGTGTATAGAAATTTGTTGCAGGCTTACAAAAAACATTGACCGATTGTAATCAGTAAATGTTAGAACTGTTGACAGTGCGAAATGTTCACATCGAACGCATGTAAGCTAGCAGAGAGCTCATGTTCGAACGAACTCAGAGATACATTCAATAAATAAGACTGATAGTTCGAATACTCGTTCGGTCGCTTCTTAATTAAGTGTGCAACAATCAATTAGTGTAAACAACAGAAGCTTTCAACTCTGAACTTCTTCCAACCCTTTATCACATTTTAAAGTTCTGCTTTGAAGGGCAGAGAGAAAATCCGTAACATTCGAATAGGCTTGAAGGAAGAGGAAGAAAAATCCTTATTCAATCCGCTGTTTATTTCTAATAATCTGCTGTTTCCAGGGCGCATACCTTTTGGGACATCCGGGTTACGGTGGTCAGTCGCTTAATGTCGATGTCGGAAGGCGACTCGTGGTTGCCTATGTCACAAATGGTCTCAAAACGGGCAGCGGTGAGATGTGCAGGCCCTATCAGCGTATAATACATTCAGTATTCAGGGTAATCGCTTAAAATAGCGCTGAAACTTTCAACTTCGCTGCTCGAATCTCGTATATCGCTATGATCTTTAATTGCTTTCGTCACCTATTATTGTACAAATGACGTCTTTTAAGATGATGCAATGACTAATGTAAGTTATGACTGATGCTCAAGAAAAAATGAAGACTGCTCACATATTTATTTTGCTGACACTTATCTGGGCTTTGCCAAACATTTCAAAAGCGCATTGCGAGAAGGGTAGCATCAACGACGCTTTCTAAACTCAACGGTGGTAGGCCGATTTAAAATTTTTATATCATTAACCACGGTAACAGTCGTCATTAACGTTAAGCAACCAGTTCAGTAGTTTGAAAAGAAAAAGAAAAGACGAAAAAGCATCGTCCTCCCTTTTGCTCGTTTGATGCAGAGATCAAATCGATGCAGTAAAACATTCCCGAGATCAGAAAGAGTGCTTACCTATTATTACTTCAGAAATAACATTTATACTGACAACGACTGTAGGGAGATTGTACACAACGAAATTCTACTGTTTTTGAAGTTTGTGGGTGCGGTGAATCCGTAATCTATGCACCACCCGATTTCTTCAACTTACGACAATCATCCAGTGTATCAATGCATAAAGGCGCAGAAAGCTTGGTATTCCTGAGCGGTTCGAATTTCGATGAACAGTTATCGCACATTCCAGCCATATCTTAGTACTCATTCAATTTGCGATAATTTTTGCGGCCCATCATTTTCGGAATACATTTTCCGGAAAAACATAGTTCAGGAATTCTGTGCCATTTCTGGAGTCAAGATTTTAGACAGAAGAAACCTCAAGCCATGAAAATAATCAGTGACACATATTTTTAATTGAGCGACCCGCAAGGGCTAAATGAATTGAAGCAGCCAAACATTTTACGTTTACAGGCGATTCTTCTTGAAAGCTTTCATTTCTTTCCCGTTCTTTTCAGTCGACGAATTATGCAGCACTCGTGAAAAAATCCTGAAATTTGCAAGTTATCCACATCCATTCAATGTAAGCAAAACGGAGTTTCTGGAGGACACGTCTGTAACGGTCTGAAGTTGTGAAAAGGGTCAAATTTGAAGAATTCAGGACGGCGAAATTATTCAGTAAAACATACGTCATCGATGAAACTATGCAGTCGGACAAATTTCAAACGACTGCAAAATAAAAATACGATGGCTTCCTGTTTTACTGCCTGGAATAGCATTAATGACACTCAAAAAAAGGTTCGAACTCTCGTTACAAGTGGCAAATTCGCTCATAAATACAGCGTATGTCCCAAGACATAAATGGCATCAACATGTGACAAAACAAATCATCAAAATAGCAATGACTTGGGAATAGTGCAGTAAAAAATACTACTTTGGCCAGCCAGTACAATTTTACGTCATTCACTGCAAGTGAACACATGAATCGCAAATTGACTGCGCAAATGGAAACTATCGCAGCGAGTAAAAGCAAAATAAGCGGTTAAATTCTATTACCTGGAAGCAATGGATGTTTGCCAATTTAACAGCAACTCTCTTTGTGGCAGGCACTACTGAAAATTACAAACAGTTCCATCGTGACTCATTATCTAAGGTTGCTACTAGATGACAGCCTTAAAGTTTTCAGTTGCTTCTTTTGCCATATAAGAATTCCACCGATAGTTGCGCCTTACACCGTTATCTTCTACTCACCAACACTACATTCATATACATATTCTTGATGCTCTGATTTTCTCAATCTCATTTATTGGTTGCGCTTCATCATTGTTTCGCACACCTAACGGTAGATCTGATTGCAAACCTTGTGCATACAACTAGCGACCAAAACGGTAACAACATAAACGTGAATGTTGTGCGATTTACAACACTCCCTAGTGAGCTGAACTCGGAAGAGAAATCTCTAGTGTTTCATCGAGGTGTTTGTTTCATTTTTTTAATAAAAGCGCAAAAAGTTTGCAATCACGACAGATCTAGTCATGAAAACAAAAAAAAACATTTTAGGGTTTCCTCAACACTGCATACTTTTTATCTCAAATACCTCTCATTGAGCCATCCGCACGAGCAGCACGAATTTCATCAAATCAGGCAATCCACGCTTGCAAACGAAGGAAACTGAAAAAACAATACAGCGCAACGAGGCAAGCAAAATCCTCTATAGCAACCTGCGTCACCATGGAATAATATTGATATTTCATCGCTATTTTGTAAGATGTGAAGCATAAATGACCAACAGACAGAACTATATTCAACCACTTCGCCACTTCATTAGCAGTGTTACGATCTGAATAATTTCTGCATCGGTCGTCAGGCACAGGTAACAACGCACACATCTGCTAATGAAGTTTCCGCTAATAATAAGGCTCTAACTAAATTGCAACACCGCTGATGAAGTGGCGAAGTGGTTGAATATAGTTCTGTTTATTGGTCATTCTGTGTCGTTCATAAGGCACAGGCTACGAGGCACACCTGTGCTAACGAAATTTTTGTGTCGTTCATAACGCAAAGGTCACCACCCATATATGTGCTAAAGAAATTTCTGTGTCCTTGATAATGCACAGGCTACAGGGCATACCTGTGCTAATGAAGATTTTGTGTCGTGCATAACGCACAGGGTACAAGGCATACCTGAGCTAATGAAATTTGCGTCGTTCATAAGGCACAGGCTACAAAGCATACCTGTGCTAACAAAATCTCTGTGTCGTTCGTAATGTACAGGCTCAAGGCATACCCGTGCTAACGAAATTTCTGTGTCGTGCATAACGC
Organism: Toxocara canis; assembly: GCA_000803305.1. Classification (NCBI taxonomy): domain Eukaryota; kingdom Metazoa; phylum Nematoda; class Chromadorea; order Rhabditida; family Toxocaridae; genus Toxocara; species Toxocara canis. The sequence continues at coordinate 126,465 of JPKZ01002274.1, forward strand.
ACAGGATACAATGCATACCTGCGTTAAAGAAATTTCTGTGTCGTTCATAAGGCACAGGCTACAAGGCATGTCTGTGCTAATCGAACTTCGTGGATCGTGTGAAGCCAACGACAACAACTGATCAATGTGAATAACATTTTCGATAGGCAGTACCTAAATTGAACGTTGCGTCTTTAAATCCAACAGCACTTTCACAAGAAGAGTCGCTGATTTCAACATCGTTCATTTTAATTGTCATTATTCAGCCGCGAAAATTTTTATTGGCATCATTTAAAGTGTTCTGGCGAGCAGCTTTACAGAGAAAGGTATACCGTAGAAACGATCAGGTACTATAACAGTGCGAGAAAATGCAGTTCCATAAATGTTTCCATGTCGGTAATGTCGAATCATTATAAGCTGTAACTGCATAGCAGCGTGCACGGATATAGTTGACTGAACACAGTTTACAGTAATCTGCATAGAACATAAAAGTCAATGATAAGCCGCACATGTGCAATAAGCTCATGAAAAGACTTGTTAAGATGGCGCACATTAACGAATCCCTTCCTATAAATGACGAGAAAATGCGAACATATAAAGTTTTGCACATCCCAAAGTAGCACATGGTTTTGTACATTTCAATGAGATATTTCTGATTCCATAACGATTACGCGTTAAGTACAACTCAAGCAGGTGTCTGCGACCATTTTCGAGGAAATGCCATCCTGAAAATGCTTGAAGATGCAAATGTTGACCAGTGCAGCCAGTTTAGCAGTTCTGCAAAAAGAGACTAAGACATGCGTACAGAGTTTAGCGATAAACATGAGCAGCTTCATGGACTAGCCTTAAATTCCAGCACCTTCCTGGAAGCTTTCTGAGGTGACTTCCTAGCGCTCTTAGTAAACGTTGAATACGTTTGCATCTCCAAATGATAATGACCACATGTAACACAAGCTGCGAAATACGTGGGACAGGTTTCTTTCAAAAGGTGTACGCATGTGTGAAGGTTGGGCCCAAATCTTTGCAAGAAAGTAAGAAAATACAGAGAACATCCAAACAACAAGGAGCGCCGATCGAAATCAACAGCATGAAAACACGTATGCGAAATAAATCACAGAATGCAATAGAAGTTAAGAGGCACTCAATATAAACTAAAAGCGAAACAACGAAGCGAGTTCAGCAATAATTTGATGCGGAAAACACATGGAAGAGGCATATTGAAACGCACGAAAAAGTTGCAGCCTCTCCATTTCTGAAGGCAAAAATGTTCTCAAATCACCCTGAAATAAGCTGGAATTGTCCTCGGAATATCTAACCATGCAAAACGAGAAATGCAGAAACACGTGAAAATAAATTTCACAGACTGTCTACAGAATAAAGGCCAAAATAAATAATTATAGAAGAAGAAACTACGATAAGTCTAGCGTGTGCACCAAATGAGACGCGAACTTCTTCTCTAACGACATTTGTCGCCGCGTAGCGCTCTCCTGTATGTCACATGCTAGTTTTATAATTTTAATAAGAAGTATCATTGCTTGAACAGCACACCGTTTATACCATCAGTGAAATTAAGAGCGCCTCAGGAGCACTTTTAGAAATTTTCAATAATAGTAAAATGAGTACGAATGAAAATCTGCTGTTGAAATTGCCGTAGAGCGCTCAACGACCGAAACGGAATACGAGCCCTTCGTCGTCGTGTGAAGAATTCTGGTCATATGCATCATCGCTCTGAAAAGTTCAAGCTTATAGACGCAAAGAAAGCATATGCCTCATCAAATTCGACCGTGTCTATCATGCACAGAAAGCAATTTGAGTTCAAATGCGAAAAGATGACCTATTTGTACGAAATTCAGGTAGAAGAAAAATTTGCACTACATCGAAATCAAAAATTCTAAAAAATTGCGCTTGTTTCTGAGCCGACATTTACACCGTTTTATCAACCCGAAATTTTCAACTAATCGATAATACGACAGAATTATGTTATGGAAAGAAACAAAGACATAATTCTATCTCGTCACACAGCAACGATTCTCTCTTAGACGTACAGCTATCTACGTATTGCTGATGTCTAGCGCATTGAAAACTGAAACGAAAATTGTAAAATAGTAAGTCATAAATTCTAAAGCAACAACTAATAAAACAACAACTAATAAAAAAAAGACCAAGAAATCTGCATACTTCACGATCAAGGTTGCTGTCCAACTGCGATAATTTCTCACTAAGGCACGTGTTGAAATACTGTGCATGAGCAGGCGAAATCACCTCGAGTAAGGCACGTGCGTTCTCATAGTACTTCGTATGTAAATCCACCTATAATGAACGTTCTGTTCGCAATGTCGTTGCTTAACACTGCAATGCTTTGGCCGCATCTTACGACAAATAGGCAGAGATATCAGCCTTCTATGTGAATTTCCACATATAAAGTCAAAAGAGCTGAAACGGAAACATTACTGTGCTCCCGTAAAACGCATACTGCTTAAGATCGATGGGATATGGCTAGAACGAGCAACACAATTAATGAATATAGGGAGAAATGTCAGGAACTTATGCAAGACAAAAGAAGAAACAGTTAAGGGCGAGGTTGTATCTGCACATGAAACTCGACGTTTATTTGCAGTACAACAACTGTCGGAAGGATCTCGGAGACGAAAGATGCAGATTTGAAGTGCTATGAAGAGACTCTATCGAACGAAATGATAATCGCATGAACGTCTTCTTTGAATGAAATAAATTTCTTTTTATATATCGCTGATAAGCAGTGTAAGTTTTGAGACTAGATTCGGCACAGAGATGTTAACAAATAAAAGATTCTAAACAAACTGCTCATCACCTTTTACGCATCAACTGAAGCTAGCGACCACATATCACAAATATCATTTGCTAAAGTATTTCGAAAATTATCTTCGTTGCTTGAGAAGAAGGCGAATCATCTATAGCTACAATTCGCTAGAGGGTACAGTTATAAGGAATGTTCTCAAATCACCCTGAAATAAGCTGGAATTGTCCTCGGAATATCTAACCATGCAAAACGAGAAATGCAGAAACACGTGAAAATAAATTTCACAGACTGTCTACAGAATAAAGGCCAAAATAAATAATTATAGAAGAAGAAACTACGATAAGTCTAGCGTGTGCACCAAATGAGACGCGAACTTCTTCTCTAACGACATTTGTCGCCGCGTAGCGCTCTCCTGTATGTCACATGCTAGTTTTATAATTTTAATAAGAAGTATCATTGCTTGAACAGCACACCGTTTATACCATCAGTGAAATTAAGAGCGCCTCAGGAGCACTTTTAGAAATTTTCAATAATAGTAAAATGAGTACGAATGAAAATCTGCTGTTGAAATTGCCGTAGAGCGCTCAACGACCGAAACGGAATACGAGCCCTTCGTCGTCGTGTGAAGAATTCTGGTCATATGCATCATCGCTCTGAAAAGTTCAAGCTTATAGACGCAACGAAAGCATATGCCTCATCAAATTCGACCGTGTCTATCATGCACAGAAAGCAATTTGAGTTCAAATGCGAAAAGATGACCTATTTGTACGAAATTCAGGTAGAAGAAAAATTTGCACTACATCGAAATCAAAAATTCTAAAAAATTGCGCTTGTTTCTGAGCCGACATTTACACCGTTTTATCAACCCGAAATTTTCAACTAATCGATAATACGACAGAATTATGTTATGGAAAGAAACAAAGACATAATTCTATCTCGTCACACAGCAACGATTCTCTCTTAGACGTACAGCTATCTACGTATTGCTGATGTCTAGCGCATTGAAAACTGAAATGAAAATTGTAAAATAGTAAGTCATAAATTCTAAAGCAACAACTAATAAAACAACAACTAATAAAAAAAAGACCAAGAAATCTGCATACTTCACGATCAAGGTTGCTGTCCAACTGCGATAATTTCTCACTAAGGCACGTGTTGAAATACTGTGCATGAGCAGGCGAAATCACCTCGAGTAAGGCACGTGCGTTCTCATAGTACTTCGTATGTAAATCCACCTATAATGAACGTTCTGTTCGCAATGTCGTTGCTTAACACTGCAATGCTTTGGCCGCATCTTACGACAAATAGGCAGAGATATCAGCCTTCTATGTGAATTTCCACATATAAAGTCAAAAGAGCTGAAACGGAAACATTACTGTGCTCCCGTAAAACGCATACTGCTTAAGATCGATGGGATATGGCTAGAACGAGCAACACAATTAATGAATATAGGGAGAAATGTCAGGAACTTATGCAAGACAAAAGAAGAAACAGTTAAGGGCGAGGTTGTATCTGCACATGAAACTCGACGTTTATTTGCAGTACAACAACTGTCGGAAGGATCTCGGAGACGAAAGATGCAGATTTGAAGTGCTATGAAGAGACTCTATCGAACGAAATGATAATCGCATGAACGTCTTCTTTGAATGAAATAAATTTCTTTTTATATATCGCTGATAAGCAGTGTAAGTTTTGAGACTAGATTCGGCACAGAGATGTTAACAAATAAAAGATTCTAAACAAACTGCTCATCACCTTTTACGCATCAACTGAAGCTAGCGACCACATATCACAAATATCATTTGCTAAAGTATTTCGAAAATTATCTTCGTTGCTTGAGAAGAAGGCGAATCATCTATAGCTACAATTCGCTAGAGGGTACAGTTATAAGGAACTCGGCTGCATGATATCGTATCGATGAAGTAAGCCGTTCTCATTCCCATGAAGTGAGAACACCGCAAATATGACTGTGATGACACTAAATGTGCTTTCAAAATGAAATATTCTCTCATGTTTGCTGATAAAAGAAATTCAAAACGAGACGTTTTAGAACGCACTTTCATTTCGGCGTTTTGCCGATATTTTTCTGCTAAGTGAATTTCATTTTCCACTAAATTTCGGAACGAATAATTTGAAGGCACTTTTGTGATAAAAAGCTTTAAAGGAAAGAAAAAAAAATTAGAAACCTTAGTATAGTCACCATTCATGCTATCCCATTGTAATGATGCGACCCTCCAACCTTTCATTGTAAGTTCGAGAGTAAACGGTTGGTCTGAAACATAAATCATAGGAAAGAAAAAAAAACATAAAAGAACGGAACGGAATGCAACGGAACGGAACGGAACGGAACGGAACGGAACGGAACGGAATGGAACTTTTCGAATTCATTGTTCAGTGCACGTTATTTAGTCACTCAATTAGTTTCCGTTCTTAATTTTGAAGTTCATTTTTCTTCGCTTTTCTCACAATCACTAAAAGAACATTTTTCTCACGTGGGACACAGCCATATTATTGTGTTTTATTGTGACTCATATGCGAGAAACACCAAGGAGCACTTCTCTGATTTCATTAATATAAAGTGGATCTTTACATAACTGCGCATCACATGCATGCTCATTTTTTACTTCATTAATTTCAGTTCAGTTTAGACCTGGTAAAAGTTGTTCATGGAGCTAGTAGGCGAAATATCTAGTGATGCCTAAACAGGGCGATCCCGCTTAATGGGAATCAGTTCATCACAACTGAATCAAAAACACCTCATAGCAATTAGTGTTCGGCAAAAAAACGATGGTGATGTTAAAGTAATATAGAGACGAGAAAAAAAGCGCAGTACTGTGTGCATCATTTTGTAAGAATTGGAAAATTTTTCAAAAAAGGTCAAACTCTTTTCTGAAATAATTTCATGGATCTTTCAAGATTTACAAATTTCGATCTTTAAAATCAAAATCGCGAACGGTCTTTTGCAGCACTTTGCTTATGAATGGTGGATGTCGGTTCGTTGAATGAGACTTCCAAGTTAGTTGAAAAAACATATTTATGTGCGGCAAGATGGTGAAAGACTATCAAATAATTTATTTGATGCATTTTTCAATTCTGAAACCAGTTTTTCAAGTCAAAAGTGAACAGTCTCAAAAAAAGTAAGGCAATCGTTCGCAAAGGAATTTTGTCGAGTGCGAACTAGCGAATTTTAGGAAAATGATAAGCAAAATTACCTTCCACGGTTTTCACATTAACGAAAATGAGATCGGCTGTGCGTGGCAACATCTCGGAGACGGATATGGATCGTACCTCACTGGCTAGCTCATGAACGGCTGCAATTGCCTCTAGCTCAAGGGGACCTCCCTCCTTCGTGTCAACAAGACCACCTAGTTCCGCATGCCTTTTTCGATTGGCTCGACCGATCTCCTCCAATGACAATGGGGTTCTAAAAACAATTTCTAGAATCACATAAAAAAGGTTATTTCTAGTAAGACTGCAAAGTATTACTGGCAAATTATTGCACTTGAGAAACGAGGCGATTATTTTCACAAACTACAGGAGAACTGAAAAGTAGCCGCTTTCTTGGGCATAATTTGGCATTATTATTTTGGCATTTGGCACTTTTTCACTATTTGGCACTTTCTGGCACTATCTTGATGCATAACGTTGAAGAGAAGTTCAATTTCCGCGCAATATGGTTAACCACGCTGGGCGGAAACTCTATCATAAAATCAAACATTCGGCGCTTAATTGAAAACAATAAAAATTAGCTGATTTACCAGCACGATCGCTCTTGGCTCCATTTTCTGTAGCCGCATCGAATGCTTAATTGTGTGAATAATACCGTTGAAGTGAAAAGACGAGCACTTCTAGCGCTAAAAGCAGAGAAGAAAAATGAAAAAAATTCGAAACACAAAAAAATGAGGGAGACAGCAACTGTCAACAGCGGAAAGTTAGGGAAAGGAAACATGAAGATGACGCTAAAACAATCGCAACATAGGCACCTCGTTTATTTGAATTTCAAATGCAAATTAGAGCAAACGAACCCAAGAGTGTTGTAAACTGCCGAAAGGTGTTCGGTGATTAACTGAGGTGTGACGCTCGGTGGGTAGAGATACGGCTCTGGACGAGCTCCTGGCGCTGGGCTGTGTGCTCTGCTATGTCCTCTGCTCCTGCTACACTGGTAAACTTGAGCTGCCCCTTGCCAACGTGCCGAACTAAAGTCAAGCTTTATACTAGGAAGGTTCATCAGAGTTGGTTGTCACGTTTAAAGAATGCATTTACCGAAAAAATGCAAACTTTTCGGATAGAAGATTAATTTTCTGTGGAAGAAACTTGAAGTTCACAAAAGAACGAACTGGGTGCACTGACCGATTCCCTCTTTTCAGGAATAAACAACGCATAATATAATAAGTTATAGTAAGCTTAACAATGGGGCGGAACCATTGCATAAGCTAGAAGATCGTAACGGTGAAAGATTTCTTCATATCGTTCGCAATCATAAGGATATCGATTAATAACAAATAATATCGATGTGTCGATAATATTGACGAATAGCACATATGTAGTCAAGTACAATTTCAATTCGGGAAGCAATATAGTCAAGTATAATTTCAATTCGGGAAGCAGTCATGAGGAAAGTACTTAACGACGCACAATATGCTGTGTTGCGCCCAAATTATGGCATCAATGCCAAAACATCAACACGAAAGTGCATTCGATCGCACATTTGCTCTACGTCAATATTATCGACATTTTTGCTCCCAACATAAATCTCATCATTAAATTGTTTCTTTAGAGATCGCAAATTTCACAGCAACAAGAACTGCTATATGTTACAGGTAATAGTAATGGGTCAATAAAAAAAAGTTAAACGAGATTAAAGTGAACCAAGCATCTAAAATCCCTATACAGTTCATGTCACACATTTTAAGATATCACGAAGCCATTATATATGGTTTAAAAAAAAACAATAGGAATGATAAATTATGTGAATGATTATCGCTTGCATCCTGAACGGATGGACACGTATTATCATTCACCTGGATGTTATGTGAAAATCACACAGAAAATTTTTAGTCATTCATATGAAGGAGATAATTCTGAACAAACAACCGAGCTCGAACGATAATTCATATTAAAGAGAAATTTCAGTAAAATTTGATTAAAAAGATTCATCAAATATAACTCACTTCCTAAGAAAATAATAAAGAGGAAGATTACTTCAGCATAGAGGTTCGTCAACTAATTCGGTAATAATCCGGCAAAGAAGTTGAGTAAATTTGATATAGTAACATACTCAGCGATATTTGTGGGCAATAACTGAACCATTGCTTCGATGATGGCGAGAAGAAAATGAAGCACTTATGCTTTCTAATAATGTAACACGCATGAAAAGAGAGACGCATCGGGAAGACAAATTGGTTCCCTCACATACAATCAACTCTTTTCTTAAGCAGAAACCAGCCGGAATCGCCTAAAAGCGGAACTGATCATTCTGTCATGCTATTCAGTACTTCTCTGCCTAATGGTACTTACCCGTATTTAAAATGATATTTCGTTGTGAAACCGAACTCCACAAATGTCGATGAAATAGTTCGAACTATTTCTGGCGGTGTTGTCAGGCTGAATAAGCTTTACACCTATCCCCTATCTGGATAACACGCGAACTAAATTTGCACCTTTTCGCTACCCAAAAATGTGATCGAACTGCCTTCCGGTCGGATTGTCGTTGGTGACAAAACGGCGTTCGTTGCCATTCAATAAGCAGACAGACGATAGATGCTCTATGCTTTATGCTCCAGCGCATGGGCGTTCACGCTATAAAACGTATGCTCCAAGCATATGCCTAGATACTTAACTGCCCACCCCACGGACACCACTGCGCAAGAGCTCGAATTATGCATCAAATGGTTGGGCACACGACGCAGTAGCGACAATTTATAGGGTTGGAAGAGGGAAGAGTGATTCCTTGCGCATTGACATCTCATGTTTGATAACGTCGACATTTTTTTTTTCCATTTACTCAAAAGATTTTGCTTGAGTTTTTGTTTTTTAAACAGGTAACTTCAAAATCTAACTATTTAGAGGGGAAAATTTTTAGTGAAATTTCAAAATATTATTCCTATGCGCCAAATTATTTGGTGTACTGACACATCGACCAGGATTTCGTTAAGAAGGCACCTCTTCTAGATTTTTTTTCTGCATCTTCCAGTGTGCTATTGCATCATGCTAACAAAATGCTCCCTAATCAGATACCCGCTCTATCATTTCACCACGAAAGACCAGACGGTTCAGGTCCAGCAAAAGGAAAACAACAGGTGTTCCGTTAATTGCTTTCTCGGTTTACGCATTCACTTCAGGCGAAAATAATGAATGCCTTTCTATTAAATGCAAACCGCAAATTGATTTATACTTTCTTTTTTGCTTTCTTTTATTTCGATTAATTTAAATTATGATTTCTCCTACGATAACAAATGAAGTCAGTTGTGGTAATCTGTTACCTAAAATAAACTCCCACGAATTTCACGTGCATTTAATAGGGACTGAAAACCCTACTAAATATTGAGAACTATTAAATTTAGTACGGAAGAGGAAGCGCAATTAGAATGATACATAACAGAAACCAATAGGAAAGATATGAACGCTTTTTTGAATGAATGCACAGAGAGAGTAATGCGACACTTAATTTCAGTTTTAAACGTTTTGTTTGTTAAACAGTTCTTTGGAAGACCTCCTAGGCGTGAAAATAATCAATTTTCCATTTGATGGAACGATCGGCTGATTTTTAAAAAACCAGCAAAGCTGACTGGAACTTCACGAGGAATAATAAGTTAAATTCGAAAAATATAAGACCATGATTGAGTTTTTTCAGTTAATCATACTGGAAAGAAACCCGTTCAGTAAACATATGGAACGTTTCGCATAAAACAGCCGTTTCCAGAACAATTGTAGAAATGTAGCTGCTTTTTGTTTTGTTGGATTTTCCTTAGCGCTACTAAGCGGATGAGACAAATCAAGGCTTGACGCAATGCAGATCGTACATAAGAATAACAAAAATAGTAACATCTAAGCGACAACAACAGTCAACTGCTCTTTCAAGTATAGAGTAGTACTTAGATGCCCTGACCAGTTGGGGCGATTTTTTGATTTAGAAATTCTTTGAAGTTCTTCGGTCAAAAGCGAAAAAATACCAGCTAGAGAAAGTTTTTATAAGCATCTGCGGGGTGACTAGGGTTAATATAGAACTCCTTAAACCAACCATAATAAGCGAAAAAGTGACATGGCTTAAGTAAAAATTAGGATCTGAATATGATTGTTCCGTTCGGCAAAAAAATCCTAGACTCGGCTGTTTCCTTGTCAGATGTGTTGCGAACACCCGAAACACTCCAGTGTTTAAACATTGAGTGGGCGGAAAGTTTGCATTTTGGTTTTTTGTTTTTTTGCGGACGAGCAGGACAAGCTTTTGCTATTCATAAAAGTCTTCAACAATAATTTGTTAAGTAAAAAAAACGGTAGCAATAGAAATGAAACATACTCTTGTTGTCTATACAACGGTGAAACACCAAGTGTATCGGCAAGGAAATTAGCGCTTGGAGTACCCGTAAGAGAACGACCGTTGAAGGATAACACAGGTGGAACGCACTGACATGAAGCGGATGGAGACGATGGAGGCGTAAACGGTGAAGGTGATGGTGTTCGAGACATCCTAAAGAAACGATTTTTATCCGCTATCATTTAGCGACGCAAACAGCCCGTATACGGATTGACAATACTCCGTAGAAATGGGTATGGATATACGAAGCATAAGGGAGCAGGAGGGTCGAAGAGACCTAAGGAACGTCATAATAACCGCATTTAACCAACCGAAATAAGTTAAATGAAACATATTACGAAAATATGTATTTATTCCTTCGAACCAAGGACTACAATGAAGGATTCATCAGGTACAAATACCTTTCCTATTCCACACTCCTCTTTTCGAAATAAACTCATGAAGTCCACACGTTCAAATAGCTATGGAAAAACAAGAACGAAATTATCAAATGGAAAAGGTAAACAAATTGTTTTACAAACTCCAACAATAATTCGTTGCGGAAAGAGCAAAAATAATAACGGACGTTTCCAACAGAATTTTGAGTAATTCATTCGAGAGCTCCTCAGTTCGAGATATGCGGCCAGTTCCGTCTTGGCTTAATGGAATTCGCTGGGTGCGCAATTCAGCGCAACAGAGTTGCATTTACGCTGGCTTGCGCAATGACCATTCGCATCCTGGCCAACGACTACCGCATCATAGGGATGTGAATATCGATTCAGTGTATTTGCTATGTGATGTCAAACCCGTTTTTTTCTTCGAATAGCAAGAGTAAATGTGAGCAGTCTCGTTCCCGTCACCCCCTCCCCCCCCCCCCCTAGCTTACCCCCCCCCAAATAGGGGAATCTGTGAAAGTTTCAAGATTTTGGAGTGATGAGTTGCAACTCACATGTCAGTATGTATTGAGAGAAGCTAGCAATTTTCAAGAGTGTCTAGAAACGTAAATTCTCCAAGGCCTTCAACATTTATGGATCACCAGAGGAGACTGTTTGCGAGCTAAACCTGCAATTTCAGATACTCTCGAACTCGAGACCACGAGCCGTAAAATCTAACCCTATGTAGGTCAGCCGCAAGAATATTCGGAAACTAATGCAACAGCGCGTGTGCCCATGCGTGACTGAAGCAGCCACGTGACTGTGACTATAGAGTGCAGCGTTCGTCAGACTTCTAAAATCAGTAGTTTCACATTGATGGATCCAATAAATTGAAGAACGACATGATGCCAAAAGATCCTTCGAGTAAAATTCTTTAGGGTAAATGATTAACGATAAGCGTATAATGTACTGACTCCATAGTTTCATAGACCACTTACGGCTCATGGAACAAACATGCAGTTTAGCCGCAAAATACTCTCTGTTCTTCGGCTAGCGCATAACATAAAAAGAAATGCACAGTATAAACCAGCTGACACTTTTTGCAAAAAAGAATTATAAGGAAAAATCACAAAAAAAGAAGGTCAAAATGCGGCCTTATTCTGTTCCGTTTACTGATACTGACCTGCCGATAGCACACGAGCCAAAACTATACTTCTCACTTGCAACTGAATAAATCTATGACACAACTCATGAAAATGCTCTGACCGGATTATTGGTCATATGAAATGAAGGCGCGTTTCGACAGCTACAGTTTCATGCCCCCTTAAAAGGTGTTATGAAATTCGATTATTGAGTTCACGCATAATTTTAGTTCCTAAATCTTTTGAATGATGAACATCTCTCAACATATCGAATTCAATGATGAGCTATTCAAGAAAGCGTGACTTACTGACCCCTATTAAAGGGCCATACAGGAACTGATCGATCTTAACAATCGAAACATGATAGCTATCAGCAGTTCAATTTCCATGATCACATTTGTTCAGCCAAGTTAATGCCTATAGTAATCCGAGCGCATTTCAACAGCTCTCCGTTAGAAAAAAAATGCTTGGTAATTGTTTTTTAAAGTTTTTAAAAAAATTAGAACTTGTTTCTAATCATTCTCAACCGATTTCAATCACAGAACGGCACACCATGAAATACAAAACAACCTCACTGAGAGGGCAAATAGAGGAGTTATTAAAGGCATGGGCAATATAACTGCAAGATAAATTCTTTCTAAGCGTCACTCACGCAACCAGTTGCGAAAATATTGATAGTAGCATATAAAGCGTACAAAGAACGCTGCTGTGTATAACGGAAAAATCAAAAACACAACAAAGACAACGAAAGCGATCAAAGCTCGTTTATTTGTATCAAATCGTCGATCGAAACTAGGGTCACAAATTCGCTGTGACCGTTCTTTGGATCATCTACGGTGAAGTCGTTCAACTATAATTAGATAGGTACCGTATGCACTTGTACTTAATTCGACGCAAAAACAAAAAGCGAGTAAACTCAACACGACAAAGCAATTCTATATGGCTTCAAATAAACCATCAAGAATCATACCGTTGAAATAATCCAACAAATCGAACAACAACGACGTGCCACTTGTAAAAATTGAGTCTCCTTTAGTGCATTAATCATGAATAAGTCTAGTCGGAACGAAACGTAATAGAAGTAATCGCCTTTTGTTAGAGTATTTTTAGGCAAAATGTGTTACCACTAGAATAGTGGTTCACTGATTTGGCCTTTACACTTATTAAGACATACTCATCTTTCAACGCCAACTTTTTGCATTGATAAGAGCGAAAGTCGCAGCTCTAAAAAGGCGCTTTTTATTGTCGACGAAACTGGAGATGATTGCAGCGGAGTTGAAGCAGAAAACGGAGCAAATAACATAAAAAATGGAGAAATTCAAAGACGATATTGACTTAAGGCTGAAAATAAGAGCAGTTTTTGTTGCAAAATTATTAGTGAAATTTGCTAGAAAAAATCTCCAACATTTGTTATTCTAATCTTAAAATGTGACTCGATTCAACGGTTGTGTAACGCTTCTTTGATATGCTCGTTGCTTCATTCGCTGCACTGAATTTGTGCTGACCAAGTTAACCAATTCGAGCGCAAGAAACGGTTTCTTTCGAGCGCTTTTGCATCGTATAAAAACAAGAGATCATGCTAATGAGCGTTACGCATAGTGCACAAAAAAAAACGATGTGTTGTGAATTAAACAACACATAACGCTATGCAATATCAATGCTATATCCCTATCATTTGAATACGTTTGCAAAACGAATATATTTATTTGCAATTGCAAATCTATTAAGATATCATTTGCATTTCGATTACGTGATGAGTATCCCGTATGTATTACGCAAACGCAAAAAATAATAGATAATAACAAATGAATGGATTCACATTGCCGTAAGGCGTAGAACGGCACTAATCTTGAGTGACACTAGTAAAACAACATAATCGCCGAAGAACAACTGTCCCACGATGGCTGTATCGGCTATGAAGCACCTGCTCGAGCACTGAAACATAAACAATACAACATTTAATGGTTAGTTTTTTCAGGACCGACCGACTGCATGTATCAGTTCCGTGTACGCCGCTTGAACTCGCTCTGTGGTTTTATTTTAAAGAAAAAAAAATAAAATAAACAGGAACAGCACCAACGATTGTTTCAGAGGAAAGATTCTCGTCCATCTAAAGGAAAAACTAGAATACAGTTTGCTACATTTTAAATACTATCACTAAATTTCAAACCATAAAGAGTTTTGCGGCCTCTTTTACGTAAAACAATTTGCTAGTGGTATTGGAATTAAAAAATCGAAAATGTGAAGCGCCGAAATGCGATGAAAAGCAACGTTTGCAAAGTGAGGCGAACCAGTTGCGTACGAGTATGTCTTAAAGTTTTCCATTTGTTGCAGCCGCATGTATCTGGCCCTCCATATCACATACGCAATTTTCAGTCTGTATGGAAATACCATACTGAACGCAGCGCTTATTGTTCGCTATGAAGATGACTGATTTTTTATGATGATAAACGTCTAAGAGGTCCGCAATAGACGGAAATGAACGCAAATAGTGACAACTAATGAACGTAAAATATCGCTGACAAATAAAATGAATTTCAAGACAAAATCGCGCCGACGATACTTCACATGACGGCTATGTGCGCTTATCGGAAGGCGGAAAACGCCGTATGCACATATCATAAGGCGTCCAAATCACTTCCGATTATATTGAAGTGGCAAAAGTGACCCCAAAAAATTACACAATAATACGTGCACAAAGGAGATATCATGACACATACACATACACAGAAAGCTAAACACTTTCTTGGTCGAGATCCTGTGCGTTTTTTTTTTGAGATTCTCAAACAACTAAAGCGGTTACATGGCGCCTTGTTGCATCTCCCAAGAGTGCTCATCACTGATGCCGTTTCCAACGTGAACACATCCTGAAGTTATTTTGTGCCGATTTCTGAGTGTTGTGCCCTCAAACTCTTTCAAATAGAAGGCATTCTCATCTTTTAGAAGCTATCTAAGCAAAAAATCCACATGAATAGCACAAAAAAAAAGACGTGAAGTTCACTATAAGACAACTTCGGCATATAAATAGAGATTACTTCGATGTATGCCTAGCTGAAGTACGATTTCCATAGAGCGACGTACTCAATCTATCTCAATATTGTGCGCTAACTGATAACTTAGTGCTTCAGAACTAAAAATTTACGAGGCGGAGACAGTAAAGAGGACCATTTTTTTTGCAGAGATCATTTCTCACAAGATTTTATTTAGAAACCAACCAGAAACATGAACAAAAACGAAGTCGTTTCATTTTCATATGATGCATAAGACTTTGATAAATGTTTTACACCGAGTAGTCTTACGGAAAACTAAGAAATGATCTTCAAAAAAAAAATTTGTCAGGCAATCGAAACACATAGCATACGTCTTCTAAGAAGGATGATGAATTAACGAAAAAAAATTAAAAACATTCATTAAAAAATCCTCTCGGATCTGTACCGAAATTTTTGGTTCCAAAACATTCTATTTAAGGCGCCAGCAGATATTAGGACTGGTGATATTCTTCATAGAAGACAATCACTTTCGTCAAATGACTGTGAGACCAAAATCAGAAGAAGTAGGGAACACTGGAATGAGAACTTTGGTATTTTCAAAAGTATGGATTTCAGCAATTTCTCATTCTCTTCGTTACGATGATAAAGCGCTTGAAAAAAGATGGAGACTTTTAGAATGTTGCTCTATATTAAGTGAGCTCGCCAACATCAAGCGCAGCCCTAGCTTACCTCCCACCAAATAGGGGAATCTGTGAAAGTTTCAAGATTTTGGAGTGATGAGTTGCAACTCACATGTCAGTATGTATTGAGAGAAGCTAGCAATTTTCAAGAGTGTCTAGAAACGTAAATTCTCCAAGGCCTTCAACATTTATGGATCACCAGAGGAGACTGTTTGCGAGCTAAACCTGCAATTTCAGATACTCTCGAACTCGAGACCACGAGCCGTAAAATCTAACCCTATGTAGGTCAGCCGCAAGAATATTCGGAAACTAATGCAACAGCGCGTGTGCCCATGCGTGACTGAAGCAGCCACGTGACTGTGACTATAGAGTGCAGCGTTCGTCAGACTTCTAAAATCAGTAGTTTCACATTGATGGATCCAATAAATTGAAGAACGACATGATGCCAAAAGATCCTTCGAGTAAAATTCTTTAGGGTAAATGATTAACGATAAGCGTATAATGTACTGACTCCATAGTTTCATAGACCACTTACGGCTCATGGAACAAACATGCAGTTTAGCCGCAAAATACTCTCTGTTCTTCGGCTAGCGCATAACATAAAAAGAAATGCACAGTATAAACCAGCTGACACTTTTTGCAAAAAAGAATTATAAGGAAAAATCACAAAAAAAGAAGGTCAAAATGCGGCCTTATTCTGTTCCGTTTACTGATACTGACCTGCCGATAGCACACGAGCCAAAACTATACTTCTCACTTGCAACTGAATAAATCTATGACACAACTCATGAAAATGCTCTGACCGGATTATTGGTCATATGAAATGAAGGCGCGTTTCGACAGCTACAGTTTCATGCCCCCTTAAAAGGTGTTATGAAATTCGATTATTGAGTTCACGCATAATTTTAGTTCTTAAATCTTTTGAATGATGAACATCTCCCAACATATCGAATTCAATGATGAGCTATTCAAGAAAGCGTGACTTACTGACCCCTATTAAAGGGCCATACAGGAACTGATCGATCTTAACAATCGAAACATGATAGCTATCAGCAGTTCAATTTCCATGATCACATTTGTTCAGCCAAGTTAATGCCTATAGTAATCCGAGCGCATTTCAACAGCTCTCCGTTAGAAAAAAAATGCTTGGTAATTGTTTTTTAAAGTTTTTAAAAAAATTAGAACTTGTTTCTAATCATTCTCAACCGATTTCAATCACAGAACGGCACACCATGAAATACAAAACAACCTCACTGAGAGGGCAAATAGAGGAGTTATTAAAGGCATGGGCAATATAACTGCAAGATAAATTCTTTCTAAGCGTCACTCACGCAACCAGTTGCGAAAATATTGATAGTAGCATATAAAGCGTACAAAGAACGCTGCTGTGTATAACGGAAAAATCAAAAACACAACAAAGACAACGAAAGCGATCAAAGCTCGTTTATTTGTATCAAATCGTCGATCGAAACTAGGGTCACAAATTCGCTGTGACCGTTCTTTGGATCATCTACGGTGAAGTCGTTCAACTATAATTAGATAGGTACCGTATGCACTTGTACTTAATTCGACGCAAAAACAAAAAGCGAGTAAACTCAACACGACAAAGCAATTCTATATGGCTTCAAATAAACCATCAAGAATCATACCGTTGAAATAATCCAACAAATCGAACAACAACGACGTGCCACTTGTAAAAATTGAGTCTCCTTTAGTGCATTAATCATGAATAAGTCTAGTCGGAACGAAACGTAATAGAAGTAATCGCCTTTTGTTAGAGTATTTTTAGGCAAAATGTGTTACCACTAGAATAGTGGTTCACTGATTTGGCCTTTACACTTATTAAGACATACTCATCTTTCAACGCCAACTTTTTGCATTGATAAGAGCGAAAGTCGCAGCTCTAAAAAGGCGCTTTTTATTGTCGACGAAACTGGAGATGATTGCAGCGGAGTTGAAGCAGAAAACGGAGCAAATAACATAAAAAATGGAGAAATTCAAAGACGATATTGACTTAAGGCTGGAAATAAGAGCAGTTTTTGTTGCAAAATTATTAGTGAAATTTGCTAGAAAAAATCTCCAACATTTGTTATTCTAATCTTAAAATGTGACTCGATTCAACGGTTGTGTAACGCTTCTTTGATATGCTCGTTGCTTCATTCGCTGCACTGAATTTGTGCTGACCAAGTTAACCAATTCGAGCGCAAGAAACGGTTTCTTTCGAGCGCTTTTGCATCGTATAAAAACAAGAGATCATGCTAATGAGCGTTACGCATAGTGCACAAAAAAAAAACGATGTGTTGTGAATTAAACAACACATAACGCTATGCAATATCAATGCTATATCCCTATCATTTGAATACGTTTGCAAAACGAATATATTTATTTGCAATTGCAAATCTATTAAGATATCATTTGCATTTCGATTACGTGATGAGTATCCCGTATGTATTACGCAAACGCAAAAAATAATAGATAATAACAA
Organism: Toxocara canis; assembly: GCA_000803305.1. Lineage (NCBI taxonomy): Eukaryota > Metazoa > Nematoda > Chromadorea > Rhabditida > Toxocaridae > Toxocara > Toxocara canis. The sequence goes on from JPKZ01002274.1 coordinate 144,407, forward strand.
ATGAATGGATTCACATTGCCGTAAGGCGTAGAACGGCACTAATCTTGAGTGACACTAGTAAAACAACATAATCGCCGAAGAACAACTGTCCCACGATGGCTGTATCGGCTATGAAGCACCTGCTCGAGCACTGAAACATAAACAATACAACATTTAATGGTTAGTTTTTTCAGGACCGACCGACTGCATGTATCAGTTCCGTGTACGCCGCTTGAACTCGCTCTGTGGTTTTATTTTAAAGAAAAATAAAATAAAATAAACGGGAACAGCACCAACGATTGTTTCAGAGGAAAGATTCTCGTCCATCTAAAGGAAAAACTAGAATACAGTTTGCTACATTTTAAATACTATCACTAAATTTCAAACCATAAAGAGTTTTGCGGCCTCTTTTACGTAAAACAATTTGCTAGTGGTATTGGAATTAAAAAATCGAAAATGTGAAGCGCCGAAATGCGATGAAAAGCAACGTTTGCAAAGTGAGGCGAACCAGTTGCGTACGAGTATGTCTTAAAGTTTTCCATTTGTTGCAGCCGCATGTATCTGGCCCTCCATATCACATACGCAATTTTCAGTCTGTATGGAAATACCATACTGAACGCAGCGCTTATTGTTCGCTATGAAGATGACTGATTTTTTATGATGATAAACGTCTAAGAGGTCCGCAATAAACGGAAATGAACGCAAATAGTGATAATTAATGAACGTAAAATATCGCTGACAAATAAAATGAATTTCAAGACAAAATCGCGCCGACGATACTTCACATGACGGCTATGTGCGCTTATCGGAAGGCGGAAAACGCCGTATGCACATATCATAAGGCGTCCAAATCACTTCCGATTATATTGAAGTGGCAAAAGTGACCCCAAAAAATTACACAATAATACGTGCACAAAGGAGATATCATGACACATACACATACACAGAAAGCTAAACACTTTCTTGGTCGAGATCCTGTGCGTTTTTTTTTTTTGAGATTCTCAAACAACTAAAGCAGTTACATGGCGCCTTGTTGCATCTCCCAAGAGTGCTCATCACTGATGCCGTTTCCAACGTGAACACATCCTGAAGTTATTTTGTGCCGATTTCTGAGTGTTGTGCCCTCAAACTCTTTCAAATAGAAGGCATTCTCATCTTTTAGAAGCTATCTAAGCAAAAAATCCACATGAATAGCACGGAAAAAAAAGACGTGAAGTTCACTATAAGACAACTTCGGCATATAAATAGAGATTACTTCGATGTATGCCTAGCTGAAGTACGATTTCCATAGAGCGACGTACTCAATCTATCTCAATATTGTGCGCTAACTGATAACTTAGTGCTTCAGAACTAAAAATTTACGAGGCGGAGACAGTAAAGAGGACCATTTTTTTTGCAGAGATCATTTCTCACAAGATTTTATTTAGAAACCAACCAGAAACATGAACAAAAACGAAGTCGTTTCATTTTCATATGATGCATAAGACTTTGATAAATGTTTTACACCGAGTAGTCTTACGGAAAACTAAGAAATGATCTTCAAAAAAAAAATTTGTCAGGCAATCGAAACACATAGCATACGTCTTCTAAGAAGGATGATGAATTAACGAAAAAAAATTAAAAACATTCATTAAAAAATCCTCTCGGATCTGTACCGAAATTTTTGGTTCCAAAACATTCTATTTAAGGCGCCAGCAGATATTAGGACTGGTGATATTCTTCATAGAAGACAATCACTTTCGTCAAATGACTGTGAGACCAAAATCAGAAGAAGTAGGGAACACTGGAATGAGAACTTTGGTATTTTCAAAAGTATGGATTTCAGCAATTTCTCATTCTCTTCGTTACGATAATAAAGCGCTTGAAAAAAGATGGAGACTTTTAGAATGTTGCTCTATATTAAGTGAGCTCGCCAACATCAAGCGCAGCTTGTACACCAAAAATATCGCAAAGCGTGAGGGATGCCGCTTTAAAAAAAAAAATTCTCATGCAGCAAAATATACGACGTCGAAAAAATTATGTGGAAACAATGTCGACTTCCACTTTTTTTTGGTCCCACAGCATCCTACCGAAGCAGATTTCACTGACGGCCCCAACAGGATTCGAAATGGATGGCGCATTTGAATATCCTTTCAGTCGACAGACGCTTCTAGCTAATTATTTACAACAGTCGTTCGATAGCAGTGACTTTCAAACAGCGGTTCATCTATTTTGACCTATTCTGTACAGAGTCCCTTGGTTTGTAGAATGTAAAGCTAGCCGTGTTAGGTCGACAAAGAGCTGCTCGTAAATATCAGCTAATTTTCATTTCGCACAAAACACTCGAACCCAATTTGCTGCTCAAGAATAACTGGCAGATATGGACGTTCCACGATACGTTCCTCAGTTTGTGGAAATTCCTCATCCTAAACTTCCCACGATTTCCGCAAATCATCATTTTCGGTAGAACGTGGCCGCACAAAAATTCTCCGACGAGGTTCTGCCGAACAGGATTTTTTGACTAAAAAGACCTATATAACACGGATGTAACATGCAGGCAAATGCTTTAGCGACTCATAAGTGTTGAAGGCACCGAAAATTTCACATTTGTTAACAACTTGAAACTCTCCCTTCATCCCTTTATTTGAG
>JPKZ01002274.1:160345-189033 GCA_000803305.1 Toxocara canis
GGGGTGGGCTTGCGTTAGTTCTGCCGATAGCACACTCCCCAAACAGAGCAGAGTACTTGCTGCACGCAGTAATACGCAACAAAAGGTGCATCTAAATAAATACGGCCTATATGCGGCACCAAACCAGAACGCTAGTCGACACAAAAAGGCTCAATCAATGGCGTCTAAAACGTGTGCGCCGAAGAGAGAGGACGACGCTGGTATAGATAGCACTTTTGTCGGGTGGGTGACCAACGATTTGTATGGCGCGCATATCGACGTGCATCTGTAACGTTCAGTCTGATCTCGTCGATTAACCAACCGTATTTCGCATATAGCATTTCATCGTTTAACTTTATGACAACAGCACTTTTCAGTGGCATATGATTTTGGAGCGATCGTGATGAACCGAATGCGCTTTGAGTTGTGTAAATCGCAAACGGAAAGAATGAGTTTTGTTGACTTATCTACCTATTCCAGTATGAAATGCTTCAAGGATCCGCATAATTCAAATGGGATGTTAAGACATCCCATTTGAATTCACCGTGTGCTATCGCGTGATCCTGTAAGACGTTTTTACAACACCGCAATATCACATGCTTTTCTGCTTATAATTTTCAGAGCGGCGTTCGTTTCAGTGAAAAGAAAAAAATGAAGAATCATTTTTGAAGAAATATTATGACGAATAACATAATTCGACAAACTTTCAATAGCTAAGAACTGCGCGATAATTTTTCAGTGAAATCCGTTTACGTTACAAAATATTCGACTTGATCAGATCATTTCACTTGATCATTGAAAAAAAATTAAAGCACTTTTGAGAAGTTTCGTCTTAGGATCATGACGGTTCAGTATTTCATCCTGGCTCTTTAATAGAAACGTAGGGGTACATGAGACGTTCGTTATCTTTTGCCACTTTTTTCGAACCCGTTGATTGCTTTCCATTTATGCGATACGAAATGGAAAGGTGTGCGGCTGGCGGCTGGCTGGTCTTACTGGCTTAATTGACAAATGTTCAAAATTGCCCAAATTGCGCTGTCGTTACTCACATGAAAATCACATAAGTGGTCCATATAAAAAATTACGCACGCATCAAACAAAACATTCAGCCAGTCTAGAGAAGCGTTCACAACAAAAGCGAAGAGCTCTTAGAAGCTTTGCAGAAACAAATAGCACAGCGTGGAATTGATTTCAGACAACGATCTTTAACGTTTTTCAGCATACGCTGCTCCGACTTGGCTATGTTTGCCATAATCGTCTGCTCGGGTCGGCCGGCCACAGTTTCGAAATCAAATTGGTTGCTGCGCTAGGGAAATATTCTATCGTCGCTGCGTCATCCAAATTTCTAATTGCGAAACTTCTTTTAAAAAATAAAACTACAAATTCAAATATGCCGTTCAGCTAATATAGCAGAAAATAATGTAATAAAAATATATGCGAAAGACAATTCACACACAAATCAGTGAAATAGGCTGAAGTATAACAGTGGTGTGCTAGAAATGCACACATCGACTGAAAAAAGAAATACGTTGAAGTCATTGTGATTTGAACTGAGACAGCATATTTTTGACAGTTTGATACCTTAAATGTAGCCAAATGCGATAAGTAGAAATTTAAATATTCAAGTGCAAAATGAAATGCGAACTGAGGATTATTTCTACGGAAAACTCATCAGCTTTCACGCTTAGCAATACGGTGTGCTGCTTTCATTGGACTGAATCACCACTGGAAGTGCTCGTTACTAAACCAGGCCAATATGAACTCTATTGCATGGTCACCAGTCAGTGATTTTTTAAACTCTAATCCTACTTTTGTCATAAAAAGTTAGTCGAGATGTCGCAGTTAGTGTTGCTCATTCGTCCAAATATAGATCAACACGTTCCATACAATCCCTCATTATTTTCGCCTTTCTCCACACAGCTGTGCTATAATCACCTTAAATCACTTTGATTGCCGAAACATCCCATTGCAACTCTAGTATGCTATATTTTAACTGCCAGGGGGCCAGGGAGAAAAACCATTAAGCAACTCTCTGATGCACTAGAGCAATATGAATTTTTAGGTGCGCCGAACTGAGAATAAAAATTCCTCTAATTTTTAATACCGACTTTATTCTTGTGTTTTTTTTGGTATACAACACTGTTCTTAGACTCGCAGTTGGCTCCTCGTGTTTTCAGTGTGACCATGACTGCTATTTTTTTAGTTCCTCAGAGCATGCTTGTATTTTTCCTGACAGACATGACATCATTCTACTTCCTAAGTACGAAAGTGAGCAGATTTTTGAGTAATCAGTAGAAAATACAAAAAACTGTGACTGATTGCAATTAATTTCGTTTGTATGCCAAACTCTTATCATAAACTTTCCGTTCACATTTTTCATTATAAGACGATTGCAATGGAATATGGTGATAGACAATGCGGCGAGAAACAAATGCTTTTAAAGGAAAAGCTGCTCAGTTTCTAGATAGCATGCACCGTCTGCTACTTTTTTCATTTCCGATATTGATCAGTTTTCAATATCGACCATTTGAAAGCTTTGGCTCGTGGTACAGTTTCCGCTTTTGATGACAAACAATTCCAAAAAATGGATATTTCTGAGCAACTGACAAGTAGTGAAGTTCATATAAGCCCTGATTCAAACAGCTGCTCATTGGGCACCTCAGAAATAGTATGATGTCTCGTGAAAGGAATAAACTTTATACGAATACTACGACTTCTGTGCTCATGCTGTTCAACTACGAATATCATTATTATCTTTTATCGGTTATCAAGTGATGCAAGCATTATATTAGTTTACAAAATCAATTATTGTACTAGTTTTAAAAAATTTGATGGTTGAACGGGGTTAGTCAAGAATGCCCATCATCTATTCGCTAAATTATTTTATGGCCTTTTCTAGTGCCAATCGATATAAATATCATAATTCTCTCTTTGCATTGCTTAAAAATCATCTATGCTTCATCGGAATGCTGTGCCTGCATTTGCACTTTACCTGCGCATGCTCTCCGCAACGACGGCAAGCTGATTCAATTGTATCACATTTTCCGCTTCCGTTGTTTCAAAAAGTAATGGAACCGTAAAATTGGCACACGTGAAAGCGGTGTATTGCTGTGAAAAGTAGTAGCGGTAACATCCTAAAAATCACTGATTTTTGTCGCACTCACCGCATTGGCATTTTAAAAACTAGCTCAGCTCAAATGAATGTAAATGAATGCCACGGTAGTGATGCATGAAATGGCTTCTATTTCGACAAAGTCAACATCACTGCCAGTATTTAAATGTTCTAACTTATTTTCTGGCACAAGCGGATGACGTTTGTCTGCGATGAACTAGATCGTCATTCGTTCATGGAGTAATCAGTGTGACACATTAAGGTGCACTTCTTTTTCCTAAAGAGTTCTTCATGTTTGTAACGGGCTTTGTTGATTCGCTTAGAGCTATTAATTCCTATGATTTATCTGTCCGTTGAGGTCAACATCAGCGCCTCAAGAAGTTGACCAAAACTTCCGTTGACGTTTTGGCTCCGATAGTCATCATTACGCAATTTCGAACTTCAGAGTTGCTCAATTTCATTCAAAAGAAAAAAAAATCAGGAAAAGTACAGTGAATTTATGCTGTTGGGTACAAGTAGCGTGTTCTGCCAAAAAACCATTATAGTAATCGCACTGCTGTTGGAAATGAATTTTAAAAAGAAAAAACCAAACTAATCGATTTATGGAGGTGATATGCAGCACTCTTCAGCTAAACGGTGCTCAATATAATCAAAGTCTTCATAAAACGATGCGAATAAATGACGTCGATCCGCTTAACCATAGTAGAAATGCAGAAGTCGTCAACAAGACCTCATTCTCTAAGTACGATGAAAATATTACAAAAGATCGCTTGAAATGTTCGTTTCTAGTCGGAATTCAGATCAAACGTTTCGACGCTTTCAGCGGTATGATTAAAAAAATTGAAGTCAACTTTTCAGCTTTGAAAAGGCGATACAACAAAACCGTATTACAAACCTTCTCACTGTGCATCATTCTCATACATACATACTACCCCTCCGCCAATCCTCCCCCTTCCTTTGTTCTTCTAAAGAATTGGATATTCATAAAATCCGGGACTATAAACAGCTTTTACTACATCCCGTTTAGAGGATGGGAGGGCGGGGTGGCGGAGGGGGAGGGGGTAGGAAGGGAAGAGGGGATTTTTTGAAACGTTTTGCCTTGGCATGAAATGTACAACACATTGTTTGTGAGGAGAACGAAAGGAAGAAGACTAATTGCTGGTCGCTACAATGGAGGCAACAATGCAAAAAACAAAAAAAACAAGAAGAACAAATCTTGCTACAACGTTTCGCTAAAACAAAAGAATGGAGAAAAGTCTCTAAGCTCATCGATTTATCAATAACCAACATATGACGACTGCATTAAAGGCCATCCCTGCACTGCTTCCGACGTTTTGGTCCAGACGACTCCGTATGAAGTTCTGATGAGATCCTTCTCGAATAATCGCTTCCGAACAGTTAGCAATCCCAGATCAAGTCTTCACCAGGGGCTTCGTTGGAAAGCTGATTCGTTCGCTTGTTGTTATGAATCAGGATCACTCCTTGACTTGGCCGCTTGTTGACGAGACCATCCAGCAAATCAATTACTATCTTTTTGGTCGGTTTGCCTTGCGTTCGCCACTTATCTGAGCACACTTGACCGTAGCTTGCAGCTTTTTCGTCCACTCACATCCTAATCAAATCGTTTAGTGGAAAGTAAGCTGTTTTTCGAAAACACCAACCAATTTGCGTGCGTACACGGCACAATTTTTAGTCAAATTCGGCCACTGTTTTTTCCACTGAGTTCATGATGTATCATCTGTTGCACTCAAAACACGAAAAACGTAAATCTTTTTGCCCCCAGCAGAACTCTCTTCGTATGGCCTCTCCCTCGATCAATTCCCACCCGTCAAGCTCTCGGAAATCTCCCCTACCTTCGTTCTCCTGGCCATAACGACAATTTAACCGTCGATCGACATTTTTCCTCTCACATATTCCCCTCCCAGCCTCTGCAGCAACACTGTGGAATACGATGATTCACATATTAAAAGTGCCACCCAGCACAAGCTTTAAAAAATTTTCTTTCTTTCCCCTCGACACAACCATCCCTTTTTAGAAATTATCAACTTCGTGTTGAGAGCTCCATTAGACGATATTCTTATTTGTTGTAAAGAGTGGTGAAACAAATTCAACTTCATGTCGAGGTACTGGAAGAAAGCGCAGAGTATTCAAAATGCAAATGGAAAGGCTTTGCAGACTAAACTAAATAAAACTCATCAAACGCAAAAAACAAACAAAATTTTTTTGAGACTCGTGACTTTAGCCGCTTTGCAAGCGATTTAATAAATAACCGATCATCGCTAATAACCGCGTGCTACAATGTGTTGCCCTGACCATCTAATTCGGCGTGTCGGCCGCATATGAAATGCCCAAAATTCCATTGGTCGGCGTATCACCAAACGTCGATTTTATAGCTTCATGTTTCGATGAACCATGTTTCCGACATTCAGCGTAGGGACATTACTTCATTTCAACATCAAAAACAAGAAACAGTTGTTAAAATCGATGATCAGAAAAAAAAAATGAGCTTACAACCAAAATCCAGTACGGAAGCAATAAATACATGTTGTGGTGTTGTAAAGAAGGTCAAAAAACAATCTTCACGATGAGCTGAACAGCTCGAATTGGAAAGTTGATTGAATGCCAAATTGCTTCAAAAAGCAGCGATCCAAAACGTTGCTTGAGTGGCGGCTTTTTGAAGTAGTAATGTAAGCATTAAAAATGAGTTGTGATTGCTAACACGAATGAGCAATTAGACGGTAAGAATTTCATGCTTGGTGCCGGTTTCCTCAGAGAATAACTGCAACTTGTCTTATAATGGAGGGATCAGGCCAACATCACCGCGCAATTCAGGTCATCTAGGTTATACTTGAATACAAACTTTGGTTGATTAAATTCACTGTGATATCTGTATAAGTTGTGTGTGATCAAAAAGGTTGCCAGAGAATCCTTTCGGGCAGAATTTACAAGTTGAATGAATGAATCGTACTGCAAAGGAGAAGTGGCAAAAAACGTTTTATTCACATTTGCATATGTATTATAAATTTTGACAACAGAGTGAAATAAACGCCGGAAAAAAAGGCTAGTTTTGTAATACAATGCTTGTCCACATTATTGTTCACAGCTATGCAGCCAGAGAGGCTGGAGGAAGGGAGGTCATTAAAATGCTATTTCAGCGAGAAAGATCTTTAAGAAAATCTTTTTTCCCAACATTAAATTTCTCGTCGGGAAGCGATTATATTAACTATTTGTTAAATTTGCTGACCTTTGCACTATGTGCTAATTTTTGTGCTAATTAGAGTTAGACAAGCGTTTCACTTCGTTTCCCTTTCAATCTCTTTCTCATGTCAAACGAACTGTCTGTACGGTCTCATAGCAATCAGAGAAAAAACCTGCATGCTGCATCAACGTGAACACAGGCATTCCGAAATTTGGAATATGACGTTGGCTAATGATTCTAAATGAGTTACTACATTTCACTTAAACAAAAAGAGTCATTATGTCTTGTTTGCACAGCACTAACTTTTTTATGCGCTTCCTAGTTTCGCTCTCAATTTTTTCATGAATCGAGCCGTCAGAAGGACTATGAAAGAAAGTCGTCGAAATCGCAACAGCATTTCAAATAAACTATAGCTGACCAAATTGAAGGTAAACAAATGCAATCCCATAGCGTCGGGGATTGTTGCTTGAATCATTACCCATCGCTGTAAATGGCACTACGATTGTAAGAAATGCTTACGTTCTTCCCATTTTATGATATTCTCATCGTCCCCCTCTTCTCGCCCCTACCCCACTCGTCCCCTCCACCCCTCTCCTCCCCAAGCATAACGCATTGGTAAAAATACATCGCGAGCAGACTAACACAAATGGACTATCCAAGTTGTGCATTAAAATGGAATTTCTACGAAGTATGACATCACGAATATTTGAAAAATTATTTGTAGATTTATAGATATGGAATTCTGCAGTTTTTTTTCCAATTTCTACTTGACGGCTCGACGAAAAGTAATGACGGTCTGAATTGAGAAAACATTATTGCAAAAGCAGGCGAAACTAGTGCAAGAATGAAATTCATTTCTCTTTAAGAAATTCTTTTCAACAAGAATGAAAATTCCTTCCAACTATCACTATGGAAAGCAGCTTCTTCAAAGGCTGTCGCTGGCTACAACGCAAGCATTTTTACTCAAAAACGATCGTCTCATGGCGATTATTGCTTTTTTTCATACGTCATTTCTGCTTTAATCTCGTTTTATGTCCCTTCTATGTTGTCGATTGCACGTCAACGAGCTTTCACCACTTTTTTTGCGTTACGCTTTTGATTTTGTGCTCTTCGCTTTTTCTCGATCTCGTCTTATGCATCGCACGTCATCACCTTTATGCTTTATGTGAATAAATTTATTCGCATCCTACGTGAATCATGAATGCTTTTGAATCATACATGGCGACGGTACTACGGTGTAGGAAGCACGATAAGAGTGGAGAGGAGGGTAGGTAATCGCTCTTAAAACTTAGTAGGACGAAACTGTCGTGATGAATACCTCGTCCGCTTTCCGTCACTAACGCGGGGATATGGGTTGGGGGGCGGAGGGGGGGCGAGGTAAGACAGGGACGGAGCACTCGCCGACTCACTAACAGAGTAGCTGCTCATGTGAGAAGTAATTCGTGAAACTAAATCTTAATCCATTTCAGAGGGAGGCACTTCCTCTAGTTGCGAGAAACTGTTCGTTGGTTTAGTTTGCAGCACTCAATTTTTCTTTATAGTTTCTATCACCGTCATCGATGTCTGGTCGATGAAAGGACGCAATTTCTCGAGTCATTTGCTGGCATATGGCTGAGTGTGCCACCAAGTGACATCATTCTACCTAGATCATGAACGAATTTAAAGCTGTTTTGCTTCCACTGAATGATGATACACACTTGGCAAATCTACTTGAGGCGTTCCTTGAAGAGTGTTTTCTGATGAGCGATGCAATCCTTGCTGAAAACATCCGTCATCTTTTGCTTGTATACTAATACCGTCTCCACAAATGAGGTGACGCTCAACGTTGCTTTTTCAACTTGCAGTTCTCCTAATGCCCATTTTGGAATTAACGCCAAAACTCCAGTTTTGCTCACATACACATATTACAGTTTTCGAAACTATAATTCGAAAAAAGCAAATGCAAAGCCGACGAGAAGGAATGCGAATGCTTTTCTGCTTGTTCATCGCAACACTGCCACCAAGTTCGCAAAAAAAAAAAGAACAAACACAAACAAAAGCCTTATTTGCTTAGAGATCGTCAAGTCATTTTACAGATATGTAAACGAGAAATTGAATGTCGGCCCGATTATTCTGAAAAGCCATAACTTGAGTGTAGCGAGTGAAGCTGGGCTCACAGATTCCTCCTCGAGTGTTCCCAAAGAAGATGATGGCTTTCTGCCCACTTTGCTAAGTAAAAGCTTTGTTCGTTGATAATGTTCCGTCGATTTTTAATGGACTTTTAATGTATCACACAAACTGAGCAGTAACACTTATCTGACTTCGGACGTTGTTCTCTCCTACTTTGTTAAAATATATAACATCCGTTAAATACATGACGGCAAAAATTTCCGCTTTTTTTTGGTATGGTTTTTTAGATAGGCATTTCTTGCTGGTCAGGATTGCGCTTTCGGAAAACCTCTATTACCTGTTCTTTGCTGGAAAAAAAACCACCATGTGCGCAAAAGTACCGATTTATATCCTTTATCCGCAAATATGGGAGGGGAGTAGCTCAGTAGTAGAGCTCCCGCTTCGTATGCGGGAAGACCTGTATTTGGTTCTCGGCTGCTTACCTGAGGATCGCCAACAGGCTGACCACCAGGCGGTCCGAAACTAGTCAAAACAATCATACGTGGGCATGGTTGTCAGCTGCATCGATCCGGAAATCGATGAAATTACAGCTGCCTTTGCATCCCTTTGCATCCGCAAATATATCCGCAAAAGCATCCAAACGTAAGTTCAGTATGCAAATTCATGAAAATTGCTGTGAAGGATAACGTGCGGCATCGCTTGTTAATCCAGTCCAATAAGTATTTGTGCTTACATATGTACACGTGCAGTTATATCGTTGCCATATTTTCTTTGTTCATGTGATTAAGGACAATTCAGTTCAGTTCAGCGATTTTTTTTACCTAAAGGAGAGAGGAGGCAAAGTCGGTCAAGACAGAATCAATTTCGACTTTAAACAATCAACTGGCCCCTTTAGATCATAAAATCCCCAAAAAAATATAGTGTACGTATACCATGCAAAGGCTTCTGATAACATATATTGACGAAAACTACTGCACAAAATCAGAGGCCATCACAGTTGAAACGAATATAATCGTTCCCAAGTAAACATCGATGACAAGCAAGAAGAAATTCCTGCTTTTACAACTCGATTTGATTTTTTTGATCTTGCTAGCGAAACTGATGTGATCGATCTGTTGATCTCATATTTGCATGTGCATTGTTCTGGTTACATTAAATTCATTGCTGCTTGCGTACTTGTGAATGCCTTCTTACCTTCCGTTAATATACTCTTTCTTTTGCAGCTCAAGCCACCCAGATCATAACTGTTCGTATTTGGAAAGAGAGCTCCGCCGTGAAATTGCTGAGGTACAGAAAACATTTAGATGAGTCACCTGATTCACCTTTTTCAATCTTGATTTGCCTAGTGATTCTCGCACCTCTCTCACCGTTTGCACACAGTTTGGCCCATGCCATTTTCTTATTACCATTATCTTTCGCGTATAAGCGATGACGATACTACATACAAACTTGCGGCCCAAATCGGATCACATCCACCTGCCTCGCTTACACTTTTGCAGATTGTCGTGTACTGCGCTGGTTGTTACAGTTTCCTTTATTCATTTAATCCATGCAAAGATTCTTTTCGTCGTTCAGCATCTATAGCTATTAGTAACTGCCTCGTCCATTTTCTGCCGCTTGACTCGTTTTGCGTCTTCGACCCGCAATGTAAAGCGCTCGTATTCTCGGTGCGCCTTCCGTCTGCCTCACGGCGCTTCAGTTCTGTTCTGTTTAATGAATCTAATCGTCGTCGCTACAAAAAAAGGTGACCAATAGGCGAAGCCAATGGGCGGGGCCTAAAAAGCATTCCATCTGATAAGGAAAGGACCTGAAACTTTTTAGCCATAATTTGTGGGTAGGAAGACCTCGACGAAAGAAATAGCAAAGCGTATGCGGGCATTAAGTAATCGGCTACTTGTAAAAAATGAAGATACTTGATCCGGTTATAAGAGATATGCAGACCATTTCGAAGGGCCGCTCGCGTAGTGGAAATAGTGTGCAATGCAGAGAATGGTAGTAGTGTTTGAGGTTCCCATTTGGTTGTTGGCTGTTTTCTAAACTAGAATGAGATCGTTTCATTTACTCCCTTTTCTTTCCATTGTTTCTCTCCAGTTTTGTTTTAATTAAATGTTTGCAGTTTTGATTCATAATCACGTTTGTTGACTCGATAGGGGCGGGATGGGATACGCTACTGCAAGAGTAGTAAGTTAAGTTTGTGAAGCGCATCTGGACGCGAAAAAAAAAGTGCTCCCGCGAATGACAAAAGGAAACAGAAATTCCTGCACTTTAGATAAAGAATTCTTAGCGATGTTGAAGGGAGCGTAACAGAAACGGTTGCGGTGATCGGTGGAGGAATGTTTTTGCTGAGTGTGGATATGTTGAATGAAACGGTGACCAATAGGCGAAGCCAATGGGCGGGGCCTAAAAAGCATTCCATCTGATAAGGAAAGGACCTGAAACTTTTTAGCCATAATTTGTGGGTAGGAAGACCTCGACGAAAGAAATAGCAAAGCGTATGCGGGCATTAAGTAATCGGCTACTTGTAAAAAATGAAGATACTTGATCCGGTTATAAGAGATATGCAGACCATTTCGAAGGGCCGCTCGCGTAGTGGAAATAGTGTGCAATGCAGAGAATGGTAGTAGTGTTTGAGGTTCCCATTTGGTTGTTGGCTGTTTTCTAAACTAGAATGAGATCGTTTCATTTACTCCCTTTTCTTTCCATTGTTTCTCTCCAGTTTTGTTTTAATTAAATGTTTGCAGTTTTGATTCATAATCACGTTTGTTGACTCGATAGGGGCGGGATGGGATACGCTACTGCAAGAGTAGTAAGTTAAGTTTGTGAAGCGCATCTGGACGCGAAAAAAAAAGTGCTCCCGCGAATGACAAAAGGAAACAGAAATTCCTGCACTTTAGATAAAGAATTCTTAGCGATGTTGAAGGGAGCGTAACAGAAACGGTTGCGGTGATCGGTGGAGGAATGTTTTTGCTGAGTGTGGATATGTTGAATGAAACGACCTTGGTAAAGGAAGAGCAGCTCGTTGACGGAGATGATGCTTCAATTGGTGACGTGAACGCTTCAGTTGTACACCCCACACCTTGCAAGAAAGCGTCATAGGAACGAGAAAAGAGGAGATTTCTATCATTGATGGTTGTATGTGCTACAAGCTTCGAAGGGTTCGCCATAGCTGTGATTATAAAACGACAAAAATGTTGCAGCAATAGGCCCTCGCCGCTTCTTTCTAGCTTCTGGAAGACAGTCTCAAAACCGAATCATCACATGTTTCAGCAAATAAATTCAAGAAAATTGGGTTACGCACAAAATAACACACATTTCGAGCTACACAACAAGAAGGTTTTCGATAAATAAACCATCGAATTAATCGTCATTTTTCACGAACAGATGCGAATGTTGATCCCAGGTTTCGATCTAAAAATCTCGTTCTGCGGATGCAACGACGCGTTCATGAATAAAAAGCTGAAATATTTAATCAAAACAAAACCAATTAGGAAGAGAGAAAAAAGAACGCAGTGAAGGACGTGAACTTATCCCTTGCGCAGAAAAAAGCATAGCGCCAAAAAAGAACGTCCTTTAATCACTTCTTCGTTCCTAGCAGTCAGCACCACTCCCACTATGTCTCTTTTCCATTTCCGGCATTTTTTTTTTACAAAATGATCAAGCAACTTTTCTTTGCTAATAACTCTCTACGTACTGGTGGCGCATGCACAATAAGTGTGTGATTTGCGGTTCGCTCATCGAGGCCTATCTATCTAAGAAATATTGGCCAAAATCCGAGTTTCGAGTTTGTGTATTCTCCTACACTATGATCTTATTGGATCAAAACAAACTATGCTTTGTTATTCTATGGTTTCTGCTCAATTTCTTAAACTGTTATATTTTATTGTATGCCAAAGAATTTAGGGGACGCGTAAGCTAGTAGCCATTTCGATATGAGCATGTCACCAGCGATTTCATTCTCCTTTATGCGAGTAAGCTTAGTGAGAAAATCAGATGCGCAAAGTTCGTTAAAAATTTTCGAAGTAATTTTCGGCTTTCCGGTATGCCTCATTTTTTTTCAAGTAAAGTTTTCAGGTATCAAACAACAACAGCTGTTATACATTGCGTGTAGTTCTGTTTAATGTGCAGCTCAACATGAAGAGAAATATATTTCTTTGGTCTTTTATGTTATATTTCATATATATATTCCGCTTTCAACAGCAGCCTTTAGTCGAGAACTTCTAGAAACTTCGACTCCTTAAAATTTTGAAGAACAAACGAAAGTAGTTGCATAAAGACGATTTGAGGCCTACGACACTTGCATCTAGTAACTATTTCTCGAGCATATTTTGCATAAGGGATGTCAGCGGCTCTACAAGATTTAAAAACCTTATGGAACCACTGACGTCCCGTCTGTTCGAAATGAGCGACCCTCAAACTAAGCAGCAATACGGCAGAATTCACAGGCTATCACATCGGGTGTGCCGTTTTTACGATGTAATTCAGGAAAATTACAAGTGCCCCGGATGTGACGGATGTGAATTGATGAGTCTCGATGCGGCAAATGCTGTAAAACTTCTAGAAGCGCGACATGAAGCTGAATATGCGAAGCTGACGAAAGACTCAACTGTCGAGATCGCCCGAACAAGCGACATGTACCACCGACAACGCATGAGGCTTCTTTAAGAAAGTCAGGTAAAGGTTGTCAGGACGACGTAGAAATGAAACGCTACAGTTCCCCAAAAGTTGTCATTGTATGTCTCTAATCTCCTTCCTCAGTCATGAGTTTGGCGAGTATTCGGCTATGCTGAATCCGCTATTCGCCTTTCTAAATTCTCGAGGAGGCTTTTGCTGTGTTTCACGAGAGTCGTTGAAAAAGACAAGGAATCGCTGTCGGCAATAATTGCAAGATGAAATTCGATTAGTGACAGCTTTGTGAGGGTGCGAAGAGGTGAGGAGCTGAGTATTTCAGAGCTCTCCAGTTCTTTTCGCAGTATTCAGCGGTCTGGAAATCTTCTCATCACGGGAGATATGAGATTTAGAACCCTAGAACCCCTCCCGTTCTTGATCTTGCCTCTTAATAATGGAAGGAGAGATTACTTTGCTCGATATGCTTGGGTGCATCTTGTATACGGAATAGTGTCGAAGCCATCACTTGTGTTCCTCTTTCGATGTAACTACCTTTAGAGAACAATCCTAGTGGAGCTTTTCAACCTCATTTACGCAGATTGAAGTCTACCCTCGTATCTTTTCAAACTACACTTCTCATCACAAGTCCTTAAAGGACATTCCTCAGCAAACGTTCTGCTGAAGTAGCGAACACGAATGTGTTTTGATGTTGCAGAAACTTCCCTAAACCAACGGAAACTCGAAAGTCTTCGAAAGTCGACTGATTTCGTCGATTTTTGAAGATCTGTCACCGGAGTTTCCGTGGTCTGACAATCACCGGAGTTTCCGTGGTTTATTTTCGATGTGTTTCGCTTCGATGATGATAAGTAGTGTTAACCCACCTACAAGAGGTCTTTCATGCCTTGGGTCATCGTGGGTGCACTTTGCTAAGTTTGCCTGAAAGATACCAAAAATATGGCGGGACGTTACAATGAACTGGTCGATTTCATACAAGAGTTTTAGCGTTGTGCTTTCTTGTGCGGCTGTAATTTAATGACACTTTTTCGTGTTTGTTGTCAATCTTGAGTTTTATGGTTTTCTTATACGTGTTTTTCTTTGTCTGTTGCCAAAGTGGTTTCTGTGAAATGAGCGGTCATAATAGCGGAAGGATTTTTTGTTAGTGATGCGTGGTGATTATTTCGTTTTGTTTGTAAAGGAAGTAATCATAATGGTGGATCCGCAAGTCTGTTTTTCAGCCTATTCTGGAAGAGTAGAAATTCTCGATTTCGGCTTGCTGGTTGGTTTCCTGCAAAAGCAACTTCTACGAAGGGTATATTAAGTAAGAAGTACAAGAGTATCACAATAATCATTAATTTAGAAGCCAGCACAGCGGTGATAAGGTGATAAATTTAACATTGGAGTCAACGATTGTCAAAAAAAGCAAATTTAAAGGTAGTGTCAACATCGTAAGTTCAGAAATTTAAAGCTACTGCAACGGCTTGCCGCAGTCGATAGTTCCACGGATTAATCTTCAATGACATTTTTTTCTAAACCTTATTGTCGTACATCGATGTCTTGTTGAAATAGCGTCGTCTGATAATTTCTGATAAGCTTTTTCAGTTGCTCAAGTAATTTTCTATCTGTGTGGCTAGCGACGTCTGACACAAATAAACGTCTTGCATGAACGTCCGACACGACGCTTTCTTAATAAACTTGCATGAACTGCAAGTTTATTAAGAAAGCGAAATGTGCCGCTTTGTAAAGAAAAACGACAACAAAGTTTTCCATACTTTAAAATCTGCCAACAAATTGTCTAACTATCTTTCGTATATTCTCATGTACATACGGAAAAGGATGATTTTGCAAGTTTTTACTATATGCGCGGCACATATAACCACTAAGGGAAAACAAGTAACGGTGGTGTATATTGCATATTGCAAAATATTTTCAATCAAAAAAATGTTGGTAAGACGATAGCATTGAATGAAATAGAAAATAACGCATCAATGTTTAAAATGTTTTGCAATATGTTCTGCAATATGCAATACGTTTCGGAGTATGTTCGAGAGGTGTTTTCCGGTCGTCTTTTGAACGAAAACAAGAGAATCACATAAACGGTTTGTGCGTTTTCGCATTTCGTTGACCGGTCACTGCTAATCGCTGATGGCGTGCACTGAAAACATGTTTGTTTATCAATGAACTTATGATAATAGTTTTTTCAGTATACTGCAAAGTGATTGATGATTTTAGCGTTCAAATAGAAAAAGTTAACTCTTGCTTACAAAGGGATAATTTTTCTCGTTACGACTTTCTTTTGACAATTCCAGTAAGCTAGTGAAAAAAATAGTTAACAGCTGTGTAATGTTAGAGCGATCCTAGCATTGATGAAATTCGCTATTGTTGAAGCAAACATGCACGAAAGCTTAATACTTCGACTTTAACTGCACCATCTATTACGGATATACAATCATTTTTTTTTCGCATGCAAAATTCGCAAACTGCACAGGAGTATAGTCAAACGATTGGATTCGAGAATCCCTTTTTTTTTCTCTTCATTATTTAAAGTACTGGCGTTTCCGTTAAATAGAATAATGAAACTTTGAAGTACTAAACTGTTACACAATGACACAAACAAAATAGAACAGATTAGGGGATCTGTATTTCTGTAGCGATTGTGGCGAAATTCATATAAGACCAAATCACCTATAATTTTTTCACAAACAATCAGTTCTTAGATATATCTCAACTGTGAGATACCTTATGTGAAATTTTTAAACATAACGTCAAAAATTCGAAACCTTGTTTTCCGTGTTTTATGTACTGTTTTAAACTTGTATCGCAAAGTGCAATATGGCAAAGTCTCATGCGTGTGTATTTATGTATGGGCATGTTTGTCTAAACGACAATTCCCACTCAAAAACCATTGACGCTAAAGTAACCAAACTCAAAATCGTCTACTATATAAGTATTCTTCTTGATAAGTAAGATTTAAATGATAAATAAGTAACTGATAGATAAATATGATAAATGATAAATGATTGATAAATAAGCATACAAAAAATGCACAAGTTTCTGGGCTGTAACGTTGAATTATTCGCTGGTAGGACGGTCGAAAAACTGATCTTTACTAGAGAAGCAGTATGAACACTTGCACCTAGTGAATTATATAAGTGCCATACTTTATTATATGTATCTATTAGCTGTGCTTGAAATCGATTTGATCTGATGAGTTCAATGCTAAAGCACGTGTCATAAGTTGCTCGAGGCGATTTCGCCATCGTGTTCAAAGAATCGCCCTGGATGCTGTTTTAAAATTATAAAAACCTGGCGAAATATGAATTTTTCTTTCCTTTCAGCATTTTTACCGTATTACCGTGGAAGAATGCGTTTTCTTCAACGAATCGATTCTCTCTTTGCAACAATTTGTTATTTATAAAGAGGAATGCCCTTGAGACGAGCTGCATCGATTGCTATTGCTATAAGAGAATATGACAACAGTTAGGTATCATTTTGTGCTCAAAGATTGGGAAATAGATGTGAATCGTATATTTTACCTTTGGTTTGAAGGGAAGTGTAGTCGGCGATCGAGAGGCTTCTCATGCGATTGCATTGGAATGCTTCTCGTCTTGTTTGCAAATGATGCTGAGCTTTCATTTCCATCGCTACCTGCAAGTAATTCCTTGGACTCGCAAATGTATTTGATTGTAAGCACAAATGTGGCCTCCTCATTTCGGTTATATTTAAATTTGCTGACTATAATCCGGCTGACATGCAGACGTCGAGGACATCCACTACATATTTGGATGCTTATTGCTTGAAATAAGCACCCCGAGCACTGTAAGAAACTGAGGAACTGGTAGAACACAAATATTAGAAAGATGGAATGCATACCCCCTGAGACACAAGGGGCAGCCTTGTGCGGATACCCTATCCTTGCATTCCTAGGGAAATGCAGAAATTTGCTGCCCGCTTCAACCATAACGCTCCATATTAGCGACATTTTAATGATTCCAGCTGACTGTTTTACTACTCATTTTTGCCATTAGCTTTTTGTTGGGCGGCAAAAACATTTTTGACGATGCTAATGAAAAAGGCAAAAATGCATGAACGTGGATGGTCGGCACGCTTTCAATAATCAAAACTTTTGTTGGCTTTTGTGCTGTAGAAAAACTTTTTAAGAAAAGAAAATTTCTGTTTCTGGTGGAATATAGAGAGGAAATTTTTCGCTTCAAAAGAGTGAAAGGAAATTTCCTTACTTGAAGTCGAACTGATCGTTCGCGTGCCTGTTTCCGAAAGCGCTCTAGCAACGAAATCGATAACACTGCCATCGCAACATTGAGAAGAAATTTCTGAAAAACTATTAAGGATCTCCTAATCCATATGCGCTCTGTTCATATAGGCGTCGTTGTTGCTCCAAACATGATCGAATCCTTCAAATGTGAACAATGAAGGTACAAACAATAAATATAATGGTACTTGGCAAGACTCTCACGAATATAAGAGTTCTTGCATTTTTATCCATTTCGTTGTTATGTACGCCACTGACATTGGTAAATATAGATTTGATTATATGTTCATAAATTCTTCGCATGGAAGCAAAGAGCTTTTCCTTCGGTTGCAGAGAGCAGGTTTCCAGTCGTTGAATTCTCTTCCAAAAATGTCATTAGTAAGGTTTTGTTTATGTTTTTACGTTTCTTTTCGCAGCAAAAGCGCATTATGGGCCCATCATTTCTAAGCAAACGCATGTATGTGTGTAATCTCTGCCTACAGTTTCAACTTATGTAAAATATGTACGGTAGATCATAACCTATTTCATCGCAAAAGCGTTCTGGTAACATTTGCTAACATTTATGAACTTCTGGACGACTTATGGCACACGGAATATGCCCTAGCATGACGGGAAGGTCCACATGACAACAGCGCTCAAGCCTAATTTCTTCAATAGAGATCTCGGCTCCTTCGATATAGAATATTACAAACTGTAATTTGCGTTAAACAAAGTTCGGAATGCGAATTTGCAGAAATGAAAGGAAAATTTCTTCTTGAAAAAAGTGTGAGAATTTTGAGCAAACGGCCCAAGTCGCGTTAGTGGTCAAAACGTCGTGAAAATATTGCTCGACCGTCATCCATTCGCTGTGTGCATCCAGTGCAATTTTTCGATTCTGGACGTGAACAAAAATGTTGAGCAGCAAGCAAGCGTTCTTTAGTCGATTTGTTTAGACATTTATTAGGCACTTTAAATGTGGATCGCAGAAAGCGTTTATCAAGTCAATCCTGGAACGCTTTAGAACTAGTTTTGCAACCAGCAAGTTGAAGGCGAAAACGAGGCGTGCAAAAAACAAAAGAACATGCAAAAACGTTGTGATCCACTATTTTTGCACCTTCTGATGCTATTTTCGAGAATACGCTCTTATCGCACAAGAAAAGCGCAAAATATTCATGGTTGCCGATTGGCATTCCAACATATAAGCGAGTTTATCATCACTTAGCATGTCACAGTGAGCTCCAAACACGACTCTCAGCAGAGTTCAGATATACCAGCCGAAACCATCGTATTACAAATCACAGCAAAAAAAAAACATCAAAATACGCCAACCTGAGCTAGAGGATTGTTTTACTGATGAATAAGCATATACGTGTCTGAGAATTTGATAGATTTGAAATGCGCTCATTATCGTCAACGCGGTAATCAGTAAAACAAATACGGAACGAACGATGCACACGTATCCTTGTGACGAACAGTTACATTCTGTCAAACCTTGAAAACACATCAAGATCGAGGCACAATATTTGTGCAAAAATCTCTCCTCTGTGTCAAAATTCACTTGTATTTCTTATGCAAATGAAGCAACCAGACGTAGAAGTTCGTCATACTATTGCAGTATACTGTGACCGATTTACATGCATTGAATAAACGCATACAATACGTTTTCTCTATTTGTTCCAGTGGTAGTAAGCAAATAGTTTTGAATATCTTGCAATTTCTTTTTTGCACAGAAAGAGGCATTATGGAAATGGGAAATGATAAGTGACAAGATTTGGCAAGTTCGCAAGACGGCGAAAAGACGAAAAGTTTCCATCGTATGAATGCGCTTTCTGGATATACTTTCCACACCCTTTCACGCTCATTTTCTCTCTCTCTGCGTGGGTTTTTTTCCTGACGAAAACTGTACAACATATCTCAAACCTCTCGCTTACTTTTGCAACAAGTAGATGATCTCAACTGGAGAGGTAATCAAAAAGCTGAAATTAATAGCATGCGATGCATCACAAATTACTAGAGAGTTTCTGCAATAGCGTTGATTTGCAGTTGCGTGTTAGCTTGATGGATGTGCTCTGTGGTTCATTCAAGCCATTTTCTCAACATGACGCATGTTTTCCGACCGCAATCTTTTAATCTATCGAAGTTCCTTCTCGTCAGCAATACGGCAAAACTGCGAAACTTAATACTGCGAAAAGATGCAAAGCACGTCGAGAAAAACGATGGAAGAGTTGGAAGATATTTTAATGCGCTGAACTAATTTCTGAATGGAAAGTGGACTTCTGAAATCAAAAAATGCATACTTCGTGTCAACTTGTCGAAATTCTGTAACGGCTCACTGCTTACTTCTTCATTTGAATAGTAATTTTCTGGTTTTTCGACGACTGTTAGTGTGCCCATTAGGGAAGTTCTCTTCACTCGTTGAAGCACTTCCCTCTTCACCTTCAACGAACAAATCACCACGTCCTTTCAGCATAAGCAAATATAGGAAATTATCAAATTGTGGGAAGCGAGTTCTCCCAAAGTAGCAAAATAAAATCACACAATTCTACATTGTTGCATTATTTTAAGAGGGGTTTTTTTTTGTATCTGAAATGGTCTAAGGGATACTAAACGGGCAAAGGAGCACATCCCATGGGAAGTTCTTCAACACTGTGCATTTGATAGGGAGAAACAAACTGATCAATGCATTTCTTTCGAATTGCTTCTCATGAACTCTTTTCGCTATACTCTGCTTCGAATCTCGAATCATTGCTCGTACAAAGTACATCCATCAGTTGTTGTATCGAACTTCTGACGAAGTCATTAAATGAGTTGAACGTTGAAATAGTCGAATGTTTCCACTAAGAAACCTAGACAATTTGAAACTAGACACTACTACATAACGCTATTTGCATGCTAATGGCGCCATCCAGGAATATATTGATACTGAAAAAAAATAAATGAAAGTATGTAATAAGTAAACGAGAAAAAGCGGAAAACAGCCAAGAGTAAATTTGTGCTATAACGCGCGCAATGAAACGATCATACGCATTCATTAAAATTCGATCCAAATTTGATATTGCCTCTTTTGCTTGTAACGAACTCCTCCCCATCCCCCTCCCCCCCATTTCGCTCGTCCACACGCAGACAATCAACGCATACCCATGTGGCACGGGTTGTGCGATCGATTCCACGCAATATTTGATGTTTTGTGCTCTCATTTTCTGGAACGATTTCATCGTTTTCTGCTTTGCATATTGCCTGTAAAGGTATTCAGTATTTAACCAAACGTTCCATGCGCACCCATTCATTTTTGATGAAATGCTTTGTTAGTCCAAAACTATTAAAAATCGAATGAATCTGGTTGGTAATCGATTGAGTAGCCGATCGCATAAAATCTTATTGAATGTTTTCAACGATGATTTGCCGACAACGCAAACGCATACTGATATAGAGATTGCCAATGGTTATGTTTTTTTTTGCCCAAGAGAACGACAAAAAAGCACCTCTAATATCTTCTTGATGCTAGTTATGAGAATATTATTCATCTTCTCAAGAATGTCAGATATTTGTAAAACTTATGTGACGACATTTCAGAAAGCTTGGCTCTCGGGTTCGATTAAGTTGAAAACCTCATATCAGGAGGATTTTTTCATTGAAAAGCTGGATGAACGCAAACTTATCACTATTTTAAAGTGACATTTAAGGAATTACGAAGGAAATTGAACTGACTAACAAAAAAGGTGATTTTTTAAGCGTAGCGGGCAACATTTTCAAATCTTTCGAAAGTTTGTCGGTGAGAGTAATCTTAGCAGATTCTCATGAAAACATCGCCCACGTATCTAGTTTTCAATGCAATCGAACTGTTCGCAACACAAAGCTCTTTGGTCACTTGCAGTAAATTTTTCAAACTTTTTCATAGAAATTTTCGAGAAATTAGACATGCTGGAATGAACCGGACTATGTTTTGTGGTTGGCATTGAAAGCCATCCTGCTAAAGTTACATTTCAACACCTATGAAATAACTGAGACGTGTTTCTCATAAGTTTTAAAGAAAACGGGAATTTGAAGCATTTTGATGTCAGAACACAAAAAATTTTTCGAACATCAAAAGACCCTCGAATTCTCTCTTCAGGTATCAAATTTCAGCAAATGCAAATGAATAAAGAAATATAAAGCCGCACTTTGCAAAGTAATCTACGAATGTTCGGAAATTTCTCATAAAAATTTCGTAAAACCCTTGGTACATATTGAAAACCGCATCGCTCTCTCTCCTTAGACGTTAATGTTGCAATCACATAGCATGTGTTGCAAATCATTTCCAGCGATAATTGGCTATCGATCAATGTCACAATCAGAGTAGGCCATGTGTGAGCTTCAGAGACGAGAGATGATCAGGTTTTACAATTATGCCAACCTGACGGCAACGTTCTTCTTCACAAATGTCAATTGCGCATTTAATGCGAACGCGTCTGGAGCCATCGAATTTGAACGCTTTGATCTTCGTGCTGAATCCATCTTTAGTTTCTGTTATGGGATAAAGCAATAAACGATGCTGCACTTTTCTGCTTACACACCTGCAAATATGCCTCTAAATCTCAATTCGTTGACGTGTATTTTTTGCACAAATATGATCTGCCTTTTTCCGTTGCTAAAAGAAAATTCAACCTTATGAAGCTGGTCAAGGAACAGATCGTCTTCAATCACTCAACGGGTCATTTTGATCTGGTTAGTATCATCTAATAATACTTCGAAGAACTGGTGTTCAAATATAAGAATAGTCCAGCTGAGAATTTACTTTGTCTATATTTGAAATACGATCTACGAGCACTGCATATTGATAACCATCCCGAGATTCCAAAGAAAAACTAAAAGATCGGTGTTATGAATGTTCGATTTCCTCACCCATTTGAGATAAGCTGCAAAGATGGCGGATACGGCGGTGATCCGTCAAGTCGTTCAGCGAAACAGTCGGCAACCAGAAAATCAAACTCGTCCTCATCCTCATCTTCTGTACGAATGATAGTCCACCTGAGCTCGAGCTCTTCGCCTAGTACCACAGAGCTCACCGGTTGTCCATCTCGCAAGATGGTCATTCTGATTCTTTCTGGTTTCGTTTCATCCAGTCGAATTGCGTTCGGTTCCTCGGCAGATAACCTGAATTTCTATCACTGACTAGGTGCGACGTTCAAGCAGGGCCTGAGGCAGGTGTGCAAAACCATGCTCGCAAGAAGCCGAAGGGAGCTATGAAACAAAGTGCTTGAATACTTCATTTTGAGTGGTTCTTATGATTCATATGATCAATCAGCTTCTTTACTTCACTGCTGCACGAGCTGCTCCAATATCGACGTTCGAGTAGTCGCATGAAGCGCTGAACACGCGATCGGTATCGGTTATAAGTGCGGGTGCATCAAGATCGTTCTTTTGTACCACAATCACGAACGACCACACCGAGGGCTTCTGAAATGAAACCAGGCAGCCCTAGATACGGAAAGTAATAGAAAGGTAAATAGGAAGTACCTAAACAGGTTGGGTAAGATGGGAGCGGATTAACCAGCTGAACAGTTAGGAACTGTACGGCACCCCTCACTTTAGCTCAACTTTATCGCTCATCTGATCTATTGGAGAACTGTGCGAAATACCGACATTAAGCTAATTTATATTTTCAAAAAGCTCCTAAGGATGAAAAATGAGGTAAAACGTTGACTATTAGTGTGCAAATTTCAAAGATATTTTGACAATACTAAGCAAACTCGCCATGCCTTATACACCAACATCTGAAAATTGAACGGGGCAATGGGGATTTGCATCTGGCCAAGAACAGCTGGGAGTTCGAGGCAATATGGGAAGGGCATTGCAGCGCTGGCTGGTCCGATCAGCCCTTTACACCTCCTCGTGCATCTCTTCAGCACGAAAAAATAAAATTGCCGTTCCATTGCCTCTCCAGAAGGAAGAAAATCCTTGTGTAGCATATAGCTGGCAGCAAACAAACAGATGAGCATTGCTCTGACTTCGTTTTGCACCTAAACGTCCACTTGGCCTGTACCGAATGTGGAGTTTGGACGAAAGGAACTGTGGTTCATTTCTGACTTGTTCGCTCGCTGTTCCTTAAGATCGGAGATCGCGGAAATGGCCAAACTTGGTTGACAGACAGGAGAACAAAAGGATACAGTAGCCTTATCTAGCAACTTGGAACAATGTCGTGTAGCAGACTGGCTGGAGGATCTAGTGGCTCTGATCATCTGCCGAAACAAGTAGCAACCACATGTACTTTGAGTTCCATATTCAAGCTGGCGGCTATTTTTGTGACCTTCACATTCTGCTGCAAAGGTTTCTTTCAAAAACGAACGATTTCTTGTGCTGGACACGATGGGTTATCGTCGCGCAGAGATGGTAATTCGATATTGAGCACAGCACTGGTGGTGTTCTCGAAGTCGGTGCGACAAGTCGAGAAGTGGTCTTTTATGTAGATCGAGCCCGTGGTCCGGGATGCGAAATGCATCGTAACAGCAATACCGTTAACGCGACAATCTGTTTCCAAATCTGTAAAATGCCGTTAGGGAACCCCACAAACGGACCAGCTGTGGAGGATCATATTGCTTAGAAGCGATTTGTTACTAACTTTTTTAAAGCCACAATGGCAGCAGTCGGTGGATAATGTTTCTGATCTGCGCTATGCAAAAAAAACAACTATAGCCACAGCATAAAGCAAATCCGAAAAAACATAGGCTTACTCCTGCAGCATTTCATAGCCTTGTTCAGACAATAGTCGTTGATATGCAGACGTATGGCGATTCAATTATAACATTCGTTGTCGTCTTTTTATTAAAAGTGTCGTCAGCTTCAGTGAACTATACTAGCACGAAGTGGAGAAAACTGCACGCGTCTCACGCGATCAGCCAACGTCTATTGCTCTTCGATGGCCGTACTCGCTGAATGGCTTAATGAAAAGTCGAACTTTTGGTGAAATTTTACGGCAATATTTATCAGCCACTATCTCAAGACAATACAGTCAAGATTGCACCTCAAATTTCTTGTGTATAACTAATTTAAACTTATGTGGTAAAAAATTTGTGCTTAGCTGTAGACTATTTGCTTTACTATAGCCATGACCTCACACATAACGTAAGAGATTGGTGCTATCGCCACATTGTGATTCAAACTTACTTCCTTTATCGAATGGGACAAGTTGCTCGCTGCTTAGGACTGCGTTGTGTTCGACAATAACTTTTGGACTAGCATGGGCTCGTCTTGGCAGCTGCACTTTCATTGGTTGTCTCATTACTAGAACAGATGGGAATTCGTCGATCATTTCTTCTGACTTCTTCAATTTTTTCGCATATTTACAGAGGTTGTCGAAGTAATCCACCTGTTGAATACATTATCATATGATAGCACGACTAAAGATACCTATGGTGTAAGCATAGAATAGTATCGCATACTATACAGTGATACAACTTCTTTCTCGATATGAAGGCAATCAAGGTTTTAATAAATGTATGGTGATGCTTTTTGCAAAATTGTTACTGAATTAATCAAATTCTAATAATCATCTGCGTTGCATATAAGAAAACGCATGAGATGAATTGTTTATTGCTAATTGAATTGCACTAATCTCACTCAATGTTCCATGTGATAAAATTCTGCTATATTCATCGTTCGTGCTTAAAAATAAAATCTGTTTGTTGGTAAGCGCATGATGAACAATTGTGAGCTTAATAGTATCTCTCAAGTTTGATTCGAACTAAAAATAATAAACTGTCACATAACAACGCGAAATGCAAATAGTCTTATTTCCATTGCAATTTGCTTCCGCCAAATGAACTGCACAATGTTAATTTTTATACGCTAAACGTGTATAACCGAAGATATTTCTCAAGCATGATTACTTAACAAGAAAAGTGATAAAACAGATGCAAACGTCGAAAATGGAAGTAATTACTTCTAAATGAAAGCGGAACTGATCTGGGTTTGTGAATTGCGACTTCGCCGTTAATACGCATTCGTCCTGCAAACAAAAACATGAGTCGTTTTTTGAGTCCTTAATACCTTTCACTGATGAAGAAGTATGCGTGCTTTCAAAATTCATACTATTTGCTAGTCGATCGCCTAGGCAAATCTCGACGAATAATAGTACAATTGCGCTCTATGTCAGCTGCGAAACTTCGAGCTGAGATCGAAAATCATTGTAAAAATTGGCCTGTTATCAATTTTAATTGCTCTTGTTTAAAAGGCAACTTTGACCAATTTTTAGCAAAAGTAGAGCACTATGGATCGGTTATACTTAAAAAACGTACAGATAACGAAAATTCGAGAAAATTGAAGACAGCTGCTAATCGTCAAAATGAGGCGAACAATCACGAACCTTTTCTTGAAAGAACATTGCGGCGCTGCAATGTGCCCTTTGTTTTAGACAAGCTTCTAGACACTTGGCAACGCTTAATGTTGAAAGCACCTGAAACGACGTCAAGATCAACTGTTACTCCGCTATATGGATGAAATATAGAACGGAATGACGAAGAACGTTTAAGTGAAATAACGGCGAATCTAATGTGATCAGTGCAACATCGATTAAACCTGAGTACATTCTGTAAGCTTTGAAACCGAAAGCGTTTCTAACGATTGATCATTCATCAAAGACGATTGATTTTCTTCTAGAACACAGCTTTAGACTAAACTGATTGCTTGCTAAGCGATCTTAGTAATGTACAATAGGAGTTCAAAAATAGTCGAATGATATTTTTAAGAATACTTAATTAACCTGACTTGGTGAAGCTTCAACAAGCGCATGATTAGGAGTGTACTGGAAACTGATATTATCACAAGTCGGCGTCCCTTAAAAGATAACTTCTTAATGAAGGACGATATGTGAGTGCAAAGCATACCATGGGAAATCTATACGCTACCTTTGGCTGCAATTGAAAACGTTTAGGAAATGGCGGAAATCAAAATATAAATTCTTAGCTAAGAACAAGCATCTCTGTATAGACCGTAATCAGTCAGCTGTTTTGGACGCAAACTATGAAGTGGTGGTGGTGAAGAAATCGATGGAACGATCACAAATATTGGCGACCGTTTTCCTAGCATTCCTATCAGTGTTCTTTCATTGTCATCCCGAAATTCATATTCCGAACACTTCATAACATAGCATGTAGTTTGCAATGCTCTGCATCTTTTGAGCTAATAATTCGGCTCTGCGATTTACACGTAAGAGCAATTATTTCTTGGTCTGCTTTTTGCATGCGCGAAAACTCGTCCAGAAATCCATAGGTCGTTCGAAACCTTGCGAATGACGCGCATCACGATTGTTAAATTTTGCCTCGAAAGCTTCTCAGACTTTTGAGTTGAAAATAGTGGAGTGATAGACATATACAAATAGGCACAGAAAGAGCGAGCTAGCCATATGTTTTTGCAGCTGCAATAAGCGAACAAAAATATAGAAAAGATATCGGTTCAATATTTTTTCACTTCGATTAATTCCCATAAAAAACAATAACCATTCAACAATTTCAAAAACTTGCCATGCAAGCAGATTTTTTCGTAATAGTTCTCCTCTGATGTGATCTGCGAAACTTTTCTATGAAATTCATTGGTTACCGTCTCACGATTGAGGAAACCAGATTCGGCGCTGAGATGGCATCGCGATTTGCTCTTTGAATATGCGAATACTTTACAAGGGAATCGATGATCGCGAACTGAATTTTGCTGCAATTGCACCATTGAAATGTAAACTACTTAAAATTGGCACTGCAATGATTTTCAGATGGTTTAGTTGTGAGCTAAAATTTTTCAGTTCCTTCATTACGGTTGCCAAATTTATCATTTTTCGCGAAAATTTTACACGATGCCTAAGCAAAGAATAATCTTCTGTGTAGCGCAGAAATATAATTCATCAAGCAGTATTTTCTTGACATATTGAGCCTGTTATAGTTTTTTCATTATTTAATCCTCTACAAGACGGGCTTCACAAGAAAAAGTCGAACATGTGGAACACTGTACAACATAAAGGAGCGAAGAGCTACGCATGAAGCAAAAGTAGTAAGTGTCCTTATGCTATCATTCACATCACCTTAAAGTATTGTGATCTGTTGTGTTTATATCGTTATTGCCTATCACATTGGAAGAGTTAATATATGCTCTTCTAATAAGTTTTTTTAGCTGCGGTTGCAATTAATCACGAATCACTGAAACCACAGTCAAGAAGCAACGCTGATACGTGAATTGGTTTTTAACACCTGCAAAACAACTTATGAAATGGACAACTACACTGTAAATAAAAGCATGCCGCGGTATAGCAGTGTACTGATCAGTATATAACACTTTGTGTTTTGCATTGTGTGATGTCACTAAGGTCTCATTATGTGTAATTTAGAAATCAGAATTTACCATACATATATTCTATACAAAACTGCCCAATTATATGGTCAAAATGTGTGGTATTCGCTACTATCCGCACTTCACCCCTCCACAACAGCTGTTGTGACATATATCATCAGCGAATATTATCGCACTATTCATTATGCTTCACGAGCTTAATATTCATTACATTTGAAGCGGAAACTATCGAGTTTCTTATGGCGATAATATGGATTGTCCTCGTCGAGAATATTTTCTCTGTAAAAATTCTTTTTTTACGAAGAAATTTTCGTTGAAAATAATTCGTTGACTCTTTTACCAGACAATTTTTTGAGCATTCCTCTTCGGTCACATCCTCGAGAATGATGTCACTGCGATCGCTGATTGCAAATGGTTCGACTTTTATCCAATGTACTGACCAACCCTCCGGACAACTTACTAAAATGATTTCATTATTTTGAAAACTAGCGAAATGTTGGCTCGAATAATGCATTATAAAAGAGCAAAATGAAAATTACACGAAAGTCATAAAAGAGGATTTGAATGAACTTTGCAATTTTAATCGATCTTTTTATTTTTAATTTGTCAAGCGCACTTAACGATATTAGTCTTCAAAAACGAACGAAATGATGAGTGTAACCGCTCAAATACTGATAGTGCTGAGTTTATTTGTCACTGAAAACAAAAAAGACTTTGTTTAAATTGGATATGTTTCTAGCAATAGTTTAGGCGCATGCACTGATAATGGCCTATTGATTTCCATGATTAACTCTTGCTAGCAATGTCTCGAAGGACTAACTGTCGAAGCATGAGTTGTCGAAATAGTCAGCGTTCTGAAGGCTGCTAGTATCGTTGATGAAGAGATGCGGTTGAGATAAACGATTTTCTCGGTTCAGAATGCATTCATTTGTTCCATAATAGTACATTACTGATCTTAAAAAAACCATCAAAAACGTACAGAACAGTTCATAGCTAGATCATGGATTAGATCACGGACTGGCTTGCACAGATGGTGGTAAAGAAAAAGTTTTAAAAAATTCACATTAATTGTTGCTCGCAGTTATCTAACGAATATTTCAAAAATTTTTAGATACAGTAGGGTACTG
>JPKZ01002274.1:189434-203811 GCA_000803305.1 Toxocara canis
AGTACAGCGCGTAAAAGTTCATGTGTTGTTCTGATACAAAGTAGATCATCTAATACTCCCAATATGGAAATATTTTTTCTTCACATTGTAACTGAGCTTAGAAACGTTGAACAACTACCGATTTAATTAACTCGATAATAGATTAAATAGTTCGAATAGAAATCGTCCAACCTGCACTCGATTTGAAGAGCTTTCTTCGCTTCAAGGCAAAGTGCAAGACACTTTGAGAGTTCTGCTGTTTGGATAACCTTGAAAAATGAAACATTTATTCGAAAAAAAAAACGCAAAAAACATATTGGCATCATCAGATTCAAAAGTAGTACAAAAAATGCGGACTGGCTGCTCATATTTTCCCTCGACAGTTAGCAACATATAATTTCCGACCGAAAATTGAACTTATATCTGTGGTTCATAAAAATGTGTACATTCAGTTAAATGGCTGCCATAATTTCTAGTGAGTGCAATTTAATTAGGAGGGGAAGTAATGAACCTGATGTTTTTTTTCGATGCGACATTCCCGCCCCAATCCAGTGGGAGTTGTTAAAAATTTGGCCGAAAGAACATTTTGGTCAAACAGGATTGCAACGAACGTGATGGAGATAACACCTGCCATCCGTCCTTTTCCTTTCCTGGCCGCTCGGATTACCTTCTGGCATTCATGCCGATATCCTGCACTTCTCAGACAACTTCTTGGCAATGTCCTCCCTACTTTGAGAGGTGATAATGTCTTCGCGCAGCATGCTAAATATCTATCTACTCATGCGAACTTCTCTTACTTGAACAAATCTAACCTGAAGAGCGTTACCAACGAGTAAGTGATGTGAGTATCGCTCGAACGCGAATGGAGATGGACATGGAGCGGAAGCTGCAATTGGATTGTGCAATGCTGCAGTGCTCTTGATATCAGTAAAAATCTCCTCGAGTAGTCTCTTATCCAGCAACAAGCTCCTCAAAAATTTTCGGAAGCCTACAACTGTCGATTCCCAGAATATGCATTGTTTATTACTGCACTCAGCGGCAGTGGCAGTGAACGTTGATGAAGCTTATGATCCTTTCCGGCAAAGGCATTATCACGTAAGACAACAATTTCCGTCGTGCTCTATCACATACATTTTGAGGAGCGAAGGCAAAATGAGTGGTAAAACGAGGTCCTTTACATCAGTATTTAACACTAGATTTCCAACAGACTGGAAGTTTAGTCAGTAATGAGAGAGCTACTTACTAGAATGTAAAAAAAAGGGAGAGTGCTTAGGAATTACTTGGAATGCAAATCTTTTGAAAGAAAGAGGATTCGGAGACCGCATCTGGTAGAAGCGTTGCCGTGGCAGACGACACCACTGTCGTAGAACTGAGAGCACATTGCATTGTCGTTGACTCGTATTGGAATGAACCGCAGTCACTGCTCTGAAGCAAATCGAATTCAAAAGAAGAGCAAATTCAAAAACGAAGCGTCCTCACTTCTATGGTGGCATCAAAGCGAGACTAACGATGCCAGGTTCATGTTAAAGAGAAGAAATGAGCACAGCATTGCCGGCTAGTCGTACCTTTTCATAGCTAGAATCTCGTGCTATGGCTGAACCCTTTATTGTGGTTGATGGCGGACTGTTTCGAAGGAATATGAACAAGACGAGTGCTTTGATGCCATCTTCAAAATCCTTATACATCTCTAGAAAAAAAAGTAAAACGGAATACGTTTTGCCCTAAAAGCATAAGCTATCATTTTATTGGTTTATTAATCTGTCGACCAGAGGAACGTCCTTGTGAAAAATGAGTGTACCCTCCTCCCTCCCTCTCCCCCAGTTAAACCCGTCAGCCGCTTCTCAAGAACCCGAAAACGCTGGTTCTTGAGAAGATTATATTTATTGGAGGTGATATTGAATGGAACAGTCGACAACAGGATGGATAGAGTAGATAGGTAACCACGCAAGACCGCATCGGCATACAATGAGCAAATGAACACACGGAATTGGTTATTATAAAGATTGCCTTCCGAAGCGCTCGCAATATTCACCTGTTGCGCATACACTTTTCGAAATTTATTTGACGAACGAAACTTTGAAGGTATGCCCAACTTAAGTAGTAGAGAAAAACATGAGAGGAACGAGAGAAAAAAAGAAGAGAGGGAGAACAAGCCAGAAAACCAGCATTTACACCATTCATGGGCTGTAGCAATTTACGATACTTATCTGGGAAGGTGCAAAACCAAAAGAACGCCTATCGATACATCATCTGTTATGTGCAATTAATATGCCTAATGTGTGTAGGTATGGCCGACTCGAACAATCGTGATTCCAGGATGTACTCCCAAATAATACGATGATGGG
This sequence comes from Toxocara canis, assembly GCA_000803305.1. Classification (NCBI taxonomy): domain Eukaryota; kingdom Metazoa; phylum Nematoda; class Chromadorea; order Rhabditida; family Toxocaridae; genus Toxocara; species Toxocara canis. The sequence continues at coordinate 191,759 of JPKZ01002274.1, forward strand.
CACACCTCCGAGGTCCTCACCTTTGAACGTTTTCGTGCATCGATTGTCTCAAGAACTCAATCAAGTACATTAAAACACACTTTCCGTGTAAAAATGTTAACTTTTTATGGATAGCCTCTTCTTTGTCTTCATAAACTGTTATCATGTCACTTAGACATTTTAAATGAAAAAAATTGCATACCTCGGTGCACAATGATGAACATTCATGCAACGTCACACTATCGACCACCTTTGACGCCTCATCATCTTTCATCGTTTGCCCTTTCCATTTCAAATATGTCGTTACGTTTGGTTCCACGCAAATAAATGCGTCAACTACAAAAAATATGGCGCCTGAATCGGTTCATTAATCTATAGCCAATTCTCAAAACTATTGAGTTATATATGGTTTTGAAAAATGTAGTTTTGGCAATTTTTCCTCTTTGATGTCAGCTTTTCGTGAAAACGTTAAGATAGTATCTTGCAAAAAAATTTATGAAATACTTCACAACGAAAGAAGACGTCGTCATATAATGGATTGGATTCGTCTGAAATGAAAAACTAGGTATACGAAGATATTTCAACGAGGGATGCGACGAAATATTCGATTCGATGAAATTTTGGTGAGATTTTGAATATTTATGTCTTAAATGCTCAACGTCTCATCTCTTACACACCACCGGAAACGGAGTTCAAAGTCCGTCTAGCCTAAACATCAACTTTTTAATATCGGCTATAGTGGACCAGTATACGATATTCATCAATGATGATTGTGGAGAGTGATCCACTAAAAAATTTCAACTTTCTTCATTTCTGTATGCATCTCGTCGCTTTTTTGTGAACGATTAGATTTTCCTTTAAGTACCCGGATGTAGTTTTCATGAGGAATCACTCACATGAAAGCCACAGAAATTCAATCGAAGCGTTCAAAAACAACGTTTGATTTCCGGTGGTGTGGAAGGCGTGATTCTCAATAACGCCCTGTTGCTCGCTTCATCTTACTTGTTATATAGATGGTTATGAAAATGCTTTGCAATCGTCGTTACTCGGTGCATAAGTAAAATGAAGAAAGTGAAAATTCTTCATAACGGACTGTTTGGAACGTCGAAAAGAGTCGTTAGGGTTTGGTAATGTAAACGAATATTATGAGGTTCGTTCGAGTTAGCCATAGCGTTCGACGTTGCCAAGAAGACTTGGCTATTGAGCAAATAAAGCTTCTATGGCCACATGTGTTCGGCCATCAAAGTTCGTAGACCGTTCTTTGGCACATGACCAAGACAAATTTTTTTTTCGCTGCCAAATATTGTTGTTATCACCCTTAAAGAGATGGTAATAGCGTTTTCTGCTTGAGAAAAAGTTTGTAATTTTAGAAGTCGATCACCTAAGGAAACCGAGCAATTGTTTGATCGATACTCTATTTGCTACCACAGCGCTCGTAACTTTGTGCATCACATGAGGCCGCAGAAAATCGACGGCTTAAAATGCGAGCGACAGATTGGTACCTCTCTCAACAAATTACTTTTCCTTGCATCTTACACCTATGGCATAAGCATTACTTGCTAAATTTCAATTGCTCAATTACTTGTTGAATTGTTCCATTTGTTGGTGCATTCGCGTATATCTTCTACAAGACCGCATAAGTGCATCAATTGCTAAAAGATTAAATATTAAATTCCCTCCTAGAATTGAGAACCGTTGAATATAGAATACGAAATATCGGATAAACCTTGAAGAGAATAGGAGATGAGTGCCGCGAACGAACTTAGTATTATCATATGATGGTCAAGCAGGCAAAGTGGAGTGGTCATTAAGACGACGTCTGTAAGGGAACCAAAGAAGGGACACTATCCTCGGAAAGCGTTGTGGCCTCATTCCATGCTGAATGCGTATAATAATAATTGCCTTTGCGCAAAACGTTCCTTCCTTCATTATACGTCGACTGCATTTCCGAGTTCATGAACTATTGCTTGAATTCAAATACTGTCCAACAACGCCAACTGAGTGCATTTGCAACAGATGCGTGCATCATAGAAGCCAATCATTGCCTTGCAATTAACCGCGTCAATTCCCGCATCGTTTTTCGTCCACAACATATATTGAGACCCATTTACTGTAATATCTAAATGAATTAGCGGACAGGATGGACCAAGGAATCAGTTTTAAGTGTTCAAATGGTTATCATAATAAATGCACAAAGTGTTTATCTAAAAAGTATTTTGTAACCGTCGGTCATCCTTATGGCCTATCGTTATCTTATTCGACCTCGGAAAGGATAATATCTACTGGGATTAAAAAAAAGAAAAGGAATTGGGCATGCAGAATAGTATGAAGTGTTCAGCTATGGAGGGGCGCGAAAGGAGGCAATGCAGGAAACGCTCAGCAAACAAATGAAGTGATAATTGAGTGTGTTGTTAACTACGTGTTACATTGGCGTCATTGCGTGCGCTATACGTCACGTCGCGTTAGTACGGCGTGCGTTATGGCTTTTATCGCAAGATCACAGGCACTTGTGTGCACCTATATTGGGATTTGGAGACATGCCGTTATCGCACCCGGTTGGACCAGGCGGCTGGGTTGAACGCTCTTAGTCAGTTGTTTCTTTCTTGCGCGCGTCTTTATTTTCGGATTCAAGTTTGCCAAATTTTTTGAAGAAAACTGGGAGCCCTGATGATGGCTTATAGCTTGAAATTTTCTATTGACTCGATCGATTTTTGTGTTCAATCGTCCCTTCATCTAAGATCGCTTCTCAGTTCACCTATCTAAAACATGGCCCCATCGAGAGCAGCTTACACTGAGAACTAAGAGTTTTGTACGGTTGTTAACACAATCAATTTCTACTTTGTAAGAGAACTGCAAGATAGTGTGTTTAATGCTCCAATAGAATGCTTACCTACGCTTTTATCGCTTTTTAGACATGTTTTTTTGCGTCCATTTATCTGTCCGTGAGAAAGTCTACCTACCTAACGGAAACTTACACTTCCTTTCCGAGTTGTAAATAACACAACCATTTCTGGGGAAAAAACACGACCATTTTGGGTAAGTTTGTGTAGCTGGTTACACAGTTTCTGCTTTGTTCCGTGTAATTAATGCTGGGTGTCTGGCTGAGTATTTTAGCTTTCCCATGGTAAATTCAAATGCATCAAATTCACAACTTTCGGTACGCGACGCGGCACCCCAAACACAGCGAATAATACAGCTTGGTGTAGACCAGTTGGGCGAGACTACTATTGAGCAAACATTTAAGAAATTTTTTGAAATTATCATACTGTGCCACTTGCACTTTGTGATGCTGGCCATTGGCCGGTGGTAGCACGTACTAAGCCTGACCACTGGTCAGAAACTGTTTTTATGCTATCCCCGTTCAGCGAAAAGCAATTTTCAACTGACTGGGCGAGCAGCGTCGGGGAATTGTTCCCTGCCGGGAAAGTCTGGAGTTCTCGTTGTACGCTATCCATTACCCTGCCATTAGCGAAACGCACAAAGCGCCGTGAAGTGTTGATAAATGGGCAAATGTTAACAACTCAGACATCTTTATCCACTAACTTTTTAACTGGAGAGATGCGGAATGCTGCTCTAATTGACATTACAGTAATTTTATAATACATCGATTGAAGACGTATACAATGACATTAGGTGTGATGTAAGATCCAATTCTGTCAGTCTGCCTGCGTGTACTGTTCGCTTTTTCATGGTTAGCAATGCGCTTATGAGATTAGCATACGATAAAATGATGTTGGAGTGAACGTTAAAAACCATTAAAGTCGCTGAAGGTGAAAGTTGGTTGTGTAGCGAAATTTGAAGAAACAATTTATGTATAGCTGAGCGAATCAAACGATACGCAAAGCTCGAAAGACGATTACGTATAGTGAGATACAAGTCGACTGCGAACGAAACACGAGCACAACACAACATATATATCATATTAATATCTTGCAATATGAATTTCATATAATTCGAGAAAAAAAACTCAAAAGACGACAACACTGAAACCGTTGAAGACAGCTTATAGGAGCATAAAGGGATCCAACCGATCAACAAACAGTGCACACGTATAAATTATGGGTACGAAACGCAAAGAACAATTGCACACGTTAACCTATGTGGTTGTTGCGACTAAGAATTACGTAGATAGTGGCCAGTTTAATATTTTTTTAGACGATATCTTGTTTCATTCAGATCCTCGGTGGTGGAAGGGCAGGTGGAGGGGACGACCTCGTTCAGATCCCTCCACCCCTTTCCGAACGGCGAGGAGAGGGAGCGAAACTGAATTTTTACTCCTTTTCTCTCTCTGTCCTTGTTTTCGTTCCCCTCCCCTCGAATGAAGAACGAATCCTGATAGAAATTTGGCGAATTGCATTCTGAAAAGCACTAATTTTCGCCTCCTCGGATGCCGACTCGAACGTGTCTGAATGGTTTGGACAGCTAATAAGCACAGTAGTCTAAAAATCCATCTACCACTTATACCTATGTTTTCTTTGTACTACCACACTGCCAAGTAACTCACTGCCCACACCAATTTTGCACAAGCGGAAGGCAAATCCGAGCTTTTCGATAAGACCTGCCTTGCAACGCTAAAGGATACGTTCATTTTAGTTTCCGGCCACTTTTTTTCCTAAGATATCGCACTGTGATGACTAAGGCTCCGTTTCCGGTTTGAAAAAAATTTTCTAAGACAAATATTCTAATTCACTCACACATGCTATAAATTGCTCAAAAATGCCTCCGCTTTCCTTCGATGGCGCTTGATACGGTCATCTAAAAAAGGCGATTCCCCTCCCCTTTCCGAAAAATCCCGCCCGGGCTGTCTCAGCCTCGAGTCTATCGTTTTATTGTTTATGACGCACGTCACTTCTCGTTTAACGTCGAGACAAATAAATCATCCATATATGCTTGGACGTAGTTAAGTATATCAGACAAGCCATTTAATCCGATCATCCCTTACCTTCTTTCACGGACTGTTCACATATATAACAATTGTGATGCAACAAACCGACCAACGGATGTTCAAATTCGCAAGTGATCGACATTAATTCAAAAAAGCATCGAGATACTTCTTGGTCGCATTGCGAATTAGAAAAACAAGAAGACTTGTGTTTTACATATTCATATAGCCGGAAACTATCACGATAGGTTAATTTTTACATTCAAAATGACTCGGGATGATTAGGGCTGACTGAATAGCAAAACGTATGCCACTCAACTTTGTATCCGAAATACACTTTAGGACTTTAAATACGCGAGCAAATTCCAAACTAGTTCCCACCGAAAACGTCGGCAAAATTAACTTTAAACTTAAAAGCATACTGAACAGCAAATGTTTGGTTGTCAGGTTAGCTGCGAATTCCTTGAATTCGCTGGAACACAAAACTACTCGCTCAAATCACAACTTAAGTTTATCTAAGTTTTGAACTATTTTCGATGACTTTTCATTTAACCATAAGCTTTTATACTTATGCAAGACAATTCGTTTATCGTCTTTAAAGCTTCTCGAAACGAAAAGGAAACAAAACGGTTACAATGATACGACTTCGAACCGTTACGTAAATATCAGCATTAATTTTTCGACAAAAATTTTATAAGCTCCCCAAGCGGTTCTTTTATTACTTTACTATCATAGGAACTTTGTAAATTGTTATTGTGAAATGCTGGTTTGTTTTTGAGTAGAAAAAAGTACGAACAGCTCAGATTACTGGTAGATAATTTATTCAGCTATAGCAGCAGGTGTTCGTTCTAATGTAGGACTGTTGTTGAATGCTTCAGAATTTTGAAGATGAACATCCGAATGAAACGGAAATTAACACAAAAAATGACATGGACAAAAACACTGCAACAGATGCGACAAAAACGGTGAGGTTAATAAGCTATAAAATAATATCAACGGGATGGGCAGTATGTCAACAGAGCAATTGCAAATGCCACAAAACAATATAAGAGAGTAACACATAAGCCCGAGCACAACTATGTACTAAGTATCATGAAGTTACGCCTTTCTCTCAACTTTTACCCCTCTCTTCAGATCAATTTCACGCCTCTTGCCGTCCAGTCTTCGTGTTTATGTACAATAAAAAATGACCAGTTTCTATATTTTGATATATATGACTGAAGGGCTTCAACTTTCCATGTCTTTTAATGAGTCTCGGCGGTGTTACGAACATAAATATTTATATCTGCTGCTGCAATCACTCTTCCAGCCAAACAGTTATTTTAAAAAATTCTAGAATTTTTCTATTCGTCTCAACTTCTTTTCTCACAGTACCACAGTATGCTGAATTATTGCTCAGCTAAAAAATCACCTGAACTAAATCGAAGCGCCAATTTCTCCGCAAAATGTCGCAAAAGCTTAAAGGCTTTCTAGAGACTTAATGTACATCTGCAATGAGCGTCGGGTCATCAATATAAACAAGCTACAACTGATGCGAAATCATGCATTCGTTCAACCGGGAACTAAACAAGCATCGGCGGCTCGTTTTTGATGGTTGGCGGTACAAATCCTGACTGTACAACGGTGGGTGATGGTGTTATTTGAGGAAGTAAGGAAGCAAGATTGGAGAGTGATGGGACATGCGGAAAAATGGGTACTGGTTGTGCACCAAGTAATCCACACCATTGATCATGTGATTGTAGCAACATTTGCAGCTGTTGACTCTGTAGCAAAAGCTGCGGCGAGATCAACGGTGAACACAGCGTTCCATCGAGAATTCGCTTCAACGCTAGCAACTGTGGATCGAATTGGGAGTCGAGAAACGTGGGATTCTTGTACGGATCGGGTGTAACTCCATGGAAAGCCGATGGGCTTACGTCGGGCAGTTTTGCGACTGGTTTTGCTGGGCTCATTGCGCTGTTAGATGACTCTAGAAGTGGTGAAGGTATAGAGTCGGTATTGCCCGAAACGTAGTCAACAAAGCCCTTAGCGACGAAAGTCGGTGGGCTGTAGGCCATACTTGCTGGCACAGTAGGTAGTTTGAGACCAAGCGAATTTGGACTGCTGCGTTCAGCAACGTTTTGCGCTTGAATTGTCTGAGCAGGGTACTGGAATGGCGTTAGCCCAATCCCTCCGTCTTGTAAGCCTGCAACGAGATGCACTTTTGCGAGACACGTAAATTCAAAAGAGATGGAAACCAAAAAAAATTATGAAAATCGAAGAATCGCTCGAATCAATGCTCCACGAAAATTCCCATCAGACGCGTTCCTTTCCTCAATAAAATAAAAATCTGTTAAGTGAAGACTTTTTAGAAGCTCATCAAATCAACTCCACTTAATGGGCTAACCTTACTATGCAAACACGTCTCCTCTTGAGAAGCATTCATGCTAGAATTCGTAATTTTATTCTAGTAGTAAGACCATCAATCAATAACGTTCTGCATTGTCAGTTTATATTCGTACTTGGTGGCAGTCATGTCTTCTTTTAGTTAAAATTAGGCCGCAGCCCCCCACAACTCGACAGCACCTGATCCGGCTAGCGAAATGAGCTCGCCCGCGCGTCGCAGGTAAGACATATTCGAGCACGTTGGTAGAGGCGATTGACCATAGTCTCCGATTATGAAACGTATTTCGAACAGACGTCAGTGGCAATTTAAGTGCCAGTGTGAAAATAAGAAATATACCATTATCCCCTGAACAGAGGCCCCCTTGAACAGAATGCTCATGCTTGAGCTTGGCGAACAGGAGACATCATCGCCCTTCCCAGCCCCCGCCCCCTCTGGCCCCCCTTCGAATAGAAGCTCCTTTGTAAATGGAAGCTTCGTCCCCCTAAATACAACGAAACCTGCAAAAGAGCTTGTAGTTCAGATCCCTTCCATGTGCCAACTAAGACGGCAGGGAGACAAAAAGGGGTGGTGCACAAATGTTTTTGCGTTTTGAACGGTAAGCTTTAAAGTGTTGCAATTTACAACCTCATCCCACTCTATTACCTCGTTTGGCAATACCACAGAGTGAGATTTTTAATTTAAACGCTCGTCATCTTGAAATAACGAAGTACGCTACCAATACATTCATATTTCATCTGAACCGGCAAGTCTAAACTAATGAAGCTTTAACATTATGCGGTTCTGCAAACCTGTATTTGCAAGGCGTATTATGCCTACGCCGGTGCACTCATATGTCTTTCTTAACCTTCGGCCATTAGCTTCCACTCATAAAGCAATAGAGTTAGAGCTAGGATATTTCGTGGATATAACAACTCCCTATAAGCGATTTGCAAGTGAGAAGAGTCACTCCAGCAGAGTCATTGACAGTCACTTCATGACGCCTAGGCCCTGGGGATTATGAAGCATTCAGAATCCATCAGGCGGGAAGAAATACGTTTAAAAAATTTTTTCGGGATACGTGTTGTCTGCTGGTAATGCATCAGACCGGTTGACCTGACGGTCAGAACGGAGCAAAAAGTATGTTTGACGACCACCCATAAAGTACAGTTGAAATAGCTTAACGCTATAATGATGATGAGGAAAAAATACGAACAAGCGTCCAAAAGGAGCCGCGACATGCGCTTTGGCAATCGCACCCAACAGATCGAGCGGTTTTATAAACTGCGTATATACTTCAAACAAGATATAAAAGGTACACATTCATATTCTAAACGATTCGACCATTTGTACAGAAAGAGATATGGCTCTTATGATTTTGCCAAAATACTGAGCACTGCTGCTTACGTTGACTGGGAAAAGTGTCACGCATCCCAGCGCAAATTCTTCTGTGAAGGCGATGCAGAAAAATAAGCCCCACTGTGTCATAATCGCGATAAATAGCGATCGGAAAAATTTTACTAGCAATCTTCTTTCCCGAATAATTTTTTTTCATGTAGACAAACACCTTATAAATAATGGCGATACACCTTCGCCTATATTCTCCAACATTCGTCACCATTTACAAGGAAAAAGAAGCGCTATTACTTATAAGTATAACTACTTAAAACATAGAATGGAAAGTGGATGAAACGAAAAAAGAAATCCGAAAGCAAGGGTTACTGGAAACAAACTGCATTGCTGTTAGCTAAACTGCGTTAGCATCAAAATCCTTTAATTTCTTTGTTTTGTTTCCGTTATGGGTGGATTCAGAAAATGCAGACATCGCTCAGCTTCTAAGGGATCTTTTCTCCCTTTGTTAAAACCTTCCCACGTCGCCTTCCACAATACAACACTTCTAGTTCCCGGCATACGCGAAAATAAGCACAAAATTTTGTGATGCGAATCCTGGGTTCTCGTTTCACTTTAGAAGGAAAATTGTATGGAAGGAAATCAATCTCATCACCTCTTGTCATCGCTTCCTCCATTTCTCACTTTAACGAATGCAACCAAGCTCAACCTCAACGTGTGTAAACTGCTGCTTCTCGGCCGTAACCTCGTCAAAATGGGTTAAATGATGAATGCGGTTAACTGCCGCATCTAATTGAGATCCTAATTTTTTAGTAATATAAAATATAATTATTGTAACTGCTAGGCAGTCTATAAACAACCATAGGTTTAGTAGCAAAAGTTGTGGTGAGTCTCCGCCAAATAAGATTTCATTTTCTCTACACTTCAGAGCAGTAAAACTCACTAAGAAGTCTTGGGATAAGACATTCAAGAGTATTTGGTTTTTCGACATCCTCATCGGGACTTAAACCTCTTCCACTGATGTACTGTTGGCATTGTTCGAGGTGGATTTTGAGCCCGACCTTCTGAGCGTAGCTCTTGTCGCACGCGTTACATTTGTATCTGAAAAAATTAAAGGCAATAAAACAGAAGCATGCAAAGCCGGTCGTCATTTTTACTCGAGTAGAAGCATTCTAGTTTCTGATAGTCGAGATTCTTAGTGAGGCGGAAAATATTTTGTGGATGTCCGCATCCCTTATATTTTCTTTCTCACATTCAAACTTTCAACGATAATATGTACATATATACATAAATACATAAATATATATACATGTATATATGTATATATACATTCATATATGTATATACACATATACATATATGCTTAAAGCAGACGGGTGCACGACACAGCGTCGTATTATATTGCCCGTTTCACTTCGGCGCTTTTAAGGGATCACTTAAATGGATTTTTGAAATTTAAATGACGATTAGTTAATCGCATTGAAAACAGCTTCCTTCTAGCGCTAATTGCAATAGAGTTACGGTTCTCTAAGTTACTCGCAAGCATAAGTCCTACATCCTTTCCTCGGACAACAAGTTTTTATTGCTCTCTAAGCGCCGAAATAACAGCTTATATTTGAGAATGGGCATCCGTTTCAGGAAGGATCCATATTCAAGCAAATACGGTCCTCGGTGATGAAACCATATTCAGAAACGAAAACATTTTAAGAGAAGAAAACTACCAAATAGCGCGAATACGTAAGTTACAAAAAAGTTTATTTTGAAGACAATAAGCATTCGGTGAACAGTGATAAAAAAGAATCGGATTTCATTTATTGCTCCTTCAGCTGCTTCTACCCAAGAAGCAAATTTGTTCCTAAGCGCAAAACAACTAAGCTCTTCTATCGCACAGTTTCATATTTCGATGCATTTGTCATTCCGGCCACTCACAGCGCTTTCCATGTGATGTCGCTTTATTGAAATCTATCTATTGATGACGTTTAGAAGTTTTTATCAATAGGCCTCTTATAAAGGTTATTTGTTATCTTCTAAATATGTCATCGTGATGAAAATATTGCATTTGCTTAAAGTTAAGCCCCTTTTCAAATACTTACCTTTCTCGTAAATGAGCCCGGTGTTCGGACATTGCCAGAAATGAAGATCTGCTCTCGAATTTAAGCTTAGTTTTGTTAATAAGCTTCTCTATACTCTTGAACAAGTGCCTTAGAATTCTCTGGTTCACTTAAATGTACAAGGCTCATCCCATAATTTAAAAGGAGTTTCTCGAAATTCTGTGGCTTGTTGACATGTTACCCAGAAGTCAGGCAACAAGAGATACGTAGATTACGACAGAACGAAACATAAATTAAGTAAAAGAAAACGAACGGTTTCTCTCCAGTGTGAACACGCTGATGAACTTGCATATTGCCTTGATTTGTGAATGCTTTATCGCAAAAACTGCATCTGAAGTTCGCAAATTGAATGCACTCATTGAAACAACATCCAAATCATTAAGCCATAAATAAATGACATGACCGTTCATAACAACAAACTCCAATATTGCACGATAGAAATTCTAAGAAAAAAACTTCGTCTTGATGCAATTAATTTTCAAACATTTTCGAACGATCAGCTTTGATGCAAAAATTTCAAGATTACATCAACGAGTCCTTCCGCGAAAAATTTTGATCACAAAACAAATGCTGCAAAAGATAAAGAATTTCTTCAAAAATTCATATCGAGGTAAAGGAGTTTCCGACGAACACTTCCTAAAATTATGGTATTTCGCTCGGAGCGTAAAATGGTTTCTAATAGTTTCTGAAATTCGGGAAATCAGTTGATGCGCATAAGAAAAAGGTGATTTTGCAAACTGACGAACAGATATGAAAAAATGCAATGAACATATCTTGCAAAGTGCTCGAAATCCCAGCCCCATCACCTCAACTGACAACTTGAAAACTTAGAAGTATAAAAAGGTGCAATAACCTGAACGGACGTTCGCCCGTGTGCAAGCGGGTGTGAACGTAGAGAGAAGAGGCGTACGCATAACGTTTGCCGCAATATTTGCAAACATAATCGCTCTGCTTTTTCAGTGTTGAGTCCGGGGAAGCCTGAAAAACGAATACGTTTAAATACTCAATTGTTATAAATGCAATATGTAAAGCTAGCGAATTGTTTCAAGAGTTCCCTCCTTACTCCCAACACCAATAAAAATAGTCGCGTTAAACAGCAGCGTTATATCACAGTCGCAAAAGTAACGAACACCGAACAACAACCATCCACATTTTCCTTTAACGACACAGTTGTGTGCATGAAGTGAAAGCATGATGTCGGCAGCATTTGAACCTTGATGCATGCTGATCATCTTCACCGCAACATATAAGCGATAGTGAAGCATGTTAGAATAATGCAGAATGCACAACGTGGTACACAATGCGCAATATCGCGATTTGTACACGCAAACGCTTCTTTCACACCACTCCCCTTCCCCCCCCCCCACTT
>JPKZ01002274.1:204274-239157 GCA_000803305.1 Toxocara canis
ACGCTTAACCCCGCGAAGATCACAATCGAGAGAAAAATGTTATGTTAACACGCGCAATGCAATTTTCATCGGAAAAGTGCCAATACCCCTATGTCCAGTGTCTGTTTCAGACAATCTAGCTTTACTCAAACTTCTTTTCTATCCGCAGGAAACTGAAATTGCGCCACTTGTGCGTTACACCACTTTTCATTGCAATAACAATCCATCATGCAGAATTCTTCCTCTTCCTGATAATCAGCATTCGAGACTGCAACTCTAATCAATTCGTTTTCCCTCTTCCTAATGGAAACCGTTTCAATAGACAGCGACAACATATGAAGTAAGTTAAAGCCACATACTGCAGGCTGGTACTGATGTGTTGCTTCATGCGCAGTGAGCTGTGACTTCTGAATGAAAGAGCGTCCACACTGTGTGCATGAGTAGGGTCGTTCCCCGGTATGTGTTCGTTCATGACTTTGAAGATTGCCTTGACTGGCAAACGCCTTCGGGCAATACTTACACATGTACGGTCGTTCTCCGGTATGCGTACGCACATGAACCTATAAAAGACGGTGATCAATGTAAACTCCTCTCCTCCTGCAAACGTATACCAACGTCGACAGATTGCAAATTTCAAAATTCTTCTTCCCCCCCCCCCTTTCCCCTTCCTCGTTCGCCCCGCACACTGTCCGGAACACGGCATCGAGACAGTAAAGCAAGATTGCATGGTTTTTATGCAAACTTACGCTCCACTGTCAACGAAGTGAATTCTACAGGCTTTTTTTTACAACTTTTCGTGAGTGGCCTGATGAATGATCTCTTTCACGCTCAGCACACTGTAAGTCCTGCATATGGTGTTCAAATTATTTTGAGGGAAAAAGTACGGTACAGTGTTCATACCAAAATAGTGAAACACTGAAATCACTGATACAGTACTATTTACTCGATTATCCCATACTTTGTAGATTCAGTATTAGATACTGTGAAAATAAAGAAATCCGTATTATATTTAACGTACACTTCAGTCTTTTAAAAGATATGGCAATGAGAAGTAGGATGCAAAATATATGCGTTTCGCTTCCATACTGCTATTCAGGTCGCAAAGATCAAACCGCGAGAACGTGTGATTATTTATTCACAAACTTCTCTCTAATATCCTCACCTTTCTTTGACGCTTGGCATCCTATAACCTTCCTAACTTCGTAGGAAAAACTGGAGCGGTGAACAAGTTTGGTCTTGTCAGGGAAGGTTGGTAAATACAGCATCGTCTGTACTTTATTATCCTAAGTCCTCTTGTAGTATGCCCATATTAAATTGTGCTCCTACACGTTAGAATATGTTATGCTGTGCGTCATTTCACACGAAAATTAAATTGTGCCGTATCACGCAGTGTCACAGTACAGTGCAGTGAAGTGTACCATAATAGGATGGCATAATATAGTGCAGTCTAATCGGATATAAAAACCATTAATATGAATAGTAGGTGTCCAATAGCATAAAAACAATAACAAAACCCTCTAGGAGACCTTCTTGCACTCCTTATGAAAACAAATCATAGCTAAACTTTCGGCGAGATGGACAACGATCTTCTCGTCATCGCAAAGACATGCCTGACAATCTTTGATGTGGCCATCTCCATGCGGATTTCTGCTCACATCCTCCTGTGCCAAGCCTACTCTACGTTAAAACAGTTAGCGAAATTTTTGTTTAAAAGCAACGAAAACAACAGAACAACACCTGAAGACTGCCAGCGTATGCGAAGCTTTTCTTACAGTATGCACATATATGTTTGCGCTCATTTTGTTCATGCACTTGTTTCACATGCAATTTCAAATAGTTCTTTAGCGTGAACGTCTTTGGACAGAAATCACACAGAAATGTCTTCTCGCCATGTGTCTTCTTGTGAGTATATAACGCAGACGGTGACGATAAACATTTACTGCATTTAGGGCACTTGTAGTTTCGAATGCCTGAAACAATATTAGCTATGCATATGCCAAACGTTTCGAGAACCGAACGAAATAAACGAAAAGTGAAACTCATATATAAATGATATTCTCCAAACGAAAACTCCAGTTTCATTGCTTGGCATTTTTTAAAGTGATAACAGCTTTTCCAACGCTTCGAAAAATCAATCATTTCGTTGCTCACTCAAATGTTATAATCAACGTTTATCAATACCAATAATAAATTAGATATTCGGTAAGTTCTACCTATTAGCAATTTGTTTTTTAAATTACAGTATAATTTCAAAAGCATCGCAAACGAAAAAAATGGAATATAGTAATCATGGAACGCACCCAGATGAGCGCTTTTCTCGTGTACCGTCTTTGTGCCATATTGTGCAAACGTCTTTTCACAGTATTTGCACTTATACCTGAAAATTATCGCGAACAATTTGAAGAAAAATTTTGAACAATCTGCGCATAGGAACCATAAATAAACTTGATGATATCGCCACAAAAATTCAACATCCAAAGATCGCCAACAAAACGGGGTTCTGCTTAATTAGCTTTCGCAATCGTCAACTATCGAAAATATGGTGGGAAAAAAATGCTCTTCGAGCAATGATGATGACGCGAATTGTTTACGTAAAGTCTACGCAACAAATCTGAAAAACGAGGGAATATAGCACCATTTTCAGGAATTGTTTTGTTGGATTTGTTTGTAGCGTTATGCTATTACACCAAATATCGTGATAGCGCGATATTGTACAGCGACTAATTAATCACGTGGAGAAGAAAAACAGCGAAAGCAGACATAGAAGAAAGGAGCAAGCAATTAATGAGAGGTGAATAATAAGAGCAATCAAAACAACTCAAAACGCATTCGAACGAAGTCAACATGAACATGAACAGCTGAACGGTGCAAAGCTAACGCTTTTGCAAAATTCGATCCGACTAAACATGAAATTCGCTATGTCTAATCACTCATTACGTAAAGCGGATAGACGAGAAGATATCCATGCGAGATTATTAGCTGATATTCGTTTCGAGAAATGCTGAATTTTTGCCAAAATGTTCCAGTGGTATCTATCGAACAATGCGCTACGAGTAGATTGTTTGTGAGAGAATAGAAAAACCATCGAATTCGATTTGCAGCAAAATCATTTTTCAAAAATTTAAGCACTTCATGCATTAGAGACGATGTGACCTTTTGAAGAAAAAGTGCTCTCGTCAAATCGTTTCCTTCGAGTAAAATTTTTATCGGCCAATGCCAATCTCTTTTGCCCAATCAACTTATGGATCATATGACGAGTCACAACTGATCAACAACGCATATTTCATTCCCACTTTGTGCTTATCGTCTTTGTTTACCTACTAATAAAAACGAGCAACATATAAACGAGTGCACAAATAATGAAAACGAAAAAAAAAAAAGAACTTACGGTCTTTCGCCCGTATGTGTTCGTTCGTGCACCTGAAGAGTCGCCTTCTGAGCGAATTTCTTATCACAAAAATGGCAATTAAATGGCTTTTCGCCTGTATGACAACGCTTATGAGACTCCAGAATCGATAAATATGGAAATGCCTGAAAAAAAAGCGATCATTATTGTTAAAATATTGACGTGAACTCATTAATATTCGTTTGAGAACAGAGGTTTAATTCGCTAGCAGCCTTATAATGCGTTTCGACACATCAGTAACAATGTACATTATGGCGATATTGTTCTATGCGTTTCTATCTTGATGTTTTTACCCGGCAGTTTAAACTCAGCAATCATCGAGGCTAGAGTTGTGATAACTGACAGGCAAGATCCATGACAGAGGATCACTTCTGTTTTTAATTTCAAATTATTCCAACGAGCTCGAACTAGAGCTTCTCAAAAGGGGCAAAAATTTGCCTCTATTTTTCAACTATTCGGATTGCACTTTTGAGTGGTCGTGTCGCAGTAAAATGAAATTCTGGTAGAGCACTTGAATGAACGATCAGGTTAGCCAGGTTATAAATTTCCTTAATTTTGGTAACTGATTTTCCGGTTGAATGGATTGGCGAAATCATATGTGATGCCTGCCCGCATGCATCCCCCCAATCGTTCTTCTAGGAATATCTTCATAGAAGTAAAGCTGAAATAAATAAGCGCGACGCGAGCAACATCTGAATAAATGTCGTTATAGTAAAAACTGAAAAAGAGCTGAACTCTCTTAATCCGTTTCCTTATTCTGAATTTCCACTTATGCCTATGTACACACGTTTTTCTGAAGGCCGTTTCGCCTAGCATTTAATAATACAGTGGCAGTGCCCTTCCTACCTCTCTCACGTTTAGAAACAGCAACCTTTCCATTTCTCTTCACCCATAACAAAGTTTTATGCGTTTAGCCATTACGCCAGTTTCCATGTGAGACCATAACAACTATCCAAAAAAAAGCCAAGAAAGCATCTGATTCTACAACTTCATATGAACTGCTGGCAGAATAGCTTCATCAGGCAATAAAGAAAACTGAATAAGTTCTCTTCTCTATACGCTTAATTAACAATTACTAAAGGGGACGGATCCTTTATGTGCAATTAGAGTCGTCCATTTACGATTTGCTTCAATATGTTATTCGAGTAGAAAACATGAAATACTCAAAGACAAAATGTTAACTCTACAAATCGTCACATTTCATAACAACAAAATATATCGATAAATGCTGCGTAATGACAATTCAAGTCTATTTATGAAGAAGTTTATTACGTCAAATGATAAAGATCACTTGTTGAAATCATATCGTGAACGACTGAAAATGATTTTCAATCGACGACAAATTGTGTAACGTCAAGTGATATTTTATTTCTGTTTACATGATGACGATAACCATCGAATTACGTTCAAATCTCAAACAGCTTAAGAGGAAAATTTTTGAACATTTGAACATTCACTCTCATAATCGATTCTATTTGTATAAGCCGCTAGAGTGAATAAATGAAAAACAGTAATTGATGTTAGCGCGCTCTTAGAAGACTACATTAATAAATGAACAACAATGCACCTTAAGCAAGAATAGAATTTTTATTGCGGAAAAAAACTGCCATGAGTTTAATGAATTTTATTCCGTATCGTACAAAAAAAAAAATCGCTAAATTTAAGTTTCCAGCTAAATTATTTAGTCAGCACCATGAGAAAATTTACACTTATTTTACTTAATTAATTTGTTTATTTACCTATTTGAACAGACATAATTGAAAAATTTTTGTGTCCCATAAACCCGCAAATTAAGTACACTAAAAATTTTCGCAAGGCAGTTCTGAACGAAGAGGAGCAATTCTGGATTTTTTCGCTCATCTTGGTTAGCGTTTCTGAAGACTTTAATGAAAACTAACACCGTCACTTTCGTTTCAAAATTGCTGGAACAGCACACGTCCCCTTAAATATTCCCGTCTAATTTTAAAGTTGAGAATTCTAGAAAGTTTTAAAACCTGAAGTTGCAAAGGCAGGTCATTATAACGGCAATAACTAAACTGCGTTTCTTATCAAAACTTGAAACTATTCTCAGGCGGATAAACAGTGAAGTACAGTGCTATCGAGAAACGGAAACCCCATTATGACCTACAGTCAGAACACCACTTCAACATTCCGTATTTCTCATGCCATCGGTTCACCGCCTTCCAGTCCACCTTCCCTCTACATCACCCACCCCCCTCTGAGAACCTCCGCGTTGAATTTTTCTGCATCTAACGGGAGCCTTGGCACTCCTCGAACTATAGCGTCTCAGTTTCCACCAGCCTCATGAAACATTGACTCACCTCAACCCCTATGCTCGCCGTGGACTTAAAAGCATCTATCGCATAGCGCAACTAAGCTTCGAGCACAGCAAACCTCAACCATCTCCAGCTTCGCGTGCTGTTTTCATTAAAAATATTTAAAATAGCAGCATAATACAAACCTTGCCACAAATTTCACAGATGTGTCTTTTTTCGACATGCGGATGTATATTTCCAGAAGTATTAGTACTTGAAGCGGTACTGCTTTGTGGTGATTCACTGTGAACGATCACCGACGATCCACCGCTTGACGGTTCAGATTTTGGCATTATGAGACGTACGGTTCCGTTCACTTCGTGCATATTGTATATGTTTTCCTCATCACCATTTATCTCCGTTTCCTCCTGCAACCGTACAACGCCTTATTACGATTACGCTAATACTTCAGAAGCGTTGCGTAGATTATTTCAAGAATAGCAAACACTGCATGAAAACCTCTTTGTTGCTATAAAAGTCATTCCTTCTTGTTGCTAAAGATTCACTGGATCAGTATAAAGGTGACTGGCCGACATAACAGCTTTATCGGGAAAACGCTAAAAAGTAACGGAACACTAATGTCAGTTGTGCTCCCTAAATTTCCATCTCCNCACTGACAGCGCTTTAAGTATTTCGACATATGCTAATACTTTCCCTACTCTGCTATACGTGAATATTTTCAGCTCATTTTTTTTTCCAAATTACTCGACTTGAACCATCAGATATACCTGCGCTGCTCTCCGGTTAAAGTTGAGCATCATAAATTCTTCTCATAAACAATAATTTATGTTACAACCAACGCAATAAATAATTTTCATAAGTTCCGTGCCGAATAACATTTTATTCGCAATAAACATTTGTTTCTTTAAGATTTAGTGTCTCACTGATATGTCACTAATGCAATTCGCCCAATACAAAAGCAATTGTTTAATAGCAAGTCTAACAAATAATTGTTAACGCCAAAAAACAGAAACAGAAACGCATGCTGATCACACCAAAACCAGTCCATCCATTATGCAGAAATTTTTAAAAAGAAACAATTCCTGTCCATCACACAAATCACATACGCCATATAGGTGTGTCTATCTTAATACCGTCTTGGGTCTCTTCATAATCCCTCCTCCCTATGGGCAACATTACTTCGTATGCACCTTTACATTATAGAATTGTGCAAAACTCCTACTTATTTTAAGAGAATATCGCATAAAATTTAAATACTTAGTGAAGTTTTGCAGACTAAAGAAAGAATTCGACACATATGTACCCCCGTTAAGCTTCAAGTGCGATGTTGTTATGTGTTTATTGCTGTCGTCGTTCTAGCAGCTACTCATCCAGCTTCGTGCTGAGAGCATGTGTGGGTTGAAGAATAGCGAAGCAAATATTCTTGGTGGAATTTCATTTTTCTTTCCAAAGATGTGATTGTAACGTTTTCACTTACGTTCTGTCTCTGTTTATGAATTTCGAAATTAATTTTGAAAAAAAAAACTGTCGAAATAAGCCCCTGCAATAGGAAGCATTGTTGAGTGACGTAAGTAACATGGTATCACATCCTTCCTACTTTAACCAACAAACTCATCGATCGCCTGTAATCGTCCCATAATAATCTCCAAAAATATAAACGGACCACATTGATCTAGCAATTTGACTAAAAAGATTCATAGACTGAGTTGGTAGCAAGATTCCCAACTGCCGTCCCAAACCCGAAAATAAAGTCTTAGCGATGCCGTTGAACGACTACATTACTTGAAGATTATCATAGGAATTACGCATCCTAGAGCACAGTCGACATGAGCTGAACTCTAGCGGTCTATGCGAGTACGAAGATAAGGTGATTTAAAAAATCGCATGGTCGTTCAATTCTCGTTATAAGTTTCAAAGCGACCTTTCAAGTTCTTCAATAGAGACATTGTCGTAACCCGTTTCACTTCCATAAGAGTTTATTCAAACAATGACAGAAAACAAACAAAGCGTAATTCCTAAGAATAGAAAACACCCCCTGAATATTACGCCATCAGACTCAAAAGATGACTTAAAATAGATAAGCAGATGTTTCCATGCGGCAGGATCGTTACAATGACAGCTTAATGAAGCGACCGCATTGAACTGGGACCGCATTGAACTAACTCACTGTTGTTAGTAATGAAAATAAACCTTGAGCATTTTTGGTGACCCGATCGATGCATCGTTGTTTGTCATATTATTAACGCTCACCGTAGAATCCACCTGAAATATTACTCATCGCAATAATTCACTGCGGATAACATGGAGATGAATGGGAAAAATGTTGGCGGAAAGAATACTATTAAATCACTGAGGAAATACGATGGCGATTTTGAAGAAAAGAAAGAGATATCAGAAAATTCAAGAAGAGATATTTTTGTAAATTCTGAATATAAGTAAAAGCGAGAACTAAATAAAGCGTGAAATGAGCATGAATTTCGAAATTCATTAGAGTGAATAATTGCATACGAAGATAAAATCACTGAAAACTGGAAGAGTGCCTCTCTCTATCTCGATCTTGCTTTGCATGCATACGCTTAAAATTTTAATGCTCCTCTCACAAACTGGATTTGAAAACTGATATTATGCTGAGTCATCTGTTTTTCTGTTTTGGAGGTTCAAAGAACTATTATCGTGCGCCACGGAAGGACCTCTCATAAGCATCTATGCTACATTTACGTTCCACTTCACCTCACCATTGGATAAGCAAAGAATGGATTTTTACAAGTAAATTCATATCGATCCATGGAACTCTGAAGAACATATAGACGACCAAAGTCATCAAAAATTTGTGACAAAAGACGACGGTAAGATTAAATTTTTAAGTAACGGGTTGTACGGCCGGTTGAGTGAAATGCATTATCGGAAGCGTTTTACGAATTGTCTATAGTTTATGAAATCAACTGGTGTTTCGAGCAGAAGTGCCAAAACGCACATCTGGCCAATTTCCTGGCACGCTTTCGCATTTGGTTTTTCTCTCGCCAAAGTTGCGAGTAATGTGACAAAAGCATTTCCTCTTTGCTTCTCCCCGTGGAGAGATGATGTAAGTGATTGTACGAGCTGCATAAGTGGATTTTGCGCATTACACAAGCAATAAATCTGCTGCCCCGCGACCCCGCGAAGGGAGAGCATGCCGCCCGGCTCGTTGAAGTGAAATATTTAAACACCTCTAAAGAAATGCATTTTCCTCCGCGGTCAATGATTGGATTCACGAAATGAAGCAGGATGCTACACATTAAACCCATCAAAACCAGCAACCTTAACTTCACTGCTTCCAGAAGTGAAGCTACCAGCAAGACACATACGCACAGACGTGATATTATCATAATATGCTTTGCAAATAGCAAATTTGCTGAAGCGCATTAAAGTTGGGGAATAACAGACCACAGTCCATTAGTAATGGTCTTTAGAGCATATGGTCAACATGAACGGCCCTTAATTAATATGATCGGTGAACGATTATTAGAATGTGGCGTATTGTTCTAGGCGAGAAAAATTTGCGCTAATTAAGCTAGTTACTATCAACTTCCCGCGTGCCACAACAAATGAGATGTTTTGCCAACAGTGGCGTTTCCTTGCTTATATTTAACATGTCGTTACCACAGAAAAGCATATAATGCATTCCATGGATTTTGCTCCTTCATAAATCAAAGGCCTTCTATCGTTGTATAAACAACGGCTGATTTGCCGCTATAGTAAGTCACAGAATAATAACAAAACGTTCTATCGCATAGCGAACACGCTCGATATTTCCAGTTATTTTTGACCACAGTAATTAAAATCATACTGTATTACAACACTCTCCTGGTTCTGTTTCTATGAGCTGAATGCAGGGCCAATCGTGCTTGTGTGGGTGTGTGTGTTTTTTGATTTTGTTGTCCAGAAATTATGGTCACTTTGTGAGTGCGCTCAAAGGACTTCAAAGCGAATGGAAAAAAATACAACAGCCTGTCAGGATTCTGGAAATCAGGATCATATAATGAACACAAGGGTCTGACTTTCCGAACATCTTGGAAATTCGGAAAAAAGACCTGCAATCAGCTGTTTGGTTCGACCGCAAACTGCAAAATATTTTCCTATCTTTCATGCCTCGTATGCATATGAACGCCTGAAGTGATGGTCCGTCCAAGCTAACTGAGAAAAACGGCGAAAAGATGATAACAATTTCTATTTCTCTCGCCCTCTTCCCTTCCGAGTTTCGTAAAGAAAGAACTATAACTCGCGAGAACGATTATGCAGATGCCAGAAGTTTTTAGCTCATTTTGCATGGACCACAACCCAAGAGATTTGTTTTCATGGATATTTGAGATTTTTTTTGCATGCTTTCTTTGCTAGAATCTTTTAGCTTATTTTGCATAGACCATAATCTCGCATGAACCAACCACAATTTACGAAACCCCAAGAGAATGCTGTCCATACGTAAAGGCAAGAGAAATATTAAAATCATAAGTAACAACATACGCAACGGAAGGTTTCACTCATGAAGAACAAATGAAATTATAACGGCAAATGGCATGCCATTAGGCATACAAACACTTTTTTCCCCTCAACAGCTGATTGATTCACTGAGCGCACAGCAACGCTATCAAAAACAACACTCATTGTTACCGCGAACATTCAAAGTAACGACAAACGGCTTAGAAGAAGCAAGGCGAAGTGGCATACTGTGATGCCCCCTCCCACCCTTGTCCCACATTTCTATGAAAACTTCCGTGGTGTAAATGTAGCGGCAGTGGTACCAAAGTTGGGATACGCTTCGCAGAACTGACGATTCGTTTATGGTTTCCAAATCAGAAGAAAAACGAACAGTCTATATTCACTAAGTCTTTGAGATTTTTGATTATTAAAAGATGCGTATTTTAAAATCGCAATAACTATAAGACTCAATAACTGGAACAACAAAATGTTAATTAATTTCCATTCAGTAAAACTAAAAATTTATAGAATAATGAGCAGGAAATGAAAACAATACAAATGACCTTACTTAATTGGCCGTTCACAACTTTTCTAGAGCAATTTGATTTGATTTATGTTATTTATTTCGCCTACTACTTACTCTATCAAAGAACAGAATGCCATTTGTACGCAAAATACGCTACATCGATCGATCGCTGGCCACCTTCGTTTTCAGTGCAATTCTATTCGCAGAACGGCAAATGGCATGCCATTAGGCATACAAACACTTTTTTCCCCTCAACAGCTGATTGATTCACTGAGCGCACAGCAACGCTATCAAAAACAACACTCATTGTTACCGCGAACATTCAAAGCATTATTCTTTCTTATTCACTGTTTCTACTGTGCGTGCTTGTGCGCGTGATATAGCTGTTTGCAGCGTTATTGCAAAAGCAAGTGTGCTCGGACGGAAAATGTGACATTATGATACAAAGACATCGGAATTTCTGACATTTTTCACAGAGGAGGGGTAAAAATTTATAGAATAATGAGCAGGAAATGAAAACAATACAAATGACCTTACTTAATTGGCCGTTCACAACTTTTCTACAGCAATTTGATTTGATTTATGTTATTTATTTCGCCTACTACTTACTCTATCAAAGAACAGAATGCCATTTGTACGCAAAATACGCTACATCGATCGATCGCTGGCCACCTTCGTTTTCAGTGCAATTCTATTCGCAGAAATTCTCAGCACAGGAAATTCGTTTTGATTCTTCTTGTGGAAATTGAAGATCGTTGGAATAAAGAGAAACAGAAATACAAACTGTTTAGAGCCAAACGATGTCGGAAAGCAAAAATCCACGCAACACGACTCAGCATTTGAGAAAAGATGGTTTTAAAAAAAGCAAAAAAACATTGACAACATTAGTCACAAAAACATAAATCGTCAGCTTTCATTAAAGAATTAATAAACTGACAACGTCTCAAACCAAAAATGGGATAAGACACAATGTGAAAGCTATAGAGAATGGCAACACTAAGGCACACTGACATACCTGTACCATTTAGGACGATCGTCTTTGATGAACGGCTTGCACGTAGAGGATAAATAAAACTGTTATGTGGAACGTGGGACAAGACTGAAAAAGACGATAGAATAAGCGTCGACCCAGTTCGCCGTTCACACAGCACGTAAACAAACAACGCACAACGCAAAACAAATATACACCAACAACATAGTGATGACACAACGAAAGACAGAGGGAGGAGAGAACCTCTCTCTCTTTTCGACACACTCTCTCCTTGAGAACTGATAACGAGTTTAAAAGATTTATAAAAAGATCGCATTGATTATCAAATCACAAAACGTTCTCGTTCGACCGAGAGGTTTTGGACCCCCTCCATCTCTCCCACCCCCTCCCTCCCTCCATTTCAACCCCGCTGTACTCATTATCAATGCTAAGAACAATTTCTACAACAGCAAAAAAGGACAATCCAACGACCAGAAAAAAGTCACTATTCAAGTTTTAGCATCCATAACGTTCTTTCAAAGAAATTCGACCAAAACTGATCGGCGTTTATCGACCAAATTTCCATGTGTACTGTAACTAATTACTGTTCCTTCGTAGCTATCAAGCCAAAAACACATCGTTCACATTAAATTAGAACCCTGCTCTGTCCGCACTCGCTTCTCCTAAGGAATAAGGGTGGGGAGGGGAGCGGTAGATGTGAGAACAGAAGTCTCCACTAACTCACAGGTTGGCCACTTTTACATCAAAAGCCATAAACGTATCCTCGAATATCCTCATCCACTATATTATGATCGGTAAACGCTTTTACCTAAAAACTTCGCCCACATACGAGCTATCCAGGAGTCCCCTATTTGTATTTCCATACTCACTCTTACGTATGAGAGGGATCTGGAGATTTTCAATCTTATTTTAAGCTTCTTCAAGGATATGTTTGAAAGCGAGAAAAGTGTCCAGAACTTTTTTTTTGCTTTAAAAAAAATTCCGTAACGAAAGAAGCATATTTAAATGTGTTACAATTCCAAACGTATCAAACGTAAATGCAGAACACTATGTCTCAACACAGTAATTCGGTTTTATATGCTAAAATGTATGCCATTGAAAGGTCATATTCACAATAAACGTTATGGCATGTTCCCCTATATGTTCACTTCAACGTCTCGAGAGTGGACAAGTTGCTATGTAGGCATTTTATGCAGCAATAAATCGCACACTTACAGCCGTATACCCTATGCAAATTTATGTAACTGATCAAGAGATCCTTTTACCTAAAGTGCCAGTGATATTATGAAAAAAAAAGAATGTCTAGTGCTCTCAGTGAAGAGAGAGATCAACTTCGACACTCATATTTGTTAGACGTTTCTGTATCTTATGGTGGCACTATCAATATGCAGGACACATGATGAGCCCAAAGAAGGCGACAACATAATTGTTTGCCACCCTTATGCTCAAAGCTTTAAATCTATTTTTGACCATTTCGATGCTCGATTCAACGATACTGACTAGCAACCATGAAAAAATATCAATATTCTCGGAATTTGGCGCAGTAAACGGAAGTGCAAATGGCGAGAACGGAAATGGCGAACAGCATATGCAAGGTTGCGAAAGCGCAAACAAAATCAGCTTGTTGTATTGTTGCTAAAACACCGAGCTAGTGTCACCGTTAACCTGAAAAAAAAAGAATGTCTAGTGCTCTCAGTGAAGAGAGAGATCAACTTCGACACTCATATTTGTTAGACGTTTCTGTATCTTATGGTGGCACTATCAATATGCAGGACACATGATGAGCCCAAAGAAGGCGACAACATAATTGTTTGCCACCCTTATGCTCAAAGCTTTAAATCTATTTTTGACCATTTCGATGCTCGATTCAACGATACTGACTAGCAACCATGAAAAAATATCAATATTCTCGGAATTTGGCGCAGTAAACGGAAGTGCAAATGGCAAGAACGGAAATGGCGAACAGCATATGCAAGGTTGCGAAAGCGCAAACAAAATCAGCTTGTTGTATTGTTGCTAAAACACCGAGCTAGTGTCACCGTTAACCATTTTCAGCGACTCTTGGTACGTAATTTTTGATTTTTTTTAAAATAAAATCGTAGAAAGTGGCGAACTGTGAAACTCGAATAAAATCGATCTTTTACTGAGAATAAAATCAATTCTTCCCGTTTGCGTTTTCGAAAATTGCATTTGGAATAGTACCGACCGAGCAAAATTAAGACGCCTAAAGGCTTCTCGCAAAGGACTTCGAATCTTACAGCTCATTTTCCTTCGGAATCACTGCGATTCTTCTCCTCCATTTCACAACAGGATGTGGCCAACCAGATATGCCGATAATATTTCCTAACAAATGAGACTTTGTTAGACGCCTTTTCGGGAGGTCAGGGGAGGGGCATGATGGGAGGAAGGAAAAGAGGAGAGAGGGTGAGGAGGGGATGCAGGATTTGTAACACAAGCCAACATCTCCCTTTATTTCAATACGAACATTCCTCAAAAAACTTGGTGAAGTGGTTAACCAACTTCATTAGTCACAAGTCAATCCACTACGGCTAGAGAACGACACCCACACCGGAAGGAAGGGCGGAGAGGAAGTGGGAGGTGGGTGGGTGAGGAGGGGGGAGGAGCGGGGGAGGCAGTGGAAGAAGGAGGCGGAAGGAAACAGCGAGAAGCCAAAAAGGATTTTATAAACAATTCATGGCTTCCATAATTTCAAACATCTCCCACAATATTTTGACTGGTTTTCGGAATGCGTAAAACCCAATGGAAAAACCTCACCTCACCGTTCGCCCAGAAAGTGATAACTGGACGACTGCATGGGATTTGCAATTCTGAACTTTTTCAGAATGCGTGCAATCATACTTGAAATTTTATCGGTCATCATTTGATTCGATTCATTCTATTCCAAAACAAATTCATTTGATTCGATACATTCTATTCCAAAACAAATATCTTATACTCCCCAAAAATTCCCATGAAATCAATTACTAAATAAACAAAGAATTAATTGTTGTGTGATGTGCCTGCCCATCGAACTTGTGTAAATTGAGTGATGACGTAATTGCGGCACGCACAATATAACGAACAGTACAAAACGTAACACTTGTTTTCGATAGTCTCTGTTTGTGTTTGTGCGATTATCAAAATAGAAAGTCGTCAATCATCTAATGCAACAATGAAATACTTTTCATAGTTGTTTACGCAGTTGAGTTAATTAAATTTCGTTGAAGCGTAAAGAGCGTTCAACTCAAAGTGTACAAGGCTTCAATGAATTTTCATAGTCACCCTTAAATAATCAAAGATCGTTAATGTGGAAAGCCTTATTTGATCGTTCTCGAAATGCCATAACATTTCGAATGGAGTTCTCCTTCCCTCAAATACAGTTCCTTCTCGAGGTCTCATGAAAAACAGAGCCGTCTACCCTAAATTTATTCCCTAGAAACCAAATACACTCCCTCGCAATAATATAAATCCCTAATCTGCTATTCTAAGCCCAACAACTACGAATGAGATTGATTTGGACAAAGGATAAAATGACATTGGTCTATTAAGTGAAGATTCTGATTCTGGAAGCAAAAAAAATGAGCTGAAGGTCGCAAACAAGAAAATGGGATGCGCGAAATCGACGTATGGATGAAACCACACATAAGGATACAATTATCGAAAATATTCTCAATGTGAGGAAAAGTAATACGTCAAGCTTTCTCCTATACGTCTCCAAAATATCCCTTTAAATACTACTCTTCTATCATTGCCTCTTTGTAGTCAACGCAGGTGTTCCCAATTTCAACTGAGGAATACATTGCGACACACCTTTCATGAACCTATTTTCTCTGCTCTAGCCACAAATCCAGGCAGCTTGGAAGAAAATTCCCTCCCTTGAAAATAGCCACTCCTTGATTACTGTCGCTCTCGAAAGGAAAACAGATCGCCGCCACGGCTGACGGATGCGGCTCGCGCAAAAGGTAGATCCCATATAAGCTGTCGTTGCGTAGAAGACGAAAAGATGGTCATTGCAACGGATGGAGGTAAGACCGAGAAGGAAGGGAATGGAAGATTTGCTGCACAAAAGGGCGTTGTATCGTTGATGATGAAATGCTACTGCTGACCTGATATTAGATACTTTTGCAATTTCTTTCGCGCATCGGCTTAGTGCAAACACGCTCTGATCTGTGAGCTGCAAGAAAAAAGAAGTCACGGAGCTTAAAGAGGTATTACCACGCAGACCGCATAGAATTCATGTTTCTGCAGTTCCCAAGGATTGCTATTCGTCGAAGGAGTAGCACCTATATGGCCAGGGTTGACACTTACTATTGGCAGAACTCATCCAGAAAACGGCAACTTAAATCCACCTTTCAAGTATAAACGGGTGAAAAACCACCGGATTATGAGCGTAAAAGTTTTTCAATGCATCTTTTTCGGGTATGCAACTCTAACGGAATATTTATTTGAGAAAAAAAAAATGATCTGGATGAGACGAAAATTTTCTAAGAAGTTATGGTACCTGACAATGCACTCTCAATAGATAATGGTCAATAACTCGGCTCACGTGAAAAGAGCAATAAAATAATTTTTATGCTCATAATCCGATCGTTTTTCTCCAGTGATAACGGCATCCAAACAACATCACTCATAAATGTCCAAAACGATTGCAGCCGTAAGCATACGGAGAATGCAGGCTTTTTAAGGAGAATGCTAGAAGTTATCAAGTGCATTTTTCAAAAACAAAGGTTTTTTTTTCACAAAAACAAACAATTTGCTCAAATCTCTCTCTTTCCCACCCCTCCCCCCCCCCTCAACAGAAAAGTTCGAAGGAGCCCAGTTCTGTTGATTTTTTCAAACATTTTAAACCAAAGAAAATGGAATCGCTAGCAATATTCGCAAACTGCAAAATGCAAAGTTGTAAAATGCAAAACGTTCAGCGAATTTTTGCTACCTCTTACAGCCTTCAACGAAAATTCCAACGGTTTGCATTGTCTCGTCCGTGAAAGTGACCACGATGGGTTTGATTTATGAGCGCTTTTTTTCCCGATGCGCTTCAAGTATCAAAAATTTGTTTTACAACTTACTATGAATTGTTCTATTTGAGTGCGAACCAAATAGAAAAAAAGTGACAATTTTAACAAATGCACTCTCCAAAAAAAAGAGCAGCCTTCTTGCGCTAAACAATGCGTCGTTAACTACTTAAAAATTGCCACGGAAAAATTCACAAAGCGAAAATTCGCCATGTTGTGACATTTGTATTTCGAGATTTTTCACACGAGTGGGAGCATATCGAGGAGATTTTTGCTTCTCAACGACGCTATTGCAAAATTACTGCTCCCTTATGCCACTTCGAAGTCCCTTCTTCATTCACCTTCCACCGTGAAAATGTGTACGCTGCTAACTTCAAAACGATCGCAACATTTGAAAAAGGTGATGGGAAGGGCCTAAAGAATTTGGCAAATAAAATTCTTCTGTTGATCCAGAAGAATTCTACGTTCCAGTCACTAGTAGGTTACTTCATCTTTTCAGTCAGAGAAGTGAAGGGCTTCTGCTATTTTCACGATTTCTGAGGAGTGATTAGCAACAAGGATTCCAAATAATACATAAATGGAAACAGTTTAAAAAATTCGAAATTTTTAAATGGAGTGATCTGGGAAAATGAACTTTCCAATGCTTTTGAACTAAAAGCGGTTTTGAAAAAAACCCTTTCAAATATTTAAGCACACCAAACATAACCGCAAAAAATTCGGCGCAAAATAGTGACCGGTAAATTTCCTGAAAACGGAGAATATCCGACTGGAAAAAATGGAGAGGTAGAGACGACGCTGGTGTATAATTTCAACTGCAAAACGTGTGCTTATCTGATATCAAGATGCAAGAACCTCGTGTTCATTTGCAGCAACGTAATAGGTTTTTAATCACGATAAGATAAACGAGATGCGAAATCGAAATGAACTTCACTCTTCAGATGACCCCTATCGCAAAACAATTTTGTGACCACAAATTAAAGCATGAACAAGCCAAGCCATAAGCTGTTTATTGCAGCATTAAACGCTACTCAATCAGTGGATCTGTTAGCAGTCACACAAGCTAGCTATGCAACTGGAGGCGTGGTTACGCGTTGCAAAACTGTTCATGCATAATTTAGTTTTTCAGAGAGGCAATCGGTCAACGGTCTGAATTACAGCCGAAAACAAGTCGGCATGCGAAATCGCAGATCACTTACTACAATAATTTTTAGCACAAGTTGGAATTGCCTTTAACAACTGGAGAAACCAACAGCGAAAGTAATTTCCAAAGCATTTTCGTCTACCAGGGCGTATATCGCAAAAAAATTTGAAAAAAAAAACGGAGTAAAGTATTTAAAGTATTCATGGATGACAAACACAGCCGAAAAAAATAGTCTGTTGGAGTTTATTTTAAAAGATTTCTGGTAGAGAACATGAAAACTTCCTATTGTTGTATCGAGAAATGTGCTGTAATACGACGAATAAAACTGTTCTCCGTAGCTGGCGTTGCTTGGATCTCTCTGCAGATGGTAATGTCCCATGGATGGAGCATGCATGTCTAGAGAGGAACACACACGCACATTTATCCTCAGATGAATTGCAAAATCCTGTATGCAAATTGCAAAATATTATTGACGGATGACAGATGTCGAGGGAAATGCTTCTTCAATGCCATGCTCGAGGCGAGGAGGAGAGACGTGTGCGACGCAGAAGATATATTCAATGTAATCTGATAATTTAGTTGAAGTAAATTTCCAAATTTTTATTTTAGCGTGCGTGTTGTTGTTTTCTAAAGGGAAAGTATTTATGGAACGAAACCAAAACACTTTGATTCTCGAGACGATGTAGAGTTGATTAAAGAAAAAAAACGATAAGACAACGTACAGTGTCATTAGCTGCATCTTATTCAATTATTCTTAGTCAATGCATCCCTCCACAAATGACAATGTTCTCTATGGAGCGTTATTCAAAAATTACGTCTAATGACGCCCATAAACGAATACCCTTTCACTTTCACTCATCACAGCCAAAACAGCGATACGATCAAACGAATCGTTTCAGCAGCTGAAAATAGAGCGGAAGAGTGCTGCGATTTGTCCGCAATTACTTTTCCCTCAATAATACGAATATAGCTAACGTGATTTCAAGCATTTTGCTCTAATAAACACTTACAAACAAGCTATAAAAGCACGTGAAATGAAGCAGCTATAAAACGAAATATCGAAAACTGTTTGTGTTATTATCGCTTTGGATGCATCTAAAATAGAGGTGGATCATGAAATTCGCATTAAAAAAAGCTCTCATGTAGTTACGCTTTAATTCACTTGATTCCAAATATGTTCACATCGGTTTTGAAGAATTGTTGAGCACACATTCTTCACTTATAGATTCATTAGCATTGCTACGGTGTGTATCTATAGAAGCCCTGCCTTAGTCTTCAGGAAACGCTGATGATTTTAATGTGTAGGGAGCTCTTGAGTGAGCTTAGCCGGAAAGCTATGAATGTTATTGATGCTATGTATACATTTTGTGGTGAAGCTGCTCAAACAAAACAACAGTTGACAAGTGGATGATGCTCTCTTTAAAAAGTAGAAAAAAAATATGAGAAAAAAGCCATGAGGTGGTCGCCTATGATTTTCGATAAACGCGAAGAACAAAGCTCTCACTGAGAACTTGGTGCTAGGCTCAGTTCAGATTTTGAACAATAATCTGAGTGTTGGCAAAATTTTTTGGTCATTGCATAACAGAAACATCGCATAAAGGTCAATAGAATTAGAACTGTTTTCCAATCTCAAACGTACACAAATATTTGTCGTTCTGTAGAAAAGTTTAGCATGATTTTTTTCTAGCAAATTGAAAGACTTTTGCCTCGCTCAACTCCAGCTCTAACTTTCTTCGAAATTTTTCTTTTTTTTTTCAGAAGTGAGAAAAAAATCCGAAATGAACGCAGCTGGAATGAATGAACTTCATGAAACATATTTCCACATAGTTTACTTTTTATCATGACGACAACATTAGATAGATCGACTAGAATAATGAAAATATTGCGTGCAATAACGAATAGAATTCTGTGGGTATGGTATTGAAAAATTATTGCCGAACCTTTAGCTGTACTTAATAAGTTTTTGCGTGGTCTTTTTAACTTACCGGCATACGTTTAACCGAGTCCTCAAAATTAGCGCAACTAAATACATATTACGCTATATGTGACAATACGATTTCTAAGAATGTAAGCAATAATAGTATTCGAGGCGCTAAACTTTGCAGTTTTTGATCATTCTTGCAACCAATACCTAATTTCAGCGATATATGTATTTTTCTTATATGAACAAATAGAAGCTACAAAAGCAGTGCGCTAAGCACGCTGTTTATATGCTTAGAATACTCGTAAAGCTGCAAAACAATGCAAGCAAAGCTTACTACAAAGCGCTATCAAACCAAAACTCAACTATGCTAAAATCAGATGCAAATCGGACGAATCTGGCGAAAAACTTGTGCTATTCCTTCTTAATGCTCATTCACCGCTGACCCACAGTGGTTCGTCGTTTAGAAACCCGCATAATTTTCTAAAGTCCATGCAGAACTGTGTGCTTAGGCATTAATATGTCAAACATTCGTAGAAGCGGATAGATGCAAAAACGGTTCATCGTCTCTTGAGCATTATCCTAGCGTACTGTTTCATCTTAATTCTTTTAAAAGTTCCCCTCACCTAGCCCCAGATCTCTCTCACCAAATTTCTTTTAAAAATATTCGAAGTGCAAATACTTGCAAATGTTACCGCACCTAAGATCGCGCATCGAATCTTTTACAGCTATATTTCACTAATTTGTGCCAGAGTATATAATGCTTTTACTTCTGCAAACGTTAGCACTTCGGTTGTAGAGATCGAAACAGACCTCTCAATAATGCCGTTACGAACAACGGACATAAACTTTCAACCGTTCGACGACCTGGGCGT
Organism: Toxocara canis; assembly: GCA_000803305.1. Taxonomy (NCBI): domain Eukaryota; kingdom Metazoa; phylum Nematoda; class Chromadorea; order Rhabditida; family Toxocaridae; genus Toxocara; species Toxocara canis. Next base: position 224,857 of record JPKZ01002274.1, read on the forward strand.
TCTTCCGAAATGACGCGATTGGCAGGCAACTGGCTATCCGCCCGTTTCACTTATACCGTCAATTTGTTTGTACAGCACGACGTAGAGCTATTTCGATTTGTTGTGCCCTTGATGTTTGTGTTGTGCTGTTGTGTTAGTGCATGTCGTTTGTGTACGGTCGCATTACTCCCACGCCCAAAAGGTGATGCCATCCGGGCTGCATATAAATAACGCTCCAGATGTTGTGTCCAAATATAAAATAGCAAATTGTGTTCGTGCTTTCCCTTGGACTAGAAACAGCTTATGTGAAAGATTGCGCTTTGATTTAAATCGCAACATGAGCAGCGTGTCTAAACGCTCGCATCACATATCCCTTTCGCAATTCGTGAGCGTCTGTTTTGCTCCACTAAAGCTCAGAAGTCAATGCACGAAGTTATTCCATGCGGAGCAATTTCGAATCGGCCCACGGGCAAACAATTGCTCTTGTCGCATACCGTAAAGTTGGGGTCAAGCCTTTTGTTCAGTTCGGCGGATCACAGCTTGCAGTGTTTTTGGCCCTAATGCTTCTAAAATTTTCCGATCCTTTTTATATAGCTAACTGTCTCCCATCCAGTAATTCGCATGCCAAGCTGCGTTTAACGCATATTGCAGAAACGCGACGTTTCGCAGCATATGAACGCGTCTTTCAGTTCTCAGAAGTGAGCTTAAAGGACTTGGCTATCTCTCGAGATAGTATAACTCAAAATTATCAGTCTTTTTGAAATTTCATCTGTGAGTCTTTAAAGTGTCGCTGATTACGGATGCTAAATTTTACAACAGCATTTTTGTCAGGTTTATCTGGTTTTGCTGAACTCCTGAAGAACCAAAGGATGGACAGACACATATATCCATGCCCATATGCAAATAAGTGGTCTTGCCATGACGTACTTTTTCGATAGCAAAAAAAAAGCGCATGGAAACTATGAATCCCTATGAGCAGAGGCTCCGTTGAAACGGGAATAAGAAGCCAAAGTCGAATTTCAACGATTGAATTTTCATGTTGTCAATATCGTAATCGTTTACAAAAAAGAAGAAAAAACACTGATAAAACGATATTTGTAATTTGTAGGAGGGATTAAAAGGATACGACAAATATCGTTAAGAAAATATTTACGGACGACGACACTTCAATTTCAAATGCCAAAAAATTTCTACTTTTCATTTGACTGTGATCGAAGTAACGTGCGTGTGTGACCGAAGATTTGCTTCGTAATAATAAAACAGTATCGCAAGAATACATCGGCGAACAATGCGTTGGTGAAAAGAGCAGTGCAAGCAAGATACAAAAAGAGATTTCAGTGAACCAACAAATGTGATATATTCTCGTAAATCAAAGCATAGGTGAAAGACACATTTGCGCAATAGTGAATTCTATAGAATGGACAAATGCGCCTTATCCTCATGAACCGAAGTAAACAAGAAGAGTGCAAAACTGATGATATAAGTTACGTGTATCTCAATTCGTTCACGTAAAAAACGTAAAGGTCTCCGTTGTACAAGACGTTTACGCTTCCCTATAGGCCATATTATAAGTGTAGTCACTACTGCTGACAAAGCTTGATACGTTTTGCATGGAAAATTTTATTCGACGTTTCGAGTGTAATCATCATGCGTTCCGCAACTTCCCGACGATGAAATAAGCTGCCAAAAAAACCAGTGAAATCTTTCCATCATCAAGCAAAGGACATCGCCAAAAGCTGTACTTTCAGATACCGTATAATTTTGCAGTAGAAGACCCCATAAGAATGCGCTTAATACAAGCCTTCTGATTTCGATGGAAGAGCGGTCACAATCCCCTCCTCTGCCTCCTTCAGTAGAGGGTCGTGCAATACAAGACCTCCAAAGTGCCATTTGGAGTTGCTGATCCGAGGACGATTGGAAGAAAGCGTTTGAAATAAATCAGAAAAAAAAAACATCTAGAAAATCGAATTAGCTTCTGGGATTAATGTAGTACTGAGGAAAAGAGGATGCTCAACGCTTTTTAGCATATCGCACAGACATAATGTCTAACGAAAATCTGCTCTTTTAGACAGTTGCATGAAAAAAAATATCGTTTCATTTTTTTTCTCTCAGTACCTAAATGTTGTTTTTCCGGACTTTATCCGATGTTTTATGAAAAAAGGCGATGATAACGACACAATCCTAAGAAATGAAACGCTCGTTCAATGCTCAACGAATCACATAATCCATACGCAAAAGGCGTTCCGCGGCAACTTCGAATTCAAAAATCAATCTGCAACTTCGTACTTAGCACATACACTTTGTATTTAGTACATGCACATTTCTTGAATAGTGCCTCTATCGTAACCATTTTACTTCCAAATTTGCTCCCCATTAAGGTGCCACCACATGCTTGTTTGCGGCAATATACGTGCTCAAATGATCAAACGTTGCTGACAGCCGACGTCAGTAATCAATCACAGCGATGTTTTTCAACTTAACGTGAGCCGTACGAAAAGTTTAATACTCATATTTTCATCCACGTAATCTGTTTATGTGAGCCGAAGAAAACTACTCGAGCCATCTTAGGCATCTTCTTCATACTGAAACTCATTCAGAATGCGCTTAAAACTAGCTAGCCGCACCTGATCAGAATGATTTTTGAGCTTCTCTGTACCCTTCATTTCCCGATTTCATTTTCATTCTTTGCATTGGCGTTCATAACCCATAGCGAAGCAATACATTTCACAACCGTTAGCATATGTAACATTAGTTAGCGTATATAACATTTGTTATGAATATTCTAGTAATGAGTCAGAAATTTTAAAAATGGACATAACCGAGCATAGTGAAAACAGAACCCCGCCATGTGACGATACAAAATGACGGCGAATAATATCGGTCTCACTTGCCTTTTGTCAAGGTTTTCTACTCGTTTTCTGACGTCGATGAGGATAAGTAAGAGATGATGGGAAGAATGGAGGAGGAATGACCACCTAGATGCTTCATAGCAAATCGTCGAAAGTACCAGTTGGGTGGTATTCCCTGAACGGAACAGGTAACAGCCATAATCGAAGCAAACGTTGGCACGCAAATGAACAACAAATGGCTACGATGCACAGTGAGGTTTGACACTTGAGCGGTGCAAAAAAAAATGCAGCAGCAAGAGGCGGAGGAAAGTATGTTGTGAGCTGTGTGCCATTCAGTATTCTGCATTGCAACATTACGCAAACAAACACCACCAGGCACAGACGACACACACATACACACACACACATACATATACACACACACATACACACACACGTACACATACACACACTTACACACACACATACATACACACACGTACACACACACACACGTACACACACATACACACATACATATCTTTTAGCTTTTGTTCACAACACTTTCTGTGCAAATTTGAAAGTCACTGAGTGCAACGTACGAGAACATTCATTATGGCAGCGAACGCAATCAAACCAACATAACAAACGCCTACTGATGAGATAACACTCGCTGTTAGATCGTAAAAAAAGCGAGAAAGAAAAGCCGGTAAGAAAACTAATAAAACAATTGTAAAAGAGCGCAAATAAAGTGGAGAAAATAAAATCAACTGTTTTATGCGACATAACAAGATTGAAAGAGTGCAAAAAAATGGATCAAGATTTCCTTAAAAAATAACGGCGTTTAACAAATTGCAAGTTCATAGTAAAACCAATATAACATAAAGACGCATAGACTTGGTTACAACTATAAAAATACGCAACAAACACCTAAAAAAAGATCGATTGGAATCTAAGGAGAATAAACAATATACGACAGAATGTTTTAGAAATATTAGCTAGATAATCGTGCGCCGGAAACTTTCTATTCAGGTGTTTGATTAAAATTCATGTTCGCTGAATCATAATAAGATTCACTAGAAACCACAACATTTCACAATCCGTTCATGGAATTATGCTATATAATCTCCCTCACTGAGTCAAAATGTGTAATAAATTGGTGTAGGAGAGAAGGGTGGGAAGGGTTTGCGGGTGGAGAGGGAGGAAGGGGATAAGGAGACGGCAAAGCGAGCTATTTTTCAATCCTTTCCTGCATTTAAGTTGTTAATTATTTCAGCTACTCGTAACTATTTGAGCTATATTATATAAGCTGGGCAATTTTTTCGCCAAATTGCATTGTTCATGAGATCTTTATTAACGTATGCTATTCACTTATGCAAACTTTTGTTTCTAAATGCATCTAAACTTTCTGATTTCTGATGAAGTATACCGTCCAATATCTTTGTCTCTGAAATAAAACTGGAGAGATTCCCGCAAAAATAAGGTCTTCGTTGTAAGATAACAGCACAATGTTTATCTTGCAAATTACTGCGATTCATATAAAAAATAGCTCATGATTATTGTCGTTTTTCTCAAAACTGCCCGTGAATTCTTGTCTTTGCCAATCAACAGGTATTGTTGGATTTTAAAAAATAACACAACTGAAAAGCAAACGGTGAGACTGGTTTTAGAAGAAGGCTGTTACGATTGTGTGTGCGTAAAGCTTATTGAGTGCAACAAAATGGACAATGTTGCCAGGCGATGTTTCGGTCATAAAACAGTCGGTCAGTCGACTACGGCAGAGAAACGAAAAGTAGCCATAGCACGTAAACAGACGATGAGTGCGTTTCGCATTTATCGAATTGGAACGCAGAAAAAAACGGGCTGTCTGTCCCTCCTGCTGCTGTTGCTGGTGGCTAGTGTGTCCACAGCTCAAATAATTGCCTCCTGGTACGATGCCGTACCAAACTCCATGAATAGCCTGTCATTCGTTTCCGGGCATCAACGTTGCCCTTCCTCACATCAATGACTGACTCATTTCAATTTCAAGCATTTAAGTATGGTCTTTAGCCGAATCTCAAAAAAGAAAAAGAAACGTTTAAAGCTCTGCACATCAGATAATGAAACGAACACAATAACGCTACAATTAACACAGTATGGTAAGAGAATTTTGCGTGCTCAACAGAGTCGGCGAGACAGGGTTTCCCAAGAGAATGTAATGAGTTGATGGGTAGCGAAATGATGTTAACGTTGGGGTAAGAAAAATCGGGAACATAAAGCGCTGGGAATCAGAAAGGCGAGTAGCCATGGGTCGCTAGCTGAGTAGTGGCTGTAAGAGTTTGAATGGTAGGCAAGGTCTAAACCTAGATAACTGCGTAAGATTGTTAGCTATGAGAAAAATGTTTTCTCAACAACTGGTCGGCTCACAATCACCTAAGATGCGGTATAGTCTTTGCTCTTAATGTGTTCGTCTTTGCAAATAGAAGTTTAATTAAAAAGGCTCAAATACGGTTCTCATATTGAATAAAAGCTCAAAGTTGAGAATTAAAATAAACAATAAAAGTTGTTTGTTGTTATTGTTTATTTAACAATTACTTGCTTAATTAGATATTTACCAATAACGATTGTTATCGTTTAGTTGACACTAGATTAGAAAGAACAGTAGTAGATTTTTTAAAATAATATTCATTTAAGAATTCTATGAAGCGAAACGCAAAATTCGTTCGGTTCACTTCATTTCAGCGAGCATTTTTAGTTTGTTGTTATGAAGAAACACTAAATAAACCGGCTAAAGTGCAGCAGAAACTTTATTTTTTACAGCAGCTCTTTTTTTGCAAAAATGAATGAACCGGAAGCGCATTTTATTTTCAACAACATCCATTGCTTCTTGAGGAGCGCTTTAAAGAACAATTTATTTGAGCGTTTATTGTTTCCGTTTCTTTTTACTTGATTGTTTTGACCATTGCAGCAATATTCATAACGATTTTTGTGAAACGGTTATTTTGCTTTGGGATCATCTACGGAGAATCGAAATCGTAAATTTCGGAATAAAGTTTTGAAATGCATTGAATTGTGTATGAATGCATAAACGCGCTTCACACTTCAAGTATACGTTGGTTATTCTAACGCAAAAAAGAAGAAGTGCAAATGCGATACACAGTAAGTTTGTTGTTACTTCGTCCACCTTCAAATCCACATCCATAAACAACATTTTCGCTTTCGTTCACTTCCCATAAAACGAATAATAATAGTACGTGAGGAAAAAACAAAACTAACAACGCAAAACTTTCAACAAGTTTAGCAAACTTTTCGTGCGCGGAAGAAAAGACGGCGAGAGAATGTTTATATTTCTTTGAAGAGGTTTATAAACATGTGAAATGTTAAGAAAGAGAAGAAGAAAGTTTGTATAAAAGGGTTTCTTATAGAATGGTATATGTATTTATCAATATGAGATACGTAAAACTTTCCGTTATCATACGACTACAAAATTTTTGTTTAGAATTTAAAACGAAAACATTTTTCTTTTCGGCTCTATCGTCTAAGGTATTTAGGTAATACGTTTCTAAACACAACAAATTTCTTTACAAATCATTTCCATTTATGCACTAAAGTACTACAATAACGACTGTAGTATATTAATTCTACATTTAACACGCCTTCATCATGAGCAATATTATCTGTTCAGATGGGTGCAATACGAGTGGTAAATGCTTCTCACAAGAGTTTAAGCAGTTTGAATTAGTGAGCCGATCATAAACGCTATCAGGGCAACACAACGAGCAACTAACTGGTTTTTGCTGGTCAATTTGATCCAGTCGGTGCCAACTACAACAGCAGGCTTACGCCTTCCACCATTGCACTTTACTCTTTAGCAAACGTTTGTTGAGCGCATGGAACGATAATCAGCCTATGCGAGATTTTTAAAATTGCAAACTTTACTTGCAAGTTTCATTTTGCAATCACTTATGTGGAAAAGCCAACACTTGAAGCAAGAAAACTGCGATGGTGATCGAAGCACGAGTAACATGTGTACAATTCAACAATTTTGCTTTCTAACTAATATCGAGTGCAATTCATACGTACGATGTATACGCTATACGCTTGATGTCGACTAGTGGAACGGTAATCGTCTAAAGACTACATTTTAATTTCAATTCGAAAATACAAATATATTTGCATTTGCAAAATTGCGTTCACAGAAAACCTTATACTTGAACTTTTTACTCGATAGGGTAAAAGTACGAAAGCAAACAAAGTATATTGCTATTGCCACATACGTCAAGTGAATATGCAAAGAGACTAAAATTACGGGAAAAAAAAAGGAAAAAACTACCAAAAAAACCTCCCAAATGCTCAGCTTCTGAACTTTATGCGCTAATGTTTTCGTCTTAAACACATTGAAAAATCTTCATACCCTCAACGAAACAAGCGATCGACGAGCGCATTATTTTCTTCAACGTTTAATTCAAGCAGTGTTGTTCATCTGCGTAGGTTTATATGCAATCACAACTACATTTCTTTCTCTCATCCAAAGAAACACGATAGAATTCAATAAGGGGCTCGATCAAATGCTGCTTCGATGTTTGCCCTGCGATGATAGCCCTAATTGATCAATGGATGCGGAGAACAAGACAAAATCTTGATGTAATCGAACTGCCCGCTTAAAACAAACTGATTCTGAACTCTTCGCTGATCATTTGGGCGCAATTTATATACATATAAACGTATTCATGTAAATGCTTTAAATACGTATCCATTACGGGGGAAGAAAGAACGTCTACAAGGGCCGGTAGACCGATCATATGGCTGTTTAGATCAGACAATGCAATTTAGGGGAAGAAAATGATCGCTTAGAGCAGTTGGTATATTTCTGGAAGAAATTTGGTGTTTTCAGTCGACAAATCGCCCATAACAAAACGATACTAAGCAAGTGCCTTTGCATCTAATAATAACGTTCACTAATTTGAAAAGGACTGAAAACGCAAAGAAAAAATGATGAAAAAACGTCCACAGTATAAATGAACATCACAGAAGCTTAGCTAGCAGATAATTTCCAGAAACCTATTAATGTCGAACGAAATTTAGCCGGGAGGAAATTCCATCAAACGCTCATTTCTAGATATGCGAGTGACCATTTCCATGAATTATTAACGCAGAATATTTTACTACCTGTTGCGCTCATTTGTTTTGCACGATTTTAGAAAATGAAGAAATTGTGCAACTTTTCATTTGATGGATCTTCTTTTACGTGAAAAGAACTCAATAAGGGTGACCAACCATAAGTCAGCCACATTGCTTTAGAATGTGTACTACAATATCCGATCAAAAATGGTTTACTCGAACTAACTTCGTTGCGAAAACGACAGAAACTTAGCGATTTTGCGGCATAAATTATTGCTGCTATACTATGCTTCGTTGCAAAATGCAAAATTGTTTCAGAAAAAAAAAACAAAAAATATCCGAAAACAATTTCTATATCGGTATTATTCGCTTTTATATGCATAAGTGATGCGATGTGTAAAAAGACGCAATTGAATATGAAGCATAAAAGCAAGATGTTATGTTGACATGCGAACAAACAATGCTATAATTAAACTCGTTAATGGCTAGTATTTCTTTCAGAAAGAATAATGAATTGCCACTTACCGTATCTCTGTTTTACACAGATCTCTGCAATTACAAAACTTTAAACAAATTGCTTGATTAACGAATGCAAATGATCATCCTAACAAAATTCCGATCTTTTTTTCCTAGAGTCTTTAGCAAACAAATACATTGTTGAATACGATAGAAAATGTCATATTGTTTCTTTTTCATATCTCCTTGATTTGCAGGCTTAAAAGCTTAAATATCTTAACAAATAATTCTGATGATCTGTGTTAAGCATAAGCTATGCTTTTAAATTCGTGTGCTTTTATGTCTACATCTATATCTCCGTATAAGTATGATTTATATATATATATATATGCTATTCATGGATAGATATAATTCTTGGATATAAGCAACTAGAGAAATATGCATTTAAGAAACTAGCCATTGCTTTTTATCGGAACTTACTACTTTCTTTGATGCTGCATGGTCAATAGTTGCTACTATCTTGAACGCCGTAGCGCTTGCAAATTTTGTCCCACAAGGTACGGTCATCTGTAATGTTGATCGCTTTAAGCCAATTTTGGCATCGCAAAGCGAAGCTGATCTGACGTCAATTTGTTTGTACTACATGTTAGAGAATTTCAAGTCCAATGTTAAGTCTGGCGAAGAATATCAAATTCACGTTATCCACATTTTGCTTTGATGCTTGCTCACTTTGGCTTTATGTGTTCCGCCGCCTGGTAGTTCTGTCAGCAGAAAGCAGTTAAATCAAACAAGTTTCTAAAAAAAGATGTAGTGATCCGACCTCTGCAACAGTAATTTCAGTAAATAATACTATAGGAATGAGTGCTACTGATGATACTTGACTGTCACGACAACGTCAGGAAGACGCGGTTGCAGAACACATAATAACCAGAAAGAACATTACCATATACTTATGCAAATTCCAAGCGATGCAAGTTCCAAAACGACAGATATGAGGCAACAGTTGGCGATGTTAACGAACTTATTTCTGAAATGTTTGCGCTGAAGCCGAGGTCGATATGACTGACGATGCCACGCATATAAGGTTAATTCTCGACGACTTCCTTCGATTGTTTTCATTAACAAGCTGACATCTTGGTAATATCAGCAGCGACTTCAACACATGTCTAACCTCAGCGCTGCTGTCGAATCCAAAACAAAATCAACCTCAGCGCTGCTGTCGAATCCAAAAACAAAATCACCACACATTTTTCAAACCCCATCTGATGCATTACTTTTCTTCAAGCTTTCATTTTTCCCTATCGCTTTTGCGTCTAAACTTTCTTTGTGTCGCTCTTGCCTCTTGTGCAATGTTGTTTGGTCACTCAATTGAACTATTCTCAATGAATTCATTAGCTCGTAACAGGTATGGCACGCACATCATGAAAAAACTTAACAATTAAGTTGATTTCAATTCAACTGGCCGTCATGTTTTGCCTTCTAAGCATCACATTTCATTTTACCGACCATAGCTCATTATGAGAACATCAGAAGAAATAACAGTTTGGCTTGATTACAAGATTTGGATAAGTATAGCAGTAATAAGTATTAGCCGCCTCAAACGCTAAACTCGGTACATGTATCACGTGAAATACTAGTGATAATCATACAATGATATATTACAAATGCGCGTCCACCTCTGTTAACTTCTTAAAATTGATTGTTTATCATAGAAAATTGGAAGTGTATAACAAGAGGATTTCTTTCCGTTGGCAAAATTGCATAATGTCATTTTTTAATATGCGTTGCCTTGCATGCGTTGCCAACTCCTTAATTATTACTCATATATATTCAAAAATTGTTTGCAATAGTTTTCTATTAGATTGAGAAATTAGTCGGTGAGTTAAAAATTTGGTTTAAGAAGTCGAAAGCACTGAGAGCAAACGAGTGATTCTCTGAATATCGCAAAATTACCGAGAAGACATGTCGCTATTTCTAAAAACAACATAAAAAATAATGATTATCTCGAAAATGCGACATATTTGCATCCTTTCACTTTATCGTTACGTCGTCTATCTCATCTGATACAGTCATCCTCGCTCTTTCGTTTTGAAAAATTTTGTACAATTGTTTCCTTCGTCAAATCAAATGCTCGCTAAGTAAGGTGCCATTCGCCGGCAGTAAATTGAACTAGAGAACGCTATGCGAGAAGGGTGAAGCGATAGGACCATAAAAGTGAAGTATTTATCGAAGAAAAGAGGACTAGCAGGAAAAAGTGTTCAGAGTTGAGTGCCCGCATAGAATATGATCCGTCGATTCTGAACTATGGCACTGTAAGAGAGGAAACTCTTGGCGGAAAAATACGAATTAATTTTTATGCATCGGAAAAACGCACTAAGAATCTGTATAAAATTTGCATATATACCCAAACTTCAAAATCTTTTTTCGCCGCTCAAATTCATGGAGCAAATAGTTAAACACGCATGAACACAACACCCATATAGACAACCATATGCTGTCTATGTAAAACGGACATTGTTATAAACAGAGTTTTTTAGCCGTGATTAAAGGCGTTGCATGCGTAGTTATGTATGGAGTCCTTTCCACATGTAGCAGCGATATATTTTAAGTGCCTCAACAATTCGCTCATAATATGAAATTTGCACCCAAATATGCTACATACGACTGCATGTTATATTGTGCTCAATAAGCTGGCTGAAAAGAAAACGCTCCATTATGCAGTACAGATTGCTAACCATCTTCATTACTCAAAGATTTGATTTAAATTTACTACAAAGATAAAAAGTACGGTCGTTTTGCAGCCTTCAGTAAACTCTTTGGTGCAACTAGAAACCTTTGACCCCTTCTCTACAGTAGTTACTATGGGCATTCGTTTGACGGTTCTCCATATCACTTAGAAGAAAGCTACCGGTGTAGAGACGTTTCATATTTAGGAATACGACAGGAAGGTTATGAGTGTATTGAGAGAATAGAACAGGGTGATGCGTTCTTTGCGATACGACGAGCAAAGCAAGCAAAGCGACTCTTTTTTTCTTTCCCTTATTCATCTCTTGCACACATTTTCTATTAATGGAGATTGCTATAAGTCCTCTTCTAAACAAATTCATCGCATTTATTTTGTACTCGTCTATCCTTTCCGCTTGTTTTCTATTATCAAACAAAGCGTCAACATTTAGCTTAACGCATCAGTGACCAAACTGAATCAGAAAAGTGCCATCGAAATACTTCGGATCGAAGAGATAGCAAACAAGAAACAACCAGCAGAGCGGATCATCGTTTGCTAAAAATCATTAAAGACTTGGCATTCGAAATGATTATTCATAGGACGCCGAATAACAATAAACAGGCGAGCAAACATATAATTAGTAATATTAACGCACACAGACTATGAGCGCACACAGACCCTGAGGCAATTCAACAACATACACAAAAACGCCTAAAAGCAATAATGGAGAAAATAAAATATGGGATTAAAATTCAGGTTGCCTCCAGAATTTGAAAATATTTTTGCTTTATACTGGTCTTATCCTTTCAGTGACAAATTTTTAAGATAGTTTTTTCTTAACCGAGAGGAAAACATGAACATTTGAAAGAAAACTGCCGGCAATATTTTGCTAAATACAGTAAGAAAGCTGTACATAACAATCACTCTGATTAAGCCGCAAAAGTTTGTAACTCAAAGAAAAGCTCACACGTTGAATAAGCTTGCGAATGCATTCTTTAGAGTGATGCGACAGATGTATCAAAATGGTCCGACCGCTTTTCAGAAGTGGCATGCCATTATTAATTATTCGCATTTGTTGCCCATTTAAAAATATCAACACAAGAATAGCACACTGAACGACGGTATCGGAGATAAGAAGAAGATCCTATTCACCAATCCTAAGTAAATCTCAACCGTAAGCTCACAAGACGATAATACTGTTCTGATGAGTTCGTATAATAATGACAAATTTAAAAAGAATTTCCGTACGCTCTCAAGTGCTTACTCGCAACAGATATCAATGTTGTTAGGTAGTGAAAGTGCCTAAGACGAATTGATTCACTATTTACGAGTATTTTAATTGCACCTAAATTCAAAGCTATCGTTTCTCAGGGTTTAATACTTTACGAATTAAGGCATCTCTTAGCATACTTTCATGCATTAACTATTGTAAGAATCATTCGCCATTCGTATTGGATTCACCTCATAATTGATATTGTTTATGGCGAGCAGTTACGAAGGTGTGTTACATGTAGAAGTAATATATTCAAATCGAGGATGCAGTACTGTAATGCATAAATGGAAACTAATAGTATACTGTAAGATTAAATGACTAGTCGTTCGGACTGCATTGACTGAGCAAAACATCTGAACGCTTCACTGATGGCTCTTATCGGAACAGCAGTTTGCTAGAGGCAGAAAATATTTAAGTAGTAAACTTTAGAAGAACGGTAATAACTTTTAAAGTTAGAAAAAAGTGTCTTTTAAACGTTTTTCCCCTCGACTATCTAAATTTTATAACGTGAAGGGAACTAATCATTCACATAGCAATTTTTATGGAATATAGTCGGAAATTTTCCAACTTGTTCTAAACGAAGCTGAAATAAACTTATTAGGAGGAGATGGAAATTTCAAAACTGTTACTTCTCTAGAATTGATGATACTTTTAGAATGAATCGATGTGGAAATGTCATCAAGGACAGAGCTCTTCTTCATAAAATCATTCAGCAACAGATACCTCACTAATAAGCAACTAAAGTAAACGCCGCCTTTGCTTGTATGCCTTCAATAAATGAAGAAAAACGTCAAAAAAACGAACGACAGCGTTACTGAAACAAGGCCTGATATAATGAGTGAGTCAGGTTGACCAAAGACAAATGAAATGAATAGAACGGAAGCACAAAAACAAGTTTCGGGTTTGCGATGATACTTAGCAGAAAGGTGGCATACTTCCATGAGATAGAAGAGTGCATTTAAAGCAATGATATTTGTTAAAGTTGTTTGAAAGACTACGCAAAGAATTATCATTTATACACAATGGTCACAATTGTTATTCTTCTTATTTTGCACGTTTGATATTTGTTTCAGTTTTTATTTGTTAATTATTTACAAGATCTTAACATCTCTAATTGCTTGGCATCGTAAAACATTTTGATGAGGAAATTTTGTGATGATATTTCGAATGACTTTATAATCAGAAACCTTTCAGACTTCCAAAAAGAAAAATGCGACTAACGTTTCACGTCTATAATTTTTTGCGCTTCACGATCAATGAATGTAATAATATATTGTCGATGCAATCTTAGTGGTTGTAGAATGCCGAAAATTATTATTGAAGATTCCACTTGGTTGCCTCGATGGATTTGTTTCTTCGTTCATGTTCTAGGCGAAAAAACTCATCGCTGTATATAGTATACAGCAACTTTGCTTGTACTCTTCACAAAATATATAGACAACTGCTTGGGCGACCTAAATTTGAAGTACAATCACTGAAATTTGGCATTCGTATTTTTTAAGGCATGCCGAGCGAAAAAAAAAAGCAGAAAATTTCCTTCAGGAAGATAAGTAATGATAATGACGGCTTCAGTGGAACCGCTTTAAAAAAAACGAGATTTTTAAAAGTATGCTTTCATAGTATGCTATTTTTAAATCAAATACTGAATCAATCAACTGAGTGTAAAAAGAACTCAGAGTCATAATTTTATCTCATTTGTAAAAGCGTTGACATCGGTCTGATTCTATACTGCAGAAATCACCACATATATCATATATTTGCAAACAGTATACACCGCAACAGTTCAACAGTCAGCCGACGGCCTTATGACGTTCGTCGTTATGAACTATGGCAGCTTTAGAAAAAAGAAAAAAACGGCGCTTTGAGTGATTTTCTGTTCATCATATTAATAGAAAACGACTAAGCGAAAGAAGTCGTATATTAGGCGAGGATATATTTGG
>JPKZ01002274.1:239348-270353 GCA_000803305.1 Toxocara canis
TTTGCCTCCACGGTTATCTCAGCCTGATAGCAAACCGACTTATTCTATTGCTGTGAACAAAATTCTCGGTTCTCTAGAAATTTTTGAGGTATATAGGCAAACCGCAAACAAACAGCTCATTGAAAGCGTGCCGGAAAATTTAACTTTGCGACGTTAATTGCCACAGCTAAGGGCATAACAAAGAAACTCATGCGCACCTAATATTGGAAAGTAAAACTTTATTAACAAAGTGCACACAAGCTTCGCACACTATTAGTTTGCCAAATTTACTATTAATTACGATTAAAATCAAAAATCTAAGGGATCATTTTTCACTTTCAAGTAATTAAGTTTTGCGTGCGTCATGATTAGAAATGCACTTTTACAGCGTCATTACACCCATATGTGATTGTTTGCTGTATTCTTATATCCTATAAGATTCATTGACAACAGCTAATGAAATAATTCCTAGAGCCGATTTTGAGCGATTAGAATTAGGACAATCTACTCCGCTACCTCCCACATGAAGGATATGTCGTGAGGATCGTGGAACTGGCAACAAAGATGTATGATCAAACTTTCCATGTAGTACGTATTGTAGAAAATTTAACTCTTAAGCGCTAATTGAAGTCTCCCGAGTAAATGGTGCAAGAGAAGAAGCGCAATCGTAATATAAATTCCAAAAAAAAAAATCGCTATGTAATGCGGTCTTCGTTAAGAAAGAACAATTCCAGGATTGAGTGTGATCGATCAGCACTTCCAGTGCTATATGACAACTGAAGCTTATTCGCAAAAAACAGCAAATAACACAGCCAAAATGAAAAATATGAAAAGATTGGAAAATCAAATTTGAAGTGAGCGCTGCCGAAAAAACAAAGTGAAACTTTCGGTTAACGTTGCCATTCACCAATGACGATTTTGGCAGTTGGCAAACCTTCATTTGCTAATTGACGATGTCGACAATTTCCGCATAGCACATAACGCATTCATCGAAGCGTTCTAGTCAAGTCGATCAACATCACTTATTTATATCAGAAATAAGTGCAAACGGTTAAAAATTCTAAAAGAGTATCTCTATGAAAAAAAGGATAAAAGCAAAAGCGCTTTGCTCGAAAGCGAACATCAATGTGACAGCTCTGAAGAAAGAAAATGGCTAAAGAAATTCTCAGAGTTGGATTTCGTCGTTGAAAAAGTTAGAAAAAGAGTTCTCAAAATGCACTGACGATGAAATGTGCAGAGAAATACAAAAAAAAATGGAAAAAGGGCTTAGTGCAATAGAGACACAAAAACCAACATCTATGCAAGACAAGAAAGAGGATTGAGAATGGCGTGCTAGCAGGTACCACCTCGTGCTACCCGGCTCACGCTAACGCCCTGTCGGTATGTGTTTGTGTTTTGTGTATATGTGTGTGTTGGTGAGTGTGTCTATTCAAAACGCCTCGATGTCTGTGTATGTGCTTGTTTGCTTGTTTACATTATATACATGTATATATCACATGAGCTCGTATATACATATATATATATATATGTATATATATGCGTATGTGGGTGTGCGGATGCGTGTGTGTATCCGTGTGCTGGTTGGCGTAGATGTCAATTCACTCAGGAACATTTGAAATGCTTTAAGATGCTCAAGTGAAGACAATGAGCAGAGGTTTTCAATTTGTGCATCATTTGTGGCTTTGTGATTTCAAATTATCAATTCCTTGAGCAAATCTCAGACACTTTATACATTTAATGTTCATATAAGTAGTTCAACAGAGTGCAGTAATCACCGTGCCTGATAACGTTTTTGAATATATTCGCTCACATTTTGAGCACCAAATGGCATCAACAGCGTACGTGTATAATGAAATGTAATTGCATATTTTCAAACGTTCTAATGTATTCGATTGGCTATCGGATAGTTTATCTGAGTCCATAGCAAGTTCACAAATCAGAACTACTCACGGCCCACTGGAAACTAAAATTTTCATTGTAACAAATTATTTCTAGCGCTTCTTCTCATGTACATGACGTTGATCCAAACCAGAAATTGCATAAGAAGATAAGAATTATTTTCGCTAAAGATGACACTTAATGTTCATATAAGTAGTTCAACAGAGTGCAGTAATCACCGTGCCTGATAACGTTTTTGAATATATTCGCTCACATTTTGAGCACCAAATGGCATCAACAGCGTACGTGTATAATGAAATGTAATTGCATATTTTCAAACGTTCTAATGTATTCGATTGGCTATCGGATAGTTTATCTGAGTCCATAGCAAGTTCACAAATCAGAACTACTCACGGCCCACTGGAAACTAAAATTTTCATTGTAACAAATTATTTCTAGCGCTTCTTCTCATGTACATGACGTTGATCCAAACCAGAAATTGCATAAGAAGATAAGAATTATTTTCGCTAAAGATGACACTTTTTATACGTTAAGGATGAAATAGTTGATGCCAACTGGTTAGCGTGATTATGCCACTTTTAGCTGTTCCCATTTACGTGATGTGAATGCGTATTGCGGCAGCAATTTTTCTAAGGACAAACAACGATGAGCAAGCTCGATGACAACAGAGTTCGAATTCAAAATTTCACCGCTCAGGATACTCCCTGAAAAAAAAAACGCCGCTAGTGCACAAATATTTGTCATAAGGCTAACGAAACTTTGAGCGAAAACTATAATAACACATCAGCGTATGCACTCGTTCGCTGAGCAAAATTTTCATTAGAGCAATTTAATTCGCAATTACCTAAATTACTTTGAGCAGTCTCAAAAAAAGAAAAAGTATTGGCCGAAAAAAACGTTTTCATTCCGTTTTGATTAAATGGGATATCATCTGAAGGACTAATTGTCGTCTAAATAACGATAATTTGAAACCGTTCATTCTTCAAAATGTTCACATTCTTCAAAACACTACTGAAGGTTTTCGTGAAAAGTTTTGATTTCAAAACGATCACTGTCAATGTTTCTTTTTTTTCGTATAGAAACATCTTCGGTGCATTCGTACTTCATTTTCTTTATCTTTTGATCGACGGTCGCAATTTTAACAAGTTCTTCACTGAATTACTTCAAGAAAAAATTTTATTGCAACAAACCTTATTGGTTTATTTTGATGGCGTACTTCAAGAAACACTGCTAAGTTTCACTTGCTATAATTGAGCACATGCTGGTAACGCCTTGAATGCTAAACAGGATGTTCCAAACTCGATCCGTGCACGTTTCCGACAACTACTCTTTTGAAGAACACCAGAAACGATTCTAGCACTAACTCTGACATGCCAAAGAATTCCCTGCAGAAGATAAGTAAATAGTTACAATGATCGGTCGAGATATATTTCAGTGGTCGAATACGACAAGTGAAAGGGTGCTGAATGTGGTTCGGCGTACTCATTGACCCGAAAAAAAAAAAGAGCTTTAAAAAGCCGCAAACATTTTGGCGACATTTTGCCACATCATGTCCTTAACCCAAATCGACATTTGTGTGCCGTCAAAACTGCTGAGATATCAGCAACGTCGTAAAGCCAAACTTTCGATTTAACGTACAAGTGAAAATCAATAAACATTTGCATCGAATCTGTTTTTTTTTTCAAAACTTTTCGTCTTTTTTTTCGGTCTTTTCTAAGCGATAATTAAGAATCGAGTAAATTTTGGTGTTTTTATTTCGGTGAAAGCTGATGTAAGCCAATTTCACACTTACGATACTCATTAATTGTTTGGACGAGACTCACTAGAAAAGAAAAAAAAACTGTCACATAAGCTAGCTATCTGGCTATGATGTAAGCTAGCTATCTGGCTATGATGTAAGCTAGCTATCTGGCTATGATGTAAGCTAGCTATTTGGCTATGATGTTTCCAGACAAACATGAAAAGTGAAACGCACAGTGGTGAGCGTTAAGTTGTTTGCTGTTTAAAATTGATACTTAACTAGGTAAACAATGCAAATAAGTAACGATTACACACTGTTTGTCTAAAGAAGACAATAGTAAATTTTAAAAAAAAAAGTGAAAAGAATAGAAAGGCAAATATATTGCATTAATTTATTTCAATTCGAAAACAGTGAAAAAGAATACTGAATGATTGATTATCTATACTGTTCTCTGCTGCAAATACACTATTGCAATGGCCAAAAAAATTTCAAATTATCCACTCTGAAGAACATTACTGCATAAGGTGGGTACAGTCGTCTCAAATAATGGAACTCTAAGCTGCCCCAGACAAAATTGTATGCAAAATTTTCGAAGAATATCGATATGTGAGCGTAAATACATAGAGACCATCATAACGAAAAAGAAATTTTGCGCTTATAGCAATGGATACAATAGTGCTGAGAAAGTAATGATGAAAATATGCGATTCGAATGGATGACCTTTATTTTTTTTGATTACCGCCAATCAATTACCAACCTATCCAGTGAAGCTGAAACGTAACGAAATGATAATAGTAATGGGTACTACGAAAAAACATCTTGTAAAAGCATAAATTTTCGTGTAAAATTGACGGAACACTATTTCAAAATACAAAAAACGAAAAGATAATAAAAAGTGAGCTTTACGAATAAAAAACTCGGGATCACAAAAGTATTCAAAGATTCGACAGAAACTGTAAAAACCTCCTCCTTAGCAATCGGCATTCAGAAAAGTAGTGAACTGTATGGTTCTAAGATGCTGATGCAAACAATAAAAATGTTAATCACGGAATGCTCAAGATTGAAATTTCTCGTCACATTTATGGATTCGCATCAAACATTTAAAATCTTCCCCTGATGATTCATTCTCTTCACGCAAAAAAAAGCCTAGCTTCACCTGAAGCCAATTCACTTTTGATTTGCTTCTCGATACTCATGAATGCTTGGGCTCATGAATCGTCGCACGCATAAAATGACCTGCTATTTGCACGTAACGTATCGACGCTTTCTTGCGCACACATAACCGTCAAATTACAATGAATAGAACAAAGTAAAGAGCGCGCAAATAACTGTTGGCATACTTCATTGCTTAAGGAACAGTGACAATGAGAAGGCCTATAGGTGTTCACTATAGATGCTTTCATCGTATGCCTCACTACATAATACCGCATCTTCGATACACTGTCTTTTGAAACAGTTGATAGCGAAGCAGCGCTACTATCTATATTAAAAGTTAAGCGCCGAACATTCGTTAATTAATATTCATATTCGCTATGAACATATAGCGATTAGGTGCTGAGGCTCATTGACATGCACAACATCAATATAATCAGTGTACTTCGGGATGCTTAACTTATGCTGCAAAAAAAAAAAGAGCAAAAAAACGAACGGATAAAATACGCTTAATTTATGTGATTTGTTGCGTTTACAACTACGAAGAAAATGCAATCTTTTTGAGTTTATGAGAATAGCAGTGCTATAATGAAGGTGCGAGAAGACTAGATGTGATTTTTTTTTGTGAGCGCTTCACAGCCTGGCACAACAGAGCACCATCATCATCATCACTACGCAACGTTAATGCATACGCTCTATCCATCGACAAATAATACATTTATAGCGCTTGAGGTTTTCAATGAAAATGTATGCAAAACAGCATTCATCTCTTTGCATGCATAACATACTACAAACGTAAGCTTATTGTAATTGGTCGATTACGATGACGATAGCGAAAATGCTTGCTTTAATATTTAACGGCTAAATTTGGAAACATTTCTTGCAATCGACATAAAGAAAAACCTCATTTGCAAATCATAATCAACAAGCTATTGCTATTCACAATGTTGCTTATAGCTTTCATTTTCAGAGGGAATTGTTCATTCAATCGAATGTTTAAACAAAATCAAGTAATCTCTCCTAATGTTATATTTCCAAACCAATTGCATCCGTTTAGTGTTTATTAGTTGTACTTTATTAAGAGTTTATCTATAAAGTGCCCGCCATTGAAATTATATTGAATCATTATAACGAAATAATTTTAATACGAATTGCCAATATGAGTTGTTTGCTTGGGAATTAGCTGATCGTAAACGTATTGTTAGTTATGCATCATAACATTTTACAATTTTACATTTTAATTTTTATTTTTTACATTTACATTTTTTGCATTTTACATTTTACATTTTAATTTTACATTTAACAATTTACATTACAATTTTACAATTTACAGTAACGTTTTACAATGCTAAACTCCAAATTTCGATCATAACACAAAATTTTTATAAATTAATTCAAATATCATTTCAACATAGATTACAAACAAATGCATCTAATGAATTTACTATCAAAACTGGTTAAGTTAATTTTTTTTCTAAAACAATCCCAATTATTTAGGAGAGAAAACGACCATTTATCGACGTATTTGATAACCATTTATTGATTTTCTTCATATAATAATCAGTTGACGATCTGCGTCCAAAAAAAATCGATTGCTTATTTTAGCCGATCAATACAATACGCCATTTTAAGCGCCCTATATTTGTAAAAATTAAAAATAATGTTTTAATCGGCTCTTGATTCGCAATCAAACGCAAAAAAAAAGCTTTTCTCATCGCAGAAAACGGTTTCTGCAGCCGAATGACTTTTTTTTGTAGTCGAGTTTGTTTTGAATTAAAATACTTTCTTCTTTTGAAGTTTTTTTTTGCGGCTGAATCCAATAGATTTAATTTTATATGCTGGAATTCGTCTTTAAGAGCGACAATATCAACAAGGCTAACTGCCCTATACGACAAATAATATAAAGGTAATGGAGTAAAGCGAGCAGCGCTCTTGATTCACCAACATAGAACACTAAAGCCATTGAAGGTAACCAATTAGCATAAACTGAATTAAGCAGAAGAAAAAAAAAAACTGTTTTCGCTCTTCAAAAATACTTCAGCTGCTGCAAAAAGTAATCGCCTCAACAAAATGTTCATAGTTTGATCTGTGAACTGAAATAAACGATCATTTTGTACAATCGTACCCGGAATCGACTTTTTCAGGAGGTTTTTCGAGAAGAGAAAGAAGAACAGAAAATTCCATACCGCTAAACGATAACAGAGAGGAAAAAGGAAAATTCTTTCGGCGAAACGAAGGAAAAAAACTAGATCACTTAGTGTAATCTTGAACTTGTCCTCTACATTTCGGTTGTTCGTTCAACATGTAATGTATTGTGAATAACTCATGCAATTATGACATTTTGGTCCTCTTTATTCTCAAGCTCACTTTGGCTCTTTTCTTGTACCTCAAAGTTCACTCCCTTTGAAAGCGTTTCGCCCGCAAAGTATATCACTATAGTGACTATAAAATCGTTTCGCTATTCACAATCGTTGATTTCTTTAAGTAAAACTGCCGGATACAAAAGATTAAAAGGGTTTTTTTTCTGTAACATTTCTCATGGTTTTCCTGCTTGTTTAACGAGCAAAACAAACAAGCGAATGTGCGATAGTAACTGAATGTTTAAAAACAAACACATTTTTAAGCTGTTGCCAATAGTTCTGTCCATATGGCCTTAGTACTCAATGAAAGTAATTTTCTGCCAATAGGAATATTAAAATGAGATGGATTCGATGCAAGTAAACAAAAAAGTAAACACGTATAAAACAGTGGAAAGCATCGCCTAAACAATGCAACGAGTGAACAGCTAGCGCACTGAATGCATTTTGGGGCCCTCAGGTTGAGTACACAAAATGTTTTGCACCTTTGGTTATTGACATTAGATGTGCAGCAAGATCAATGCTATGAGTAAAAGTTTATTGCATAAAATCGGATATAGTCAAAAATTTTTCTCTTACAAAATTTACTAGTAATGCTGATGGGTTTTTGCTGCAAAAAATCCGAAAAGATTTTCCTTTATATATGCTCTTATTTAAACTTTCGCTTACTCCTAGCATTTTTATGATCATTATGTGCCTAAGAGAATAGCTCTCAAAGCGCTAGAGCATAAACCAACGAAGTGAATTCGATCAGCTAAAACGCAAAACGCAAAATAACCAAATTGCAATTTTTGTAGCACACGCTCATTGAGTCAACCAATGTGTCATATATTGCCGAATGTCACTTATGCAAAAAAAAACACCGCCGAAATACGACTGCAAATTTGTGATTTTGCATCAGTGAACTGAAATGCTCGAGTTTTTTATAAGCATGAAAGTTTCATTCGTTACAGTTTTATTTTGCTGATGAAGTATTTTTCAGTTACAAAATACGTACTATTTGTTTTGAATAAATAAATAAAACATATTTTGATGGCAATCCTTACAGAATCGTTTTAGAGATTTTTCAGCATGGCTTCATCAGTGAGCATTTCTACAAATCGAGAATTCTCGCACATCTATTCATCTACTATACCTTCTATTATTGCAGGAAAAACCATGACGTCTGCCGAAGAACGGAAATTAAATTGCGATCCCACAAGCGTAGGTTACTTATCTCTCCTCACATTCAATTACAGCAAGCAATTATTGGAGTTACTGAACAAAAAAATTGCGATTTCGACCAAAATTCTGATTAAATTATCCAACACATGAGCGATCATAAGAGAGCGATCATAAGCTTTCCTTTATGCGTATTAATGTCAGCGAATTTTCTTCACGCTAAATATATCCATGAGAATGAAATAATTATGCTAATTAGTGAGTTTACTTCCTTTATACTTTCATAATAGATGAGATTTTCATATCCATTCATTCATTCATTCATTCATTCATTCATTCGAGCATTTAGTTTAGATCCATTTGACTCGACGAAAGGCTCATTTGTAATAACGATTGCAAAGAGTACGCAATTGTGGCAGCGGTCCATCGAGAGCATTAAATGCCGGCTGGTTGGTGAAAGGAAAAATTTTTTTTTATGAAGGAACGGAATGAAATGAAAATGATGCGCGTATGGAACATTTTGATAGATATCAGGGCATTCACTCATTATGGGCATTTTCGACCGGTTTATCAATGAAATCAAAACAAAAATACACAAACGCGAGTGACCACTGCGATGACCAATCGCTGATGAGATGTCCTATACGGACGGACATTGTGAACTCTGTAGAGATTTTCTCGAGATTCACTTGCGTTTACGAATCACGGATCTTCGGCCTATAGATGCATAGATACTCGGTCTTATCAAATTTAGTCTGAGCATATTTCATTTACGGATAACATAAATGAAAAAGATTTCTGAATGTTTGCGGGTGAATTGTTCAACTAACGTAGCTTCTCTGTGATCAACTGATCAAAATGTGAAACGATACACTACCGGCTAAAGTCATCATTCCTTCCGAAGAAAAATTTTTACGTCTCCATTGAGATCTGCATGATTTCTTTGTTGTTCTTTTTTTACTCTACATGGCGCTGTTGTTACGCCTAATTCACTTCATAGCAAATGTAAGATTCAAAAATTGAATACGAATAAGGATGCAGAAATCATCGAGACTAAAATAAATAGCAAACGGTAAACATTTCATGGGCAGATGAACTTTAGCTGATCTTAACAGTTAATCTCAATGGCCGCTCAACAACAATTGTTATTGAAAAGACGCTAACGATAAATGAGCTCATTTCAAAAAGGTTTGATATTTCTGAGGCTAACGGAAATAGGATATCAAAAGAATAACGCTTCAGTAGATTGTGAGAGATCTGAAAAACATTTGAAACGGTCTGAACAAAAAGATGTTTGTATGGGACAGTGCACCCAGATCATTGGAAGAAAGTTGTTGTCAAATGGGACAAAAAAAAGTAAAATAAAAAAGGAATTTTTATGGTGCTCACCATTCATCGAAATTATCGAGATTAAAAATCTGTATCGAGATTTTTGAGGATTTCGTATTTTACGAAGGGATATTTTTGTACGGAGTGCAAGGGAATATTTTTGTATCCGAAATAAACGAAAATGAACTGAAACAAACAGCAGCGAAATGAAGAGATGAAAAAAAAAAACAGTTGGCGCTAATCTATGTCTTAAAGCTGAAATAACATTTTAAACGAACTGTGACGACATTCCGATGGAAAATTATGAAAAATTCACTAATTCACTGCAATAAGCTTTTGCTATCCATACGATTAGCATTTCCTCTACAACTCGCTCTTCCTGGATCTCTGCTTCAGATTTGTTTTCAAAATCCTCAAATCATTTCCAGTTCATAAATAAAGTGCAAAAATAATGATGAACTTGCATACAGGTATTGCTTCTCCCCTTTTCGCCATCAACTTTAATGATTTCGTAACGGTTGTTTCAGCAATTCATGTAAATGACGATCGGAAAAGTATTAGAATGCGCCGCTATATTACAAATAGTAATAGTGCAAATTATAGTAATGTATTGCGCAATAGATGATTTGATTGTTAGTAACATAGCACAACGAAGCATTAGTAATGTATCTGCCTCTGAGTGTATGACCGAAAAAAGTCGAAGTTGGATTTTAATTTCTCTTTTAGCGAAACTTTTGCCTCACAAAGCCATTGTCAGAGCGATGATGACCTGCAAATAGGTAAACTTGGATGAAATTTGAAAGTTGAATGAAAAGTGAAAAAGTAGAGAAGAATTGTGTGAATGAGTAGAAAGTTAAGTAGATAAATGAATTAAATAATGAACGAAATAATAATTAAATAAAAGTCAAACGCATTCCCAAGAGAATTATGAACAAAGCAATGAGGAACTAGATCGATCACTTATAAAAAATTTATAAACAAAAATAAGAACGCCTAGCTATGATGATGCTATAAGGAAGTGAGAAGGAGTTCTTGTAAATGATTGGCCGAATGAAGTGAACTTAAATGTGAGCACAGTAAAAATATAACACGCATATCTATGCGTATGAAGTGGCTCAAAATACGCAGCGAGAACGACTTGTAAAAAATTTAGCTCGCGATCACGGAGAGAATGTTTTGAAGATGAGCTTCATCCGTTGGAAGCAACACAAATAACTTCATGCGAATCTTTTTATTCGCAACATCTATTCACTATTAAATTTAACGGTCGAATTTCGCCCATGTATTCATCAATTCGCACGCCTACTGCATCAGCAATTGATTGTATGAGTCAAACTGGTCGCAATAACATTTTGAAACACAACTTCGACATTTTCGGATCACATCTAAGAGAAACAGTTACACAACGTACAATGGTTGTATTGTGATTATATTTAATGCTGTAAAAGTTGTAATGTTTTTCGTTGAAATCCTACCACGCATATGCAGTTTATATGAAAAACACATCCAGATACGGCGTTGCATGCGCATAACGAGAAAATGCATGGTTAAAGCTGAGCAGAATTACTTAGGTATAGATTTTAAATTTTTTTTTTAATTCAAAATTTAAATCTAAAGTTCGTTTAACGTTGATGTATGCTTCCTACTCCGGTCTGTAGATCAGTGTGTTTCAAGTTGTTTGTTCGATGATAACAACTGACTGTGGACAACCAATCGATGAAAATGATGGCAGTCAGTCCATGAAAGGAGAAGCCCAGCTATGAGGTCAATGATATGCTTTGTGCGTACCGATAGTAATAGAAGTGCAGTGAAAATACATTTTATAGACGCATATCACTGATATGACTATCAGAGTAAAGTCTAAGTAAGAAGAAACGTAAACGATGTCTGAGTTATTGAATGCTTTCAAGAAGAGCCCCAGAAAATCGAGCATATCCCCCTTTCCACCTCAACTGTGAGCCTACAACAAAAATATCGGCAATATCACTAAATGCAGATCTTTAAATATGCGTCTATAAACGATCGTATGATGCACGATTCGATTTCGATAACGTCGAATATTCAAAAAGACATAAACTACAAGAGAGGGAGGCGATTGCTAACGTTGGCTTTACGATGTGTACGGAACAAGCAAGCGATTTTCCGTTTCGATCGGTGAAAAAAAATAACTTCTGGTTTTCGGCAACAATTTTGCCGGCAAATTGCTGAACCGACAAAGATGAAAAAATTCCTATCACTGCATTGATATTTGCCATGCAAAGCAATGCGTAAGCTATGAAAAAACCAACAAACTGTCTCCCCATTTAAAAAGAATCATCAGTAAAAAAATAGTTCTTACGAGCACTCAAAGAGTAGAAAGATAATCCCTAGAGAAGCAGATAGTTTTCCCTGCTCCATACAACTTCCATACATAGAGAGCAGTAGGTACTAAAGCATACAGACTTGCAAGCTATAAAAGTAAGTTGTATGGAGCAGGGAAAACTATCTGATGGAAGTTGCTATAGAGAGTCTGTATGCTTTAGTACCTACTGCTATAGAGAGCAATAGGTACTAAAGCATACAGACTTGCAAGCTATAAAAGTAAGTTAGTGAACACTTAAGAGAATTCAAAGTCACGAACAAACGTAAGAAATTTTCTGAGAAACGTTACGCCGAGTTACTCCTCCTGTATCGCTATCGATCAAAATTAGCGTAAGAAAAAGCTGGAAGCAAAAAACGAAGATTACTTAAGTCGGAAGAAATCTCGAAAATTATTCGATCCCAAATAAATATAATACAGTTGGACTCTAGTCGTTTCGCGCTATGTGCCAGAAAAGTGTTTTATGACGTTTTCACTTTCCATTCTATTACCTTACAATACCCTTTAGCATCGAAACCTACACAATAAAGTTTGCGGACGAGAAAATGTGAAAACAATTTTCAAGAAGCAAAAGGTGAACATAGACGAGTGAGATATGAAATATTCATGAAAAGAAACGAGAAAGAGAAGTTTTCTTTAAAAACAAAAAAAAGAGAAAAAAAAATGAAGCATTCGAATGGTTGCATTCATTGGTGCAACAATTTTTTCTGCCAATCTCTTTCGACTTCTTTTAAACTACTCTCACGATCATCTTCACTGCTTGTTTAATTTTGTGATAGCGTACCACAATACATAGATTTTTGCTTAAGCGCGTTCATTCCACGTACCACAAAAATATGTACCAAATCACAAAAATATGTACCAAATCACAAAAATATGTACCAAATCACAAAAATATGTACCAAATCACAAAAATATGTACCAAAAAACGTACCAAAATATCGTACCACAAAAAATCACCTAATAAAAATTGCTTTCGGTGAATAAGGATGCTTTTGAATTTTGAATTTCGCCTTTAATTTTTCAGTTTCACTTAAGTATGAATCAGATATGCAACAAAAAAAAATGTTTCGAAAATATGGAAACCAAATATGCAAAAAAGATAGAACTGCTTCGAAATCACACGAGCCAGCTATAAGCTTTGTCTTCTAAATCATTTAGCATGTCGTAAAATGAATTAAGCGTTCTTGCGAAACAAATGGAAAGCACCAATGAGCGATAAGTAGCGGATGAATAAACGAATTTTTGAGCAATTAAGTAAATAAATAACTGAATAGGGAAAAAGTGTATGTGAAATCAAATTAAAAAATAAATATAGGAGGATTACTGTGATATTAGATTGTAAAAAGTTATACGTATTCAAAAAAAAACTATGAAAAAAAATGCTTTCGAAAAATTTTGTTCTACAAATTCAACCACAATTTCAACAACTCTTTGCCATAAATAATTAAATTAAAAAATCACCTGTCACTAACGTTGACGACTGCACAAGCTTTGCAAAAGAGGTTTTCTCAACGCTCGCATACGATACGATGATTTGGAATAGTGAGATGAAAGCAACAAAACCGAGAAGGTTGATTGAATCAAAAACGACCAAAAAGTGATAGACGATATAGTACGAGTTTCGAAGAGATGTTGACGAGAAAGGAAAAGGGATAAGCCGAACGAGAGAGAAAGCAGTAATTGTTCCAGTGGACATTGTTTTCTTATCTGTACAACACGTTTAGTGTGATGTTTTCGTACATTGATACTCTATATACTCATGGTCAAGCACGCTATTTCGGCTTGTCAATGTGTTTAGCAACGAATCGCTGAAGTGTATGTGTGTCTGTGTTGAGGGAGGAGAGGGGGAAGTGTTCGTGCTGGGCCGTGATCCTTGCACCGGCTGTCACAAGCCCAAATAACAACAACAAATATGATTTTTTTTTCCGAACATTTTCGCTCACCAATTCCCTTCATCCTCATATTTTGTGGTTATACGAAACTACCATACTATTGCATACAACAGAAAAAATTATATCGGATTGGTTAGCAGAGAATGCAGGAGAAAAGTGAAAAAAAGAAAAATTTTCATTGCAACAACACCCAAAAAATAACGTCATGCACTATAACAACTGCGTTATATGGAGGCTAAGAGATTTAGACAAATGAGACTATTACTGCTGACGTGAATGGTTGAAACGATGAAAATTTCGGAATGAGAAAACTGCTGGAGAAGGACAATTGAAAATTGAGAAAATTTATTAAAAAGGAAATTACACTCGTAAAATGCAGCCAAACACCCTATTTATGATGGAGTAGTAAATAGAACGGTATTGCAGTATTTGCAATGCTGTTCGTCGCCTCCTTCATTGAAACAAACCTTTACTTAGGATGAATTAAGTATGGATCATTTCAACCATTTTCGCTAAAAGAAAACTCAACGGTTTGTGGCTGTGTGGCATTCCATCTAGTCTTTAATCCTGCTCGGAGCATAAAGACAAAAAGTGAACCACTGAAATAGCTGTCTGATGTACAGGATTCGGCAAAAAAAATTGAACAACTCATCACTTTAAAAAATGTGAACCTGTTAACTAGGTCGACGTATGTCATATATTAGCGATTGCTCACCCACTCACTCGCTCAATAATGGATCAGCACCATACACGGAAAATCCCAGCTTCTCTTCTTCCTCTTGTCGGCGGGAACAGCCGAATTTCCGGATTTTTATGGACTGATCCGCGACCCCAAGACTGAAAAGCACATCCAGGTGTCGAAAAAATGCAAAACTTTTATAAAAAATTGCTCAAAAAATTAAGTCTTCAGAGCTTTCGGCGCGCTCAGATCTTGCAGGCTACGTTCGGTGGATCCCAAAGTGACTCAGAAATCTTGATTCAAAAATTTGGCACACTTAGTTCAAAAACGGTGAGTTGCAAAAATTTTCGAAACTGGGAACGGGGGTGAAGGCGTCAGTCTATGAACCGTGCATAACAGGTTTGAGCCCGATGAATAAAACAACTGAATCGAGCTCCGACAACAGCAACCAAGAAGGAGGTGGTACATCATTACTTTTCGATGCTTCACATCGTAATCAATTTCGGATAGAGGGATGGGGAAGGGGGGGAGGGGGGTGGAAGTGGCAAGGGAGCCAAGCCTTGCCTTTGGTTCCTCAAAAAGACGGCATGACATGCACATGCTAGACTGAAATGAAAGATTTACGAACATTGGTTTTGAAAAAAAAAAGATACGGAATATTGTGAAAAGAAAACACTACAAGAAATTCGATACGAACATATGACTTTGATTTCATTTTTCGTCTTTTTTCGTTTTCCACTTCTCATCATTATCTTCTGACCTTATTTTGTTAGAGGTTTAAATTAGAAATTCAACAGCTTAAAAATTCGGGCAGAAAGAGGGGTCAAAGAGGAGTAGAGGGGAGGTAAAGAGGTTGATAGAGGGAATGAAGATGAATGATCCACTTCCTTTCATCGCATAGCCTTGCTTTTTTGACGAAAAGCACTAGGCACAGTCAAACCTGATCCACTTCAACGACAACTAAATTAGCCATGCAAAGCTGCTAAAAGTTTCGGGAGAATGAAGCGGCGGATTCCGCCATGTAGACAATTTCACAATACTACGGATAACATGATAGCACTGTTAGTTGATGCAATCGGAATCTGAAAGCATAAAACGGCTGCCACATTTCTCGAGGTCATCGTGCTCTGTGCACGGTTTTGATGTTAACAGAAAGTGTAAAAAGATTCGCATATGGATAGAATTTGTTGTTGTGCAATCGCTTTTTGCCAACAACAATACTAATAGGTATTTCTTGTGCACTATGTATATTTGCATGGCTTATTACTAAATTATCTCTTAATGTGCGATATATGGTGCAGTTTTGAGAAGCGCTGAGAACATCATCATCGAGTAGTGCCTAAAATGTGCAGAAAGTAACCTGGCTTGGCGTTTCTGTTATACAGAGTAGGATGATGGCCGATCTGAGCGTTCACATCCACTCCGTACCGCGCAGCGTTTGAACCCGATATACGTATGTCATAATTAGTGTCCCGTTCCACTTCTGAAACTGCATCAGCGTACAAAGCATCAGAGTTCCTCGACATGATATTAACGATATTAGCGCGTTTGCTCAGTGCCACCATATGGCTAAACTCTACACCTATTTCCACTAATTCCACCAAAAATACCTATTTCCGTCAAATACAGTGGCAAAAGTTTTAAAATATGATATACATTATACACGGCATATCTGGCATACGTCACACATGGCACATAGATCATAGATTATGTAACAAAAGTCGAGCACTCTTTCAAAAAAATGAAAAACCACAAATCCGCTTTGAATTGCTTTCAAGAGTTCATTGCTTGCAAAGGATTTTTCGGTCGTACGATATTTTCGACGGTAAGAACGGATCGAAAATATGTAAAGAGAACAGAAACGAAAAATATTTCAAAAACAGGCAAGAGTTTGCAATGATCTCTACAATATGACTCATGAGTACCATATAAGAGCCAATCGCTAACTAAATTCACTTAAATCTTTTAACTGCATAACTCATCACTCAGATGAACTGCTTTTCTCTTTCTGCTTGCAAATTCGTTTCGCAAAAAAAAAAGAATCTACCCTTTACGTTTACGAGAAAAGGCTGTCCAATCCTCTTTATCCTTCCCGCTCCCCCAACTCTGCTCATATATTCCAATAAACGCCACCTGACATAAAGAACTGATAAGTAAATTGGTTGTTGAATTATTAAATAATTATATAACACAGCTAATACTTAAATACTATACGGCTGTTTTTGTTTTTCATTTCATAACTTGAAATTTTTCATTTCAAAATTTTTCATTTCAAATTCGACTAAAAAGTGCTTTATTTTCCACTCGTCACGAAACTGACTTTACTTGGACCTCTTTCACCACTTCACATCGCTATCGACATATAAAAATATTGCTGCTCAGAAGCACTGCGATAAAACGCCAGTTGGCTATCGTGAAGTGACCGTTATATCATACACAACGGCATTATATCTGCCACCTGATAATATAAAGTTTTAAAAAATACAAAAGAGAGAAGTAGCAGAACGCCGAAAAACGTTTTCGAGCTTACGTGAAAATTTTCTCACTGCGTGACATTGACTCTGCTCCATATAAAATTATACGAAATTTTGTATACGAAAGATGACGTCATCGTAAAAACATTAATATCATGTGAAAATTTTCAGAAACCGCAATGACCGTAACAACGTATAATATTCTTAAAAATGATGAAATATTTTCAACTGAATGCGATAGCGATTAAAAAGATATTGGCTATTTTTTAATGACGCAATTATATAATGCGGAACTGAATAGAAAAAAATCGAAATATTAAACATAAAAATACTTTCAGCTTTCAACTATGCTGGAATGATACGTAAACGTCAACCAGTGGAATCAAATGTAAACATCGAATCAGCTATGGCATAAAAAGAAAGCTACCATCCCTTATTAAATCCCCGTGTCAAATTGGATGTGTGCAATGAGCAGCATTCCACTTAAACCGTTTACATTTTCAATAAGTGAATCATGCACGGTTTTCCATTAAACCACCAGCTACAGCCATATCTCTTAGAGCAGAGAATTTTCTCTTTAACGGAACGATAGTTTCGAAAATAAGAAAAAGGATGAGAACCTTCTACCTAACGAAGAAAAAAAGATCAATTCTTCCAAACAAACAAGACACTAAGACGGATTTTGTTTTCTAAGACAAATGCGTGCAATGTAAGGGAAATTACTCAGTTTATCTCTTTCTACTTCTATGTACGCTCATTTTTATGCAAGCATTCTTAATTTTGCTGTGATTTTAATTCCATGCCGAGCAATTCCTCATTGTGCTACTATTTTTATTTTACAAAAAAAATTCCACAACTCAACCTCACCAAGACCGTCTCAACTGCACCATTTATTTACTCGTAGGTTTTTTTGCAACCAAAAGGAATAAAAAATTAGGCGATCGAAATAACAAAAAGAATAAACAAATAAATTTTTCACCATTTTTTTTGCGAATTATTCAGTGGCTCAATCAAGCAAATATAATATTTGACGCTTAGCAACAATTTCATTCTAAACAATTTGAAAGTGGGACTAAGAAAAGCTTATGGAGAAAAGTGACACAGGAAGAGAAGTGAAATCTATTGAGATTTATATTAAACGATCGTATGGATATTGGAACGGAAAGCGTGATTGATGAATTTACGTATAACGGCCATTGCTCGATGCTTTATGAAGGTTGTACTGAGAATAACGCACATCATGATGAGGTACCCGGTGTGGTGCTGGGTGGTACATTTGCCGTGGTTGGTACGAAAGAATCCAAAGCGTTTTTGGTTCGTCTCACTAAGCATTGTTCCTAGTAGGCACGCAAGCGAACCATATCTACTGCGCTCCATATTCGTTAGTGAACAGAAAAAAAAATGTGGAAAAACTGCACGCAATATCGACTTCAAATTTCATATTATATGGCTTTAAAAAAAATGAATATGAATTTCAAATGGGACATGAGGACATATTCAATGTGATCAAACAATATGAGCGAATCTATATTATCGATAATAAAAAAGTTGACAACTAAAGAAGAGGAAGAGAGGAAGAGCACAACACCAATCATATTTGAGACAATTATAGGGAATGATAATCTTGTTGTGCAATCGTTCAGAATAAAACGAGAGTGAAGCCATTGTTGACGTTCATAAATTCATAAATTCATAAATTCATAAATTCATAAATTCATAAATTCATAAATTCATAATTTCATAAACGCATATTCAGAGATTTTCAGTTGAATACAACATAAATAATTCACATGTTACACCATCTTTTTTTTTTGAAACAAAAAGTTTTTTTCTCTTCTTTAATATTTTCTTTATGGCCATCGTTATAGCACGGGTATAACTATACGAGAGGCGAAAGATATGTGTAACAATACGATAATGCAGTATGGCTATGATATATAACGATATATATGAACAGGTGAAAATTCATACAAACTATATTGGTTAGATGAATCCATTAGAAAAGCTCACAACGATTTGAGGTAGCGAAAGGAAGAGTATCGAAAAAAGCTAGCATGGAAACTGTGTATGTTGACGTTGTGACCATATTGATGTCACTCAACCGCTAGTTGCTGCTCTCAAGTAAGAACGAATGCGAAATGAATGAAACTTGACGAAAGACAATAAGGATGCGAAGAGCATCTCACATCAGTGAATATGTCCACATTTTGCGTCTAAACCAACTGCTGAAATCGGTGATAAAAATTTCGAAGACAGTGTTTGATGAAAAAAAATTCTGTTTGTGCTGGAATTGAAAGTGCTAAAGAATTAAGTTTCAACGTGGTGGTAAATTCAGTTTTTCAGATGAGAACATAGAATGAACAAGAATTTTTCAGCTGAAATGGAAAAATAAAAATCGGCTACATCTGCGGTTGGTTTACTCTAGCATAAGTACACATGCAGTGTTCTTAGTGCTTTATTTCAATGCTTAGAAAGGTGTTTTAAAAATTTTGAGGGTTCACTGCTTCCTTGTTTTGTTTGAATAAGCGTTTTGTTGTGATCACTTTTAATCGCCTAGTGTCAAAACTTTTACATTCAAAGAGTAAAAATTTTCGCTTAGTTGCCGTGCTGTGGCTCACCTTCCATTGTTGTTTTGCGAGAATCACTTTTTTTTTCACTTTCGAATTTCTCTTATTCAATGGTTTTATCTCGTTTGTCGTTTTCGTTTTTATTTAAATCTTTGCATTATCATATCGTCGGATCGTTTGACCTTTTAATCGTCCCCTTTTCATTTTCATTCGCACAATTAAGTTTTTTATTTCTTCTTACATGTTCCCTTTCTTGAATATTCTACAGGATATTTCTCTTCCGGAAACGTGTTTGCTTGTTTCTCTCTTTTTTTATAGATATAGAGCAGTTAATCGTTTGTTGGGTACTTTCTTAAAATAATCCCAACTTCTATTTGTTCCAAAACTACAAATTATTGGTTCCATTTGTCTACAAAACTGTCTACAAGGTCGATGAGTGGCACAGGTACTCAAATTTGTTTCAAAATAAGAAATAATGAAGAAATGAGTGTTTGCCGAATGCATTAAACAACTTGCAGTTGTAAACAGTTCAGATCAGAGATGAGTAAACAACGCGATAGATCGTCTCAATTCTTTTTTTTTTCGCTTAGTTTTTATTGTAGAGGATTTTTTGAACAAGGGAAGATTATTTATCAAAGTTGATCAATGCACAATAGATCGATATTTCGTATATCAAAATATTTGTTCTGATGAAAGAGAACAGAAGCTTACTGATGGGATAGGTGTAAATAAACGATGAGAAAATTTATTTGAAAAATGAAAATCGGAAATCATGGAAAAAAAATTCGGGAAATGCCTTACGACAAAACCGCATGTCGCCGAAAAAGTTCGAACCGGAAAATTTCATAAATTTTCAAACCAGAAAATCTTCCTAGATGATCGTCTTTGGTCAACGTCAAATGAAGCTAATAACATATTGTTATCAATTTCTTGAAGAAATAAATTTTTGCTTATTCTGCTGAAACTGTAATAGCGTAAAGGAAGCATCATTCTGAATGATGTGGAGAGATTCGCTGCAAGAGTCTGCAAAAAAAGCGATCGTCGATGAGTTTTCGCTCATAAGTGCAGCGAAGTGCACCTGTTAAGGGGCGGTTTTCTTTCATGCACTATGCAAATATGTTCATTTGGCAACGAATGATCAGCTATTTGGTACACACATACTCAAACATAACGTACAACATACAGCATATATGCTGTGTATCGGAGACATTTATGAAAACGACTAAGATAACTAAAGAGAAGAGGGGAGAAGATACAGAAGGTTTTTAAATATGACGACGGAAACTGAAAGTGATACGGAGTTAAGAGAGGATGTAGAGACACAAGAGGAGATAGGACACACCGGTGTAATGGGCAAATGCCCACTGGTTTTGTGGAGTGGATAAGGGAACGGGAGAATAGTGCGCGCAAATGCGCGCGAACACACTATTGTTTTGTTTGTTAACAACAAACAACGCACACTTATGTGGTTGAATGTCACGGTGAACGAAATGTGCGGTGATGAGCATCTTGTGGCGTGCCGATAAAAAACGAAAGGAAATCATCAACAGAAGATGCATCGATGACCTCGGGCATCAAACGAAGACGATGTGTCGTCGTCGGTTCTCTCATCCTATTCCGCATACAAAACAACGCGGTAGAAACACACACACACGTGCACGCACGCACGCACGCATGCACACACACATACGCATACACATACACGCGCACACGTACACACCCAACCACACACACACATGCGCTTGCACACCCAGCACACACGCGCGCACGCACGCACACGCACGCCCAACCGCACACACACACACCGACGCATACACGTACTCGTACGAACACTATACACACCATACACACACGTACACACATTCACGCACACGTACACACATACGCGCACGCGTGCACACACGCGCACATGTACACGCGCACACACACATGCACACGCATGCTCACGCACAGACACACGCACACACATCGCAAAAATACGGATGGATAGATAGATGGATTAACGTAAAAACCCCTAACGTCCGCGTGTACACGTGTTCGCCTCCCTCCGCCCCCCACCCCCCGCCTCCCTCGTACCACTTATGGAGGAACAATACAACGAGAGCGCAGCTACATGATAAGTACGATTAACTGTGGTGTATATTAATCTCCACTGCTAGCGACTATTAAATTCTGCATATGAAAACCTCTTTTTCTTCTTGTTGCACCAGTCACTCAGCCACATGTGAGAAAAAAGCGAAGGCTTACCGAGAAGTTTAGCCTCGAGAAGAAAAAACTACTCTGTGTACGATGACTAACGATGTTTGCAGCAAATTTCTGTTTTAACCGAATTGAATGAAGCGACGGACCAACAGGATGGTGTACCTTAAGGATATTTGAAAGAGAATGGACAAAGCGGGAGAGCTGGATGAGTGATGCGAAAAAAAAATACACACTGCCTCTTTTGCGCAGAGCCGTAAACGACATGAGGAAAACATATATATACACATTTTTGCTGTATATATACGTTTATATATATATATATACGACGCTAGGCGAACACCCTTTTAGAAGGTGGTCATAACAGACAGCAACTTACGTGTGAACTTCTCAAAGGGTCCGAAAAATTTGTGTGTCAACAAGTCCGATATGCCGTTGTGAGTTGAGAAATATCCGATATACAAAAAAAGGCTTTGTAATTTGCATATGCGCATTTTCCGAAGTGTTCGTTTTATTTAAAACTTGCACAAATAGTTCCACATGACGTACGTTCACACGGTCTTTGTTACTCTTTTATCGTTATTTCACTGCTTCAAACCACAAAACGCGCTCTCAGCTTTCGTTATTCGTGTTAATTAAAATTTAATAAGTGCACTTATGTTGCGCTTTAAGCATTGTTCAACTGCTGTGTAAAATTGTTCATACAATTGTCAAAAATCGTGCAGAAAATACGAAACAATGTCGTCTCATAAATTCGTTCGTCTTTCTTATAATAGCTTCGAAATGTATTTTCTCATGTCAACTACCATAAGAGGCCACGAAAGATTCTTAGAATGGTAGTTGTGAACGGTAGTGACTATTTGCATATCTATGTGTGTAGCAACGATAATCACTATAATTCGTTATTGATAAAGAAGATTATTAAAAAACTCATCGACAATGAATAACCACCATTTCATCGATGTGTTAAGCGTCTGCAAACCGCAACTGAGAAGAGGAGAGGAGGACAAGGAGGAGGGACTGGGAAGGGCGATGCAAAGTTTATCAATAATTTTCGCATCAGCTTGTACTGCTACATGAACGATTAAAAATGGACCGTTAGGGTTTCCCTTTTGTTTGATGTGATTTGAATTTAATTCTGTTAGAAGAATAACAACCATAATGCAGTAAGTTTACGCATTTATGAGCACATCTGCTTCAGTACGATGTTTTTGCGAAATGAAGAGTAGAATTTCTTTTGAGAATACGAAACTTTAACAAGTGGTCAAAACTCGTACTGTTCACATATGTGAGTTCGTTGTGGCAAAATATGCCTTAAAACATCATTCATACAAATATTTACACTGATTCATCGTGCTGTTTTATTGTAACAAAGTTAAACTTCCGGTATTGTGCAGTCGTGTCTTTTACGCGACTTAAACGCCAACGAACAGCCGCAAATATGGAGATGCGCTCCAGAAGAAAAATAATTTAAAACCATAAGTGAATTGTGAAGAAGTATGATCGGAGAAATGCAAATGCCAAAAAGTATTTGCACTCAAAAAGAAAACTTCACTAGTCATTCATGAAAGAAACAAAGCATGTAAATACATTCTATCGTTATTTTCGGCTCCATATGCACGGAATGTCAAAATGCGTCCATTTTGCAGTGAGCATTTGTGAACACCGACTGACCGATCACAAAGAAGCTTATATCTCATAGTCCGCTAAACTGAGTGACCCAAATACTTGCCATTAAAAAAAACAGCAATTCCCTAAATGTGTGGACTTTTGCTTGCGCTAAAAAAAAAAAAAACGCATTTTATCCCTCCAAATGGAAATAGCGCTACAAAACATAGCGGTTTCGGATTTCATTCCTAAATTAGCCTATTTTTTCCCTTAATCTGCATGACGCTTCGTTTTGTTCACGTAAAACTATTGCAAAATATCATAATTAACCTCCAATCCAAATCCGTAACAAAACATTTTTGATAAACAGAGCAAAACGAAATGCTCGATTGCATTCGTCTTAGTTAGTGATTTATTCTTCATTTCTCTATAAAATTATACAGTGAAACGGAACTATAAAAAATAGCCATTAAAATGAGCGAAAAACAACGGAACGGAAACGATGATGAACATTTTGCGCATAAATCTTGTACGGTGTTTCAAGTATGTGAAAATATGAAGCAAAAAACGAGAAGAAAAACGAAATTTTTAGTAAAACCAAAAAGAACAACTCGAAATGCCTTGAGACGAAAAAAACGTGTTGTTGTTTCTCGAAGTATCAAAAGAATCCTTCTATTTTAGCAGTTCGCAAAGGTGACTGACGCTTTGATAAATAAAGAAACAAATGTAAATGAGAATGCCAGCACCAAATTTTCAACGAATATTTATAACACAATGAAGGGTGGGTACCTTGTCAGCTAACAGTAAACAGTTTTTCAACGAATATTTATAAAACAATGAAGGGTGGGTACCTTGTCAGCTAACAGTAAACAGTCCTGCTGCAAAAAAAAAAATGAGCATGGACTGCCACAAAACTCATTCCCTTGCTTGTACCAGATAAATTAGCAACTTGAATGACTGGTTGAGCACTTTCTAGCAACGGGTTACACCATTTCTCCGAAAGTATTTTTGATAAAATTAGTCCATTCAACGCTCTACGCGTACAACCTATGTTCATTATACTGGTTGTTATATAATGACCATGCAAAGAAGTAATAGTTTGAGGTGGAATGATGTTGCGTAGTCCAGTGCGCGTCATTTCGTGATCTTTGTGAGCTGATACTGTTTTTGTAGTATCAGCTCACAAAGATCGC
This sequence comes from Toxocara canis, assembly GCA_000803305.1. Classification (NCBI taxonomy): domain Eukaryota; kingdom Metazoa; phylum Nematoda; class Chromadorea; order Rhabditida; family Toxocaridae; genus Toxocara; species Toxocara canis. The sequence goes on from JPKZ01002274.1 coordinate 263,941, forward strand.
GATATCTCAGCACTCTTTCGCACTTACGATCGCAGCTTATTGGTGTTTGCTTTCATCGACCCTCCGCAAGCGTTTCCAATTGTTCATCCATCAGATGACCATTACATGAACGCAGAAGGCAACGAAAGGACTGAACACATTTACGTATTGTTATGAGCGTAATAATATATTATGCGCAAAAACAAATAAACGAGTGAAGGAATAGATGCTGGCCGTACTGAGCTACACACCAAACTGAACGACAAAAGTTCGCAGCTTATTGGTGTTTGCTTTCATCGACCCTCCGCAAGCGTTTCCAATTGTTCATCCATCAGATGACCATTACATGAACGCAGAAGGCAACGAAAGGACTGAACACATTTACGTATTGTTATGAGCGTAATAATATATTATGCGCAAAAACGAAATGCCTTAGACGAAAAAAACGTGTTGTTGTTTCTCGAAGTATCAAAAGAATCCTTCTATTTTAGCAGTTTGCAAAGGGGTGACTGACGCTTTGATAAATAAAGAAACAAATGTAAATGAGAATGCCAGCACCAAATTTTCAACGAATATTTATAAAACAATGAAGGGTGGGTACCTTGTCAGCTAACAGTAAACAGTCCTGCTGCAAAAAAAAATGAGCATGGACTGCCACAAAACTCATTCTCTTGCTTGTACCAGATAAATTAGCAACTTGAATGACTGGTTGAGCACTTTCTAGCAACGGGTTACACCATTTCTCCGAAAGTATTTTTGATAAAATTAGTCCATTCAACGCTCTACGCGTACAACCTATGTTCATTATACTGGTTGTTATATAATGACCATGCAAAGAAGTAATAGTTTGAGGTGGAATGATGTTGCGTAGTCCAGTGCGCGTCATTTCGTGATCTTTGTGAGCTGATACTGTTTTTGTAGTATCAGCTCACAAAGATCGCGATATCTCAGCACTCTTTCGCACTTACGATCGCAGCTTATTGGTGTTTGCTTTCATCGACCCTCCGCAAGCGTTTCCAATTGTTCATCCATCAGATGACCATTACATGAACGCAGAAGGCAACGAAAGGACTGAACACATTTACGTATTGTTATGAGCGTAATAATATATTATGCGCAAAAACAAATAAACGAGTGAAGGAATAGATGCTGGCCGTACTGAGCTACACACCAAACTGAACGACAAAAGTGATGGCACTCTCAGCCAAAAAGGTGGACTTAATTAAACAAATAAACAAGCAAGCCATCTGCTAACACAGTATCAGTTGTTATCCGACAAAACATAGGCTAGACTCAACTTATATATAAGATCATACTTAAAATATATCGCACGAATTAATACAGGAACTCATTTTTGTAGACGACGTTAATCGATTCAGCGACAATATTCGGTTTGGGTCACAGCCAGGCTAGATATTATAGTGATCATAGTTCTTGATCAGTGCAGAATGCTCTTGGAAACGAACTCCTGTAGAAACTCAGTTTGCTTATTTTTTTTTAAAGTCTTTCATTGTTCCGAACGATTTCTTTTCTTCTATATATATGAAGACTATTCTCTTTTTCGTTCCTTTTTCGTTTTAACATATTTAATCGCATAGAATTTGTCTACCGCATAATAAAAACGCATCCCAAAATTAAGAAATAGATTCCATTACAAAAGCTGAGGGAATGACCGGGCATACTATTACAGTTAGAAATGTATATAATTCCCCGGGGATCCAGGTCTGAAGGCACTCTTTTGCTGTTGAAAGAGCCACGATCAAATACAACTGTAGACGAAAAGACGCCAATCCTTGCGGTTCAAAAACAACGATAACAAAAACATTAGTGTGCAGACCGCAAAACATGGAGTGCAAAATTCGAACTGCAGACATCGGTAATATAGAGCACGTAGAGCACTGGCCAATACGGCGTCCACAACGCCCACAGCAACTCACCACTGCGACGAAGCAATACGGAGTAGTGCTCTCAAATATGCTATGCTCGGGGTCCGCCGAGGGCTTCAGGTCCCACCATCTTGGTCTTTCATTCCTCGACGACGACGATGGCATACGCCTCGGTTTTCCGGGTTTCCATCGATGCAGAAGCTTCGCGGCAACTCCTGCTGAGGTCACCGATTAATCAGGGAGCGGGGTAAGACGAAGTGGGGAGGGGAAGGGAGTGGAGGGGAAACATGCTCGCCATTCACCGACACATGAACTGAAGATGAAACCGTTTCAGTTTTATCCTTTTTTCCACCAAATGTCCGGAATTCGTAGTTTCAAAAATCGTCGGAACGCAAAACCCGATGAACGAACAACTGGAAGGACGCCAAAAAGAATGGCCCACAAGATTGTAATGCAAGAAAACGACAAACCTCAGCTTTTTTTTATGTGAAACGGTCTAAATCGGTGAAATAAAACTGCGCTAATGTTCCGCTTGGAATTGGAAAGTAAACAATAATTGCTGATAATCGTTCTATTCGAAAATGTGAAATGGAACGCGCAATGTTAATTTTGAAGAAGCAATCGTTTAGCGAGAGGAAACAAATAGCTTCCGTGAACGAATGCGGACCTAAATTGTTTATTTTCTTATCAGCAGCACGCCAACGAGCTGCATGTCGTTAATTAATGCGCACATAATGAACGAATTGAATGAAGAAAGCGTAAATACGCAAATAAAGCCGCATGAATATTTGAAGTGATCAGCAGAAGAAAACACACATAATAAGTAACGATAAGTGTAATATTAATAACGAAACAGTGAAATTTGAGCTTTAGAGAAAAACCGCAACAAATTGAAGCAGCAATCTCATCATCTCGTTCAACGTTCAGCATACATCTTATAACCGGATAGGAATTTTATGTTGAGAGCCTTCCATTTAGGTACGGCTCACACCACAATTCATACCGTGTCTGGCCTCTGAGAGTGGAAAGCATTACGGAGCAGCCGAGAGTCGAAAAGACCCGTATTCGACTCCAGGCTGCTCTGCAATGCTTTGCACTGTCAGTGGTCAGACACAGTACATCTTATAACTACCAGTCCAAATGACTGAACATACGTAACATACTTGCAGTGAAGAATTACTCACTTTTGTTCCTTGTACGTATTTGACATTGTGTTCGGATTCCTCATTAGATTTATCGAAAATTGGAACGGGAAGTAAAAATGTAGCCGACTGAAAAGCGAAGAAACTTGTACAAGAGGAATTAAGTATTTCTCCTTAGCATACATAAATCAACCATTTGGCAAAACCATTTTTCCGTCTAACAAAGGATATAAACAATATACGTTTCATTTTGTCATGCATACGCGTCGATCGTTACTTATTTTCAAATGCACACACAAAACTATGATAAATTTCTACATGTTCAACGACTATCGTACTAAGTTTAAAAGTGACTAATCAATGCTTATGAGAATGCCCCTCATTTCTACTGAGCAGCTTTCCGATCCCTGTTTCTCAGAACCAAGCAGACGTGCTATAAAGCTTTTCAAACCTCTCAGCACTCCTCACCACAATTACATTGTTTATTTATCATTTGCGGCGGCAAAGGTTTTCTCCTTGTCCCCTCTTCCAGATTCTCTCTAATGCTTGCATCCATTTGATCATTTTACTCTGACCTATCTGCATAATTTTTACCTTCACCCAATGCTTCGATAAAAGGGAGGTAGGAGTGAAAATATGGGTGTCAAATTCACCTGATAGCATTCCGTGCTACAGTATCCCATCCTTCCCGTTCCCCCCATTGTGCGCCATACCTTTCCATTATCTTCGACAGCACCAAACGAAAACTCATTCCCACTGAAAAGATGAAGAAAGCGCTGATTAAATAGTGGATTGCAAGAGAGCAAAGACCAAAACAAGACAGACTCAGTACGCTGACACCAATACTAACAGCATACCAGCGTTTATCGCACAAATGACTCGCACGTAAACAAACGTGACGCCTAACTTGTAAATGCACACTCCTCACCACCTTCCTTGTGTTTTGCATCTGTGCAGGATTTGCACACTCCTCCCATCCTTCCTGCTCCACAACCGCTTTCCTGAAACCAGGCGTGATTCCTGAAACCAAAGACCGAGCCTGTTACGTAGGGTTGACGGCTACTCCTCACTCATTTTGCGTCCCTTTCTTTTTCAGGTTGCAAAATAAACTATGGAGACAATAATCTACAGTAGCTCATAAATGGATAATCTTATCGAATCGTATCCAGGCCTTCTTGCCAATTCACAAATATCGATCGTAGCGCTTGTCCATCGAATACCAAAAGAGCGAATTAAGAATAACATTGGCCAATATTTTCGCTGGTATGCTGTTTTTTGTTTTTTCGCTGGTAATTTTCGCTGGCCAGTTCCAGTAGGGACATCGTAAGAATAACAGTGCTATGAGAACTGAGTGAAGTTGAGGGCCGTTTAGTAGGAAGCTAGCTTAAAAGTGGCAAAATTCGATATTGGGTCAGTGCAAGTCAACGACACATCTGCAGTCGACCTCTGCAACAAATTCAGTGACTCTCACTTTTAGGGAATTGGCTTTCAGAATTGTTTCACTGACTCCATAGATGCTCACTCAACGGTTTCACTTCGACCGGATGCACCGATATGCAACGAATATTTCAGCTCATCAACGATATGCATATGCGTTAAGCAACAATGGCCTTCTTTTGGAAGGTTGCTTTTGTTACTAGTTTTTTTTTAGTGGAAGGGTGCCACAGCTAGTAATTATTTGTTAAGGCAAGGCTATGCCAATCTACCAACATTTTTTAGATTAGCAAAGCAATGAAGAAAGACAAAATATTTTATAAGCTTATACCGTTGACATCATCCACTGAGAATGGTTGGCGTTTCAGTTGAGCTGCATCGGCGAAAGAAGATGTCGAATTTAGACTTCGTCATGTTTGCGAAAATTATGTTGCATGAGAATATTGACGGTGGAAAGTGTAAGAGAGCCAGCTGATGCGAACCCGACTCCCGCACCAACTTGGCGAGGATTCCACCACCCTACGGTGGTGCCATCCTCCCGCAGAAAGGAGGGGGAGGTGGGGTAGAGCTACTGAAAATAGTGCGTAATATGGGGCGGTCGTTAAGTAGAAAACAGCCCTCGAGCGATTTGCAAAAAATGCAGGTTCGACCCTTGGTTACTCCCTCATATTTTCAACTGTTTACATTATCGTGTCTTTGTATCTGTGTAAGCAGCCGCATCATATCCAATGGACAATTCCATTAACAATTCCATTAAACATCATATCGAAGTCAACAAAAAAAAGCTCCAACAAAGATGTTTCAGGGCTTCAACTCTCTTCGAATGCCGTTGTAAAATATCAACTGTGCTCTAAGGCTGATCGTGCCGATGGTCAACTGTATGCGTGCACAGTGATGCAAATAAACCGATTATTCGTCAACTTCGCGTAATTTTTCAATTTCGAATAAGGACCAATTTCGAGACAATTTATTTCCTTCTTTTTGGCCATGACTGATGCTTTCCTGGAAAATTTGTTCATCTTTCAAGGAAATATTGTTTGAGCAAGTTGTATTTCTTCCTGGGGAAATTTTTACAGTCATCTTCAAAAAAAAAAGATTAAATATTGTTTAAAAAACGGATCGTTCTTTTTTTAAGAAAAATAGCGAGATCTATTTCTGAATTCAGTTTTGTTTCTTTTGATCCTCCTGAAAAATCCACTGCATCGCTCATGAGTTATCTCCTGTCAGTGTGTCCGGCATCCAAATGTTTGCTAAACTCACTATGATTGCCGGTATGGTGATGATTTCAACGGCTATTTTACACTTTTTTTCGAAATAGTTTGCAATACTTTAGTGGAAAGTTTTTCTTGCTGCAGACTAACTTTTCAACGTAAAATATTTTAATTTTCATTAAAAAAGTTTTTTTGTTGAGGAAAATTTTGTACTGTATTCCTTCAATGGAATCGTCGATGAAACGCTGTGCTCTTCGGTCCCCCAAACCGAAACGACTCAGCTGTTCATTTTGTCGTCAATAATTCGAACCTCTTCTAGTGACGCAACAAACAAATCGACAACTAAGACATCACAAGAGGTAAATGTGGTTGTGTTTTCTTACGTTTTATTTCTATGCGCACCTTGCGGGCGCCATCTTTGCGCGTCATAACAGCTAGTACAGCAATAAGAAATGTGTGCTTTTGCGCTGTAATAGATCGCATCGCCTGCATTTGAGCGTATCGTCGATTTGTTCACATAAACGCTATGCTATGCTTAAAAAGCACTGAAAAATATCGCCGTATTACGCCGCTCGTATACGCCGCTCGCCGTATTCGTCATCGTATAGTACGCATGTGGCTTGTGTTCACAAAAAAACTGCCTCAGAAGCACGTACCACTTTTAATGTTCGTTCATTCGTCTCGTTGATTTGGGGCCATCTTTTGAAAACAATTTTCTCGTACTTACGATTCATCTCCTATTTATGCTTTTCAGAGCGTTC